>VSDK01018159.1:62528-73641 GCA_009767595.1 Symbiodinium kawagutii
ACAATCTGCCACCAAGCTGCGCATAGCGTTTGTTATGACCGCCTTTCTCTGACAGAATCTGCCACCAAGCTGTGCATAGCGTTTGTTATGACCGCCTTTCTCTTTCTTACAATCTGCCACAAAGCTGCGCATAGCGTTTGTTATGACCGCCTTTCTCTGACAGAATCTGCCACCAAGCTGTGCATAGCGTTTGTTATGACCGCCTTTCTCTTTCTTACAATCTGCCACAAAGCTGCGCATAGCGTTTGTTATGGCCGCCTTTCTCTGGCAGAATCTGCCACAAAGCTGCGCATAGCGTTTGTTATGACCGCCTTTCTCTTTCAGAATCTGCCACAAAGCTGTGCATAGCGTTTGTGATGACCGCCTTTCTCTTACAATCTGCCACAAAGCTGCGCATAGCGTTTGTTATCGCTGTGACATCAATTCTTCTTTTGAAAGCTAGGTCGTAGCATGGCTCCTTAGCAAGGATGATACACACCAAATCGAGGGACTGTGATAGCCCCTTTTGAGTGCTCAAGAAAAAGAGAACCTGCGGCTCCGCTGTAGTTACCAATGCTAAAAACAATATAATCATGCTGCAAATTAGTGCTTCCCAAAAGTGGTTACCAATGGCTATTAAGTATACCAAAAGTGATCATTGATTTCCAATGAATTTATACCAATGCTTACTATCATTAGAGTAATCCAAAGACCCAAAATTCAGCACAACGTGGCTTATTGAAGAATCCTTCTTCCATCTGCCAGCGACGTACAGTCTCCCCTTTGTCCGGTCGGAATGGGATCCATTTTAGACTGGTTCCACCAAGCTGTTATCAGTCGGAATTTGTTGTGACCCCTTGTTTGAATATTCATGAGATGGATGCGGAACCAATCAATGACATGTCTGACATGTCTGACATTTCAAACGTTTCTCAACTTACATATATGTGTTATGTCATGTCTGAAAAACAAAGCACCACAATTCAGGCGGGTTTGGCTCTCTAGAGGATCACAATGACATGGAAATTCAAATCAGGAACAATCTGGCAAGTTGCACATACTTTGACAATGAATGGAATTGTGATCACGTACCACTGTGTACGGTCCGTGGGGGTATGTTCAGTCCATCCCATACTTTGCCATACCATACCTAGATTCTAACGACACTGCTAACAAGGCTGGCCCAACAGATCAAATTATCCTGAAATGACAACCTAGCAGCGGTTCGAGCTCCAAACAAGTCACTGAGTAATTTTCTACTTTGCGCTTCTGCTTCTTGTCAGATCCCTTCTGCTGTTTCTCTTTGTCCTTGGACATAGTGGATGGAAAAGGATGGCAGCAGCAAATAAGAACTCATCAAGGTGTGTCTGTGTGGGCATTGTGATGGCTTTGAGAGGTGTACGGAGGTGTGGTGTTCCTGGACTTCCTGGTGGGGTACCAGCAGTTACCATGTCACCAAGTGTACCAGGGGGTTCTGTCGTCGTGCAATCAGGTCAGACTTCCAATGGAGCTGTGAACAGTTCGAACGGTCATCAAGGTGCACATCAACATGGAACCTATGGGGATGGAGGTGGTCAAGGTCCTGGGATGGGTCCCTATGGTCCAGGAGGATGTGATGGCAGTGGTCAAATTCCAGGAGGCCATGGTGGACAAGGAGATCCAGGTCCGGGTCATCCAGGTGATCAAAGTGGAGGTGGCCATGGTGGGTTTCGAGGCGGGGCTGGAGGAGCTCCAGGTGGTCCACCGGGAGGAGATGGTTATGGAGGTCCTGGAGGTAATGATCCAGGCGGTGGGTTTCCTGGACAAGGTCCGCCACGAAGACCTTATCCATATGGAGGACCTGGAGGACCAGGGGGACCTGGAGGACCAGGGGGTCCTGGAGGACCGGGAGGCCCAGGAGGACCGGGCGGACCAGGTGATCCTGCTGGGTATGGGAACCCTCTTGCGAGGCAACAAGAGATGCCGGGATGGTTGGGGCTCCTGTTGAATCAACAGGAAGCAATCAGGACAGTGAAGCTTCCAGGGCTTACGGACCTCTCAGAGACGGAGGTGGGACCGTTGGTGGCAGGTGATTGGTTGACTCAGATAGGACCAATCATGAAGGATTTGAGTCCGAGCTCGAGTACATGGTGGGAAGCTACATTGCAGGTGGCGGCTGAGAGCTATCAGTTGTGGCTTCAGAGTGATCATCTCGCTCGACTACGTATCCAACCTGCAGTACCAGGCCATTTCAACCGCGCTCCATGGAATCGGTTGGAGCAGAGAGGTCAAGCACTTTTGTTGGAAGCAGTGCCTGAAGCCCTGCGATCTGAGTTGATTGCATCGAGGAACATGTCCTGTACGGCAATCATCTTCCGGATTCTCACGAGATATCAACCTGGGGGGTTGGCTGAGAGGTCGCTACTCCTACGGCAATTGGTGGAGTCCAAGGTACCCGGAAACCCTACCGAGGCACTTTCTTGCTTGAGATCCTGGAGGCGGTGGCTTGTCCGACTTCAAGAACTACAGATCACGCCACCAGACCCAACTTTGCTTATGGGAACTCTGGATAAGTACATGGGGGTGGTAGCAAAGTCGACTGCGCAGGCCAACTTTCGGTTGTCAACGGCACGAGCCATCTTACAGGTTGACACGGTCCCAACGATGCGAGGGGTGATGGAGTTTGCCGAGGTCCTCACAGCCGAAGCTGAAGGAGTATGTCATGGAGGTGCAACTCTACCAGCCAACACCAAGGTGAAGGCGGTCAACGCTGAACCTGGGGGGGGCAAGGGGGCTCATGGGGGAGATCAACGGCCTGGAGCTCCAGTACCTCCTAAAGGAATTCCACCCAATGAGACGTCTGAGGAGAAGGTCCCTTGCAAGTTCTTTGCATCTCCGGGTGGCTGTAAAAAGGGAAAATCATGTACGTACCTTCATGACTGGGGTGCTGGAGGCAAAGCTGGGAGATGTTGGAATTGTGGATCCTCTCAACATATGAAGCCTGACTGTCCTGTGAAGGATGGGGCAGGACTTAAGAAGGAGAGCGCGCCTCCTTCCACCAAACCTAAGGGTGCGCCTAAGGCAGCACCGGCAGCCAAGAAGGCCAATGGAACGGAGAAGGTAGAGCCGGAGACCGAGAAGGCTGTGAAGGGTGTGGAAGAGGACAAGGGCAAGGGAGATGGGTCCATGAGCAACCCGGCTGTGAATGGGTTGATTGCTGAAGCAACACATCTACTGAGGTCTATGAGGAGTCCATCGCTCAAGGCAGTGCACATCAGTGCTGTACAACCAGGGGATGGTGTACGAGCCCTGTTGGATGGTGGGGCCACCCACGCCTTGAGGACGGCTCGAAGTGATGAAGAATACGAGCTCGCCACTCCTGTACGAGTGGAACTGGCAGCTGGCGAAGTTGTACTGCGTCAACTTCCGGGCAGCGGCATCCTCCTATCCAAGGAACCGACTCAGACGATCGTGCCGCTAGGTAAGCTGATCTTGCTCGGCTACACGGTTCAATGGGATTCTGAGGGGTTCTTGCTGAGACGGCCGGATGGAAAGGAAATTTCCACGACCTTAGAGGGGGAGTGTCCAACTGTGGCCGAAGATTGTGCTATGGTGCTCCTGGATGAGCTGGAGAAGTTCATGTGCGAATCAGAGCTACGTCTTCAGGTGCTTCGAGGTGAAGATGTCAAGGAAATGGATGGGGACCTTAAGAGATGGCTCTTGGGGTTGAAGGAGTTGTTTCCGGATGCTCCGGATGAGGTGCTGGTCCAGATTCCACCTCGCAGGAAATGGACGGGGGAGACTGTGCCATGGAACCGAAGAATGAGGAGGAAGTTTGGGAGCGCCTCCAAGTTGGCCATGCATCTCTTCGTGGGTGACGATCCGAAGTATTGGTCCAAGGCCTTGGATCATCGAGGCTTTACTACGTTGACTTTGGACAAGGCCAACGACTCCAGGGAGGACTTGCTCAACGATCACGTCTTCCACTATTTGACTGAGCTGGCAGAGGCTGGACGTGTGGCTGCATACCTAGGTGGACCGCCCTGTAGAACAGTGAGCGTGTTAAGGTTTCGGCAGCCAGGCCCTCCTCCAGTTCGAGCCAGAGATGGGCCAGAGAGATTTGGCTTTAAGAACTTGGAGGGTAAGCTCTTGGAGGGTGTGCAGCAGGACACGATCCTCTACCTCAGGTTTTTGTGGCTTTACTCACTTGCTCAGGACGCAAACCCAGAAAAGGTAGCATTCCTGAAGGAGTCTCCAGAGGATCCCAACGTCTACAAGAAGGAGGACGATCCCAATGAGTATCCATCATTCTTTTCGTGGCCGGAATGGGATAACCTGAAGAAAAAGTACAAACTCTGGGAAGTAGCGTTTGATCAAGGTCCACTTGGTCACGAAAGACAAAAGCCTACGAGGATTGGTACAAACCTTGGGTTGCTCCATGATCTTTGGAAGAATAGGGGTCGAGGAAGTGACACGGCTCCGCTACCACAGGATCTGGAGGGGAGATTGCAGAGATCAAGGAGATGGTCTTCGTGGGCGCCGGGGTTTAAGGCCAGGATTGTGGAAGCCTTGATTGCAGAGCATCATCAACCGTGGCTGCGAAGGATGTCCGCAGCTCAATGGCAACAACATGTTGCAAACGATCACCAGCCGTTCTCTCGTGAGTGTTTCCACTGTCAGCAGGGTGGGGGAAAACAAAGGGCGCATGTAAAAGTGCCAGCGCCCGATACCTTTACCCTCTCACTGGACGTGTGCGGACCTTTTGCTGAAGGTGAAGACATCGAAGGGGGATCTGCTCGCTACTTCATGGTGGGTGTCTACACAATCCCGATCAGGAAGGACGGGGGGAAGATGAATCTACCTTCACCTACTATGGGGGCGGTTCTCAAGGAAGAGGATATTCCCGTGGAAGATGAAGATGCTCCGCTACCAGCTGCAGAGGAATTGCTTGTACCTGAGGAGGAAGAAATCTTTCCTGATGAAGTTGCCCGTCCCGAGGATGAGGTGGCGTTGGATAAGTGGGAAGAGGATCACGTCGAGGCCAATTTGGACTTCGAGGTTCGCCAGTACACCATGGTGGAGGTGCTGACCAGCCGATCGGGAGCATGCATGGTGGGAGCCCTAGCTCGAATGCATGCTCGTTTGGCATACCTGGGGTTTCCTCTGAGAAGGATTCATTCCGATCGTGCTGGAGAGCTCAGCAGCCGCAGGATGCGGCAATGGGCCGAGGATCGTGCAATTTATCGCACGTTCACTTCCGGAAGTGACTGGCGAGCCAACGGACGTGCTGAAGCTGAGATTGGCATGATTCGTCGAGGAATCTCCGTGGTGCTCAAGGCTACCAAGGTCCCAGTCTCACAGTGGCCCATGATTGCTCGTCATCTCGGAGAACGTCGAGGTCGACTTCAGCTGCAAGCTCTGGGACTGAAGGCGCCCCTGCTTTTGCCGTACAACACGGAGGTGCTGGTGGAAACCAAAAAGTGGGAGGAATTTCAACAACCATGGAGAGCCCGCAAAAAGCGAGCTTGGGTAAGGGGCCCGGATCCGTCTATGTCATTGTCAAGTGGGGGACATGTCCTACTTGATGAGGAGGACAAGTGGACACGTGGAGTTCGCCCACGGCCACTGGATGCTGCGCATGAGGCTGTGGAAGCTCCGCTACCAGATCTTGATGAAGCTGAACCTGGTGATGGACCCCTGGCTGAACCCTCTCCACCACGCAAACGACACGTGGGCAAAAAACCACCTATGCTTTGTCATGCTGAAGTACCTCTACCTGCCCAAGACGAGCACGGGGGGGGTATATGTAGTAAGAGAGAAAAAAGTAGTGGTGGTGATGTCAAGGAGGTCGTCTTCGAAAGTTGTCCAAGTGGGGCTGTCGGCGTAAATGGGTGTCGTCATGGAGTTGGAAACGTCGTCCTGGAGGAATCGCAAGAGGATATAAAGCCCCACAGACGGGACTGGGATGGCCTCAGAGAAGAATGGCATGCTCGTCTCAGGTGTGGGGAGTCCCTCAGCAACGAGGAGTTCTGCATCTTCGATCAAAAGGCTGATGGGGGGGCAGAAGAGAGCATCTTCCTCAAGGCCATCAACGTCGAGAACCAGATGCTATGGGAAACCATCAAAAAAGAAAGTGCTCTTGAACAAGAAGGCAGAGTTCGAGAGTGTGAAGAGGCTGCCAATGACGAAGCGCCCCTTCAAACAAAAACAGTTGCCTTGGCTGAAGTCAGGGGAGACCTGGCAGGGTGGAAAGAATCGATGCTCAAGGAGTATCAACAGCTGCTGAACAGCGGTGCAATCAAGGAGATTGACCTGGAGGAGCTGCCAGCCATGTTGGAAAAAGCAAGGGCAAATGGGCGGCGCTGTGAAAGAATCCCCTCAAAAGGAGTCTACACTGTGAAGGCTCATACAGGGAGAAGGAAGACAAGGCTGGTGGCATGTGGTAATCACATGGCTGAGAGAGCGTCGGAGGAGCTGTACTCATCCGGATTGGATGCGACTCAACTCCGGGTGCTACTGCGACATGCAGGACTACGTGGTTGGGGGGCTGGCTCCATCGACATAACGTCGGCTTTTCTCCTAGCTCCGACTTCGCAGGACGAGCTCATCGTGCTGACACCACCCAGGTTGATGCAGGAAGCGGGAGTGATCCCTTGGAACATCGCCCTTGAAGTGACAGGTGCGGTGTATGGGTTGACGACAGCCCCGAGGGACTGGTCAGGGCACCGTGATACCACAATGAGGAAGTGGAGATGGTCAAATGGCAAGTGCGAGTACCATCTTCGTCCGTTGAAGGATGCAAACCTCTGGGAGATTGTTGAGATCTCGGGTGACCAGTCACGGGGGGTGGGATACGTCGCGGTGTATGTTGACGACCTCCTCATCCTGGGGAAGGAAGAGGTGATCCACAACACGGCGGAGTTCATCCAAACTCAGTGGAAGACATCGCAGCTGGAACTGGCGGCAAAGGGACACGCCATGAAATTTTGCGGGATGGAAATCGAAGTTGGTGGGAATGGTGAGTTGGAGATTCACCAACAGAGTTACCTGCGGGAGCTTTTTCTTCGACATGGAGTTCAAGAAGGAGTGGCTTCGATACGAATGGATGAAGTCGAGGAGGAGAACAACATCCAGAAGAAGGAGGTTCGCCGCGCTCAGTGCCTAGCGGGGGAGATCTTGTGGGCAGCTACAAGGACACGCCCAGACGTGAACTTTGCAGCGCACCGACTCTCGCAAGAAGCAACCAAACATCCGAGATGGGTTGGTAAGGTGGCGATTGAGGTCCTCAAGTACCTGAAGGCCACGGAGGACTACACCCTAAAGTATGGAAGGCTGGAGGAGGACAACCCGCAGGAAGAGTGCAAAAGGAGGACCCCAAGAACCAATGGAACAATTGAGGTTCTCTCCGACTCGTCCCATGCGCCAGAGGAGGGCAAGGATGTTTCGGGGTTTGTGTGTTTGTATGGCGGTGCCATAGTCTTCTGGCATACGCAACGCCAACCGCTACGAACGCTTTCTACGGCCGAAAGCGAGCTAGTGGCCATGGTTGAGGCTCTGCAATTGGGCAGAAACATCAAGTCCCTAGTGGATTTGGTGGAGGAACCTCAACAGTTGGAATTGCTGGGGGACAACAGGGCAGCGCTGGTGTTAGCCAGCGGCCAGGGTGGAGGTTGGAGAACTCGACACCTCCGATTGAGGGCCTACGCGTTGATCGAGGCGGTGAAGATCGGGGAGATCAACCTTTGCTACCGCCCAGGCATTTACTTGCTTGCTGACGCATTGACGAAAAACCTGTCCGCCGTTGTGCTGAGGAGGTTCTGCCAGGCTGCTGGGTTGGTTCGGGAAACCATTGAGGTGATCAAGGAGAAAGCGATCTACCTGGGCAATGTGGTTGGTGAAGGAGCCCGACAACTCAAGGAAAGATTCACCTCGGCGTTGGGGCTTCTACTTGCTGGAGTCTCACAACTACCAGGGGTTGCAGCCACACCGGATGCGGCGCAGGATGAAAAGGACGAAGGCTATGGTTGGGTGCTGTTGGTGATGGGCATCTTGGTGATTTGGGAGATGGCGAAAATGGGGGTTACCAAGTTGCAGGCGTTGTTGATGGGGGAAAAGGAGACCATGAAGATTCGCCTGATGGACCCCTATGCTACTGTACCCACCAAGGCTACTCCTGAAGCGGCGGGTTATGATGTTACCACCATTGAAGAGTTTGATTTGGGCCCCGGGGAACGGTGGTTGGTTCACACCGGAGTGTCCATGCAGATCCCCAAAGGAACTTATGGAAGGGTAGCGGGGAGAAGTGGTTTGGCGACCCGTCATGGAATCACTGTCGGTGCGGGTGTGATTGATTCTGACTATCGTGGGGAAGTTCGAATTCTTCTGTTCAACAATGGGGGGGAAACTGTCCACTTCAGTGTTGGCGACAGAGTGGCTCAAGTGATCTTGGAGAAGATCGCCCAAGTAGAGGTGGTGACAGCCCACGTCTTGAACCCATCTCTCCGAGGACCTCGTGGGTTTGGGAGTTCGGGGGTTAGTGGCGCACCAAGGATCCGAGCCATGGCCTCAGAAGCTGACCGCAGTCCACCCCGAGATGGTCGAGTTGAGGTACCAGCTACAGAAATTCCCAGTGGTGCTCGTTCCAGTGATGGGACATGTGGAGGTATAGGAGCTCCGCTACCAGAAGTTCGTACCACGGAGGATTCAGGAGTTGCTCCAGGAGAAGGAGAGGTGAGAAGGAGGAACAAGGCCCAACCTCAAGCAGGTTCGGTGGGACGTTCCGTTGAACCACCAGGAGGACCAACACATGGTGGCACTGAGGCGGCATCTTCAGATCCGAGGACTGGAACTGAAGCGTCCAATGAGGATCATCCACCCCGTGATGTAGGTGGGGGAGATCTACCCAGTGGAGGAAATGGACATCAAGGAGGTGACACCGGTCATGGAGGAGAACCTCACGGACCTAGTGATCCACCTCGTAATGACGAACGAGAAGGAGGTGATGCAGGTCATGGAGGAGAACCTCACGGACCAAGAGACCCACCTCGAGAAGTACCAGATATGGAAGTCCGTAGAAGGAAGTCCATTGCAGAGAGATTGGCGGAGACCGATTCACCCGATGATGCACCGGGTGAGGAGAGGAAGAAAACCACGATCCAGGTGGTCAATCCAAGGCAACGTGCCGAAAGGCTCTATGCCAGAAAAAGGTATGAGGAGCTGAGGGACGAGGATGAAGCTCTCCGAAGGGAGGGCGACTATGGTCCACAGGCGCAACCCAAGATGGGACCACGTCCAGAGCCTAAGGCAAGACCTATGTCCAGTGGAGCTGCCCCTGAACCAATGGAGGTTGACCCTGAAGATGAGAGTCCAGTGGTGCTCAAGGGGAACAACAAGAATCCCAGCGCCTATACACGACATCGGGAAGGGGGGTATGGCTCCGCTACCAAGGTCGAGCTTCGATCCAAGTCGAGGAGAAGTTCCAGGGCTACATCGAGGTCCGACTCCCGTGATTCAAGGGAGCCAAGTAACCCAGGAGGCCCAGCAACTTCTTCTGGAGGACACCGAGTGGAAGGTTTTTCTGGTGCTACAGGAGCTCCTCCACCTGGAGAAGATCCTTCCCGCGAAGACCTGCTGATGACCATTGCTCAGTGGGTGCCGAGGCCTTTCCACATGTGTATGACTCGCTTCGATGACGAGACCATCTACACGTCTCTTCCTGGTGACACCATGGAGGCCATGATGATTCGAGTCAGAAAGGGATGGGACTTGTGGGCCAAACACTGCCTCCCGGATGAGATTGTTCTGAGGACTATGGTGTGTCCGGAGGAGGGGGCAGACAATTCCTTCACGTACCACACGAAGGAGGGACTGGCCATTGAGGGAATCATTCATCGAAAGACCCGAAAGAAGTTCTTCGACAAGACCAATGTCGAGAACAGTACGGATCAATGGACGAAGGGAACGTTGAACATCCTCTTCATGCCGGACGACTTCAAGGTCATCGCATTCAGGCTGAGGAAGGGGGCTGCCAGGATGCCATATGCAACGCAAACCTGGCGCGGATATACCCTCTTCTTCAAGGACGCAAGGTATGGATGAAGATGTACGTCAACGTCTGAGGGGGGCTTGAGCCTGTGTCACAGTCCCATTCTGAGAATGGGAGGGGAGCGCTGTGACATCAATTCTTCTTTTGAAAGCTAGGTCGTAGCATGGCTCCTTAGCAAGGATGATACACACCAAATCGAGGGACTGTGATAGCCCCTTTTGAGTGCTCAAGAAAAAGAGAACCTGCGGCTCCGCTGTAGTTATGACCGCCTTTCTCTGGCAGAATCTGCCACAAAGCTGCGCACAGCGTTTGTTATGACCGCCTTTCTCTGGCAGAATCTGCCACAAAGCTGTGCACAGCGTTTGTTATGACCGCCTTTCTCTGGCAGAATCTGCCAAAAAGCTGCGCATAGCGTTTGTTATGGCCGCCTTTCTCGGGCAGAATCTGTCACAAAGCTGCGCGTAGCGTTTGTTATGACCGCCTTTCTCGAGTTTACAATCTGCCACAAAGCTGCGCACAGTGTTTGTTATGACCGCCTTTCTCTTTCTTACAATCAGCCACAAAGCTGTGCATAGCGTTTGTTATGACCGCCTTTCTCTGGCAGAATCTGCCACAAAGCTGCGCATGGCGTTTGTTATGACCGCCTTTCTCTTTCTTACAATCAGCCACAAAGCTGTGCATAGCGTTTGTTATGACCGCCTTTCTCTGGCAGAATCTGCCACAAAGCTGTGCATAGCGTTTGTTATGACCGCCTTTCTCTGGCAGAATCTGCCACAAAGCTGCGCATGGCGTTTGTTATGACCGCCTTTCTCTTTCTTACAATCAGCCACAAAGCTGTGCATAGCGTTTGTTATGACCGCCTTTCTCTGGCAGAATCTGCCACAAAGCTGCGCACAGCGTTTGTTATGACCGCCTTTCTCTGGCAGAATCTGCCACAAAGCTGCGCATGGCGTTTGTTATGACCGCCTTTCTCTTTCTTACAATCAGCCACTCCTACCAATGTGAGCATCGATCTGGCCACTTGACTGGCGGCCTATCTGTCTAGCTATCTTTCTATCAGTGGATCAGTTTTCTTTCTGTCTGTCTGACTGTCTATCTATCTATCTATCT
>VSDK01018159.1:74489-96687 GCA_009767595.1 Symbiodinium kawagutii
CTACCCTAGCTGGGTTGTCCATATTGTCGGAAGTTAGACTTCTAAACTTCCTGTTGAATCTAGGCTTCACGCCAAAATTTCAATCTAAACTTCAAAATGACAGGGAATATATGTAAGCATACGTCGCAGCCAACAGTATCATCAGCATCATTAAGCTGGTGCATAACCATAGTTCGGCTGTAACCACCCCTGGGTCATCCCTCTACTCCGCCCTTATCTAGTATATCTATCTATCTATCCATCTATCTATCCATCTATTCATCCATCGATGCATCTATGTATCTGACTATCCAGCTAGCCACCCATCGATCTGACTATCGACTTGTCGATCTATCTGGCTACCTCTTTGTCTAACCATCTTTCGTCTATCCAGTCATTTACTTTCCACATGTGCTTCGATCATGAAGTGTTTTGCATCTAGGTGTTTGGCCACTTTTGATAATTGGACCTTGCAAAGGTGTTCCGATCATCAAGTGTTTTGCCACTTTTGACCTGCAAATGTCCTTGGCGCGCAAGCGTTGTGCACATTTTGGCTACATAAAGCACGAAAAGTGACGCGAAACGCAAGTGTTTTCCTACTTTTGTCTCCCGTGTTCCAAAAGTGTCAAAACGTGCTGTGTTTTGACACATTTGCTTCAAAATGTGCTTCTCGCCCTGGCCGCGTGCACTTTTTCGGACATGCAACTTTCAAAACTTGTTAAAAACATTGGGGTTGAATTTGAACCAGAGAACCTGTGCAACCGTTTTGTAAGCTCAAAATGTTGTGCACAACCTGCATTTCTACAAAAAGCTTTGCATTAGGCCAAAAATTGCCTACAAAATGCTAAATCAGCATCCCACATACGCTCTACAAAATGATGTTCATAACAAATTGATCATTACATGAACGCCTTCTTGGAATCATGTTGAATCCAAAATCATTTTGTAGACGCTTCATCCTGTCGAATCCTACATTTAGCTGGAACTTTTTGTAGTGAAACCAACCCCTCGGGCAATGGTCGGCTGTTTTTTTTCTCTGAGCATTTTGTAGTCAGGCCAAACCTTTTGTAGTCAGGCTAGGTTGGTTTCTCTAGCACGTTTTGATGCCCAAACGGTTTCAATGGTTATAGCTAGAACATGTTCTGTGGATTTCTCCGCCAAGTTTTGACGACCAAACGAATTCCATTAAAAATGGTCCCAGTTCAAATTTCAGCGGAAGGGAAACACATGGAGTGAGAGAGAGAAAGAACAACAAGAACAACTGTATACATCTGAGGCACTGAGTCCTGGTTGCTGGCCCCAGCGCTAAATGACACTAATTGACATTGTTCGACACTAAATGACACTATTTGATGATTATTCTCATGACTATGATACACCAATTGAGGGGTATTGGAACTTCATGCAATAGCTGCGTACACAAGGCATTTTGCAACGAAGTGAGGTGGCCTCATCACTTCGTAGCGCGCAATCACTGGATGGGCAGACCTTCGTTAAACTCAAACTGCTATACCTAGACATGTCGTCAACTTGCTGTGACAAGAATACATAGGACATTAAATGCGACGATTTCACTCTAATTGAAACTAAATTGACTGAACGCATTAATTGCCATTTAATGTCAGTAACTGACACTAATTGACATTAAATGACATTAACTGACACTAATTGCCACTAAATCTCCCTAATCGACACAAAATGACAACAAAGTGACACTACTTTGCACTAATTGCCACTAAATATCACTAATCGACACTAATCGATAATAATTGACATTAATCAGCAAAAATTATAAATGACATTGTTGGACCTTAATTGACACGGATGTTTTACACCATGTTTAGATGACAGGCGCTGGAACTCCTGGTGCGAAATGCATTTTGTAGTGAAGTGAGGCGGCCTCCTCATTCTGTAGCGCGTACTAAGTGGATGGGCAGACCTTAGGTACTCTTGAGTTGCTATGGCTGGATTGTTGTGCTTAATTTCATGCTGCGACAAAAACATGTAAGGCGCGAAATCGGGCCAATTGACACTAGTTGGCCCTAATTGGCACTGATTGACACTAAATTCGCTAATGGCACTAATTACCGCTAAAAACCACCAATCGACGCAATTTGACACTAAAGGACACCAATTGACACTAAATCGCACTAATTAATTGCCACCAAATATCAGTAATCGACACTAACTGGCAGTAAATGACACTAGTTGACACTGAAGTGCATTAATTGCCACTAAATATCATTAATTGACATCAAATGACACTGCAGTAAATGACACTCATTGACACGGATATTGCACATCATGTTTAAGCGGCGGTTATGAAATTTCATGCAATAGCTGTGTTCGAAAATGCATTTTGTAGTGAAGTGAGGCGGCCTCATCATTCTGTAGGGCTGCATGATTTGTCGGCAGACTACAGAAGGTGTTCTGAGTAAGGGAATGGAGATTCACACAGAGCCAAACACATCCCTACCAAGAGAGATCCCTCCATTTGTCTCCCTCCCCTTTGTCGCCCACGGTGTCTCCAGCCCACGTGTTTCTATTTTTTCTCATGCTCTATCCCATATTATGGGCACCTCAAAACTCGAAAGCTCTGGTGTGTGGGAGAAAATGCTCAGCCCAGAAAAAGGCCCGGAACTCAACAGATCGAGAGCTAAGGGATTGAGCTCAGCGCAAGTCCTCTCACTCTTGGATTCTCGGCCAGCTGTGCTAAGGGGGCGCATGTTCATAGATATTTCTCCCCCGCTCAAAACCTTTACAACGCATCTAGTCATGTACAATACTGCTATACTAAATACCCCTGGCATCCCTCAACCACAGCCAGCGCCCAAGCAGGCTCCAACACGGCTTGTTGACAACTCCTTCTGACAGGTCAGGGAAAAAACCGACAACATTTTCACAGGAACATGGATTCTGACCACTACAAAATGTTGTGTCTACAGCCCAAAACACTACAAAATGTTCTATCATCATGATATGACAGCCCAGGATCCTCTACAAAAAGTTTGCAACTATGCCGAAAGATATCCGAAAGTAGCTCTACAAAATGTTCTGGTATTTTCATGGACGCTCTCCTGACAAGCCTCTACAAAATGTTTCAATTTTTTTGTGCCCTAACCCTTCTCTACAGAATGATGGCTACAGGTGCTCTTGTGTGCACAGAATGGTAGCCACAGAACGGTTGGTAAGGGACACAGGTCCTCCCATTCTGTAGACGAAAATTCAACCCTGATTTAAAAACCACGAGTTTTTGCGACTTCGGACTTGAGAATGTGCTTCGCGCGCAGGCGGCATGCCAATTTTCATCATCATATGACATCTCCGAAAAGTGGCCCGAAACGCTAGTAAAATTGCAGTTTTTATTTTGGTACAAGATTTGATCTTAAAAATTTGCTTCGCGCGCAGGCAGCGTGCCAGTTTTGAGAATCATGAGTCATCAAAAGTGCTCCGAACGATTTTGCAAGTTGCAACTTCCAAAAGTGCTCCGAAGCTGACATGTTTTTACGATTTTGACTTCCAAATGTGCTTCGCGCCTAGGTTTTTTAACGATTTTGCAAGTTGCAACTTCCGAAAGTGCTCCGGACCTGACATGTTTTTACGATTTTGACTTCCAAATGTGCTTCGCGCCTAGGTTTTTTAACGATTTTTGCACACACCTTCCGCCACAGTGGTCCGCACTCGCCGCTTTAGCGAGGTACCCTTCTGGCCCCTCATGATGCACAAAACCTTGCAAAACACAGCATTTCGCGACTTTCCTAACATTTTGGCGCACTCGCACTCTCATCTTTCTCACATCTCTTCTTTCTCACATCTGCATAGGCGATCTACCCTAGCTGAGTTGTCCATATTGTCGGAAGTTAGACTTCTAAACTTCCTTCTTTTTTGTCAGGGCATCTCAGAGGGTTGGCCCTGCCTTTAGCAGACGCTGGGAAGGTCCCATGTTTTCTAAACTTCCTTCGATTAGTATAATACTATTAGTATTAGTGGTAGTAGTCAAAATATAGGAGTTATAGTAGTGGGAGTTATAGTAGTGGTAAGAATAGGAGTAAGAAAAGTTGGAGCAGTAGGAATAATAACAATAAGAGTATTAGTAATGGTAGTAGTAATGGTAGGAGTAGTAGTAGTAATAGTAGTACTAGTAGTAGTAGTAGTAGTAATAGTAATAGTAGTACTAGTAGTAGTAGTAGCAGTAGTAGTAGTAGTAGTGGTAGTAGTAGTAGTAGTAGAAGTAATAGTAATCGTAGTAGTAATAGTAATAATATTAATAATAGTAGTAGTAGTAGTAGCAGTAGTAGTGGTAGTAGTAGTAGTAGAATAATAGTAGTAGTAGAATTAGGAGTAGAAGTAAGTGGAGCAGTAGGACTAGTAGTAGTAGTAGTAGTAGTAGTAGTAGTAGTATCTATCTATCCATCTATCTATCCATCTATTCATCCATCGATGCATCTATGTATCTGACTATCCATCTAGCCACCCATCGATCTGACTATCGACTTGTCGATCTATTTGGCTACCTCTTTGTCTAACCAACACTTCGTCTATCCAGACATTTACCTTCCAAATGTGCTTGGATCATGAAATCTTTTGCATCTAGGTTTTTGGCCGAGTGTGATAACTGAACCTGGCAAAGGTGTTCCGATCATCAAGTGTTTTGCGACTTTTGACCTGCAAATGTGCTTGGCGCGCAAGCGTTGTGCACATTTTGGCCGCATAAATCACGAAAAGTGACGCGAAACGCAAGTGTTTTCCTACTTTTGTCTCCTGTCTTCAAAAAGTGTCAAAACGTGCTGTGTTTTGACACATTTGCTTCAAAATGCAGGGTATCCGCAGAAGGGGGTGCTACTTTGGACCTGACGCTGAAGACACATTGTGAAGACAGTTTCTGCCTGACGACGACACATTGCGACGACACATTGCCTGACGACAGATTAGACGCTGACGACGCGAAGACACTGACGACACATTGCGACGACACATTGCCTGACGACACATTAGACCCTGACGACCTGAAGACACTGACGACACATTGCGACGACAGATTACCTGACGACACATTACACCCTGACGACCTGAAGACGCTGACGACACATTGCGACGACACATTGCCTGACGACCGATTAGTTGCTGACGACGCGAAGACACTGACGACACATTGCGACGACACATTGCCTGACGACAGATTAGACCCTGACGACGTGAAGACACTGACGACACATTGCGACGACACATTCCATTGTCAGCCATGGGGTCACGGTCACTCAAGATGCTTTGGAAAGCTTTTGTCAGACAACTGCTGGTCTAGCTCGGGTGGTGCACTAGCGTAGACATTCTATGTTATGTTATATATGATAAGATCTGATAAGCTTCGGAAATACAAGGCACCACCAGCATTGTATTTGTCAATCTACGAACTCAACGCCGCCAGCGTTCCATTTTTTGCTGTTCGCGGTCTGTCTCGCGGTCGCAGGAAACCATCAGCAACATCGAGCCTGCAATGACCCATCGATGATCAATCCCTGCCCGGGGCAATCATGTTTCTCTCTTGTAGATAACACGAACATTAAATCATGTCATTACACGAGATTCTCTGTGATTGTTCATCACGGCTGGCTGGACAAGGAAGCTCGTAACAAATAAGTGATTGTAAATTATGTACTTAAAGTATGTATGAACATTGGATTGAAAACTGATCACATTGTTTAATAAGTCAACAATGGTAAAATGTTGTTTGAACGGTAGGCAATTCACAGTTAGAATCCCGGAGGGCGAACAGGTTCCAAATAATACTCGCATCTATGTTCAGCGCCGCCGCATGAGGGTTGAGACAGCTGCCGGCTGGTCCTGCATACCTGCATGCATCTGTCTGTGTGCACGTATGTCTGAATGTGTTTAAGTGTGTTTGCCTGTTTCCATGCCACTTTCGTGTTTCATTCTCTGGACTAATAGTAGCAGAAACAACAAGTTGCAAGAGGGATAGAAATAATCAGCTGACTGTTTCTCACGGCTGGGGTGGGGTTTGCCCGTAATTGGTATACCACAGCCGGAGGTATGCTGCCAGAAGTTTGAAATGAAATGATGATTGATGGACAGTTGGCAATAGATGGCAATAGCGACTATGAATGGAGCAAAGCATCGATTATTAGGCGCCGATTATCACTGAACAACAAAGCAATAAGGCAGGAAGACTGAAGTGCTTTCAATCAATGGTTGATTAAAAGTTGGCGATTGAAAACAATCAACCATGTTGAGCCACCATCAAAAAGCATATTAATCATCGGAACACCAAATAAGCTCAACATCTGACCCTGGGAAGCTAACATAGACACAACACCTCCTCTTAAACCCATCCCGAGGCCTGCCCCGGTAAAAGCCAACCTGAGGAACCTTACCGGGGCACACCAACGGAGCACCACATAAGCTCAACATCTGACCCTGGGAAGCTAACATAGACAAAACACATCAGAAATTGGAACCGCTCTTAGAAATTGGATCCGCTCTTCACAACGAGAATTGACTACAGTAGTCACCTGCCTAGCGATAATTGATAATCACCATGATATGCAACCTCACTGACCATCACCAAACACTTATTATTGATGAATACAAATATCACCGTTGTCAAACATCACTAACATCTATCTCACATGATCTACCATGATGAGCCACCGACAATTTTCATGATGATCCGTTCTCAATACCATAAGGAGATATAAGAAGCATGATTCTCAATCCATCACTCACGATGAAGCCTTATCAGCACCAAATAACCCCATGATAAATGAAGCACATCATGATCACCCAAATTCATGGTTTGTGGCAACATTTACAACAATCAAAAACCAATGCCATCAGCCTGTCAAAGCCCTGATGCTTCCACCCTTGAATGTTTAGGCAAAGATCTCCAATCATGACGATTGACCATGCTGATTTGTTGATTAGTTGACCATGTTGGTTGCTTAGTCGCTTGCTTTGTTGTTGTTACCCACTACTAATCACTATGATCAACCATTATCAAGCAGTGTTGTAACTGTAGATGGCCCACTATTGTTTGTCATTATCTTCTATGGTTCACCGTTCTTAAACCCTTGTTAAGCACTATTGACGATAGTGAACTTCATAACCCCCTATAATGTTGGTTTTTACCGTTCACCACCTGCTTGTTGACGTAGCCACCTGTTGCTGGTCGCACCCCAGCCCGCTTGCTGCGTGGAGCGCGCGGAAGGCGGGAAGGAAGGTGGAGGCCTGGCGAACTTCATCAGGTGTTGTGATTGTAGTGACTAATAGGGGATTTGATGGGGATATGTGATTCATAGGAAGCAATGGCAAGGATAATGCTAATGATTACTGAGACCTGTTGGAATAATCATAATGAATTTGATGAATATCATTTTACAGTAATCATAATGGTTGATAATATCTCTAATGTACTGGTTATGGCTACTAGTAACCAATCCCCTGGAGGGATGAATAGTAGTGGCATCAACGATTCTAGTGATTCTAATTATCACCAATAACTACTGTAATCAAAGTCAAAACGATACTAAATTTGACACTATCATAAAACACTAATATGGTAATAATGATAATTTTGATAACTGTCACTGTCATTGTGACAATCAATATATAATAGTAACTGATAAGAACAAATAGAAATTGGGATATCATGATTATAGCAATTATTTTAGTGATCAATAGGGATAAGACTAATGATAGATGTTGCGACTGGCCTTTGACCTAGTGCCCTGGATAAATCCAGGGGGACTAGGCAATTTTATCCAATACCCTGGATTAATCTCCACGCCCCAACCCAAAATGGAAGCCTAGGAACTGGGAAAAAAATCCAAGGCACACATACACACCTTGGCCTGGATAAATTTCCAGGCTCTAAGCGCTTAGCTCTGCAACAGCCCTTCCCCATAACTCCAAAAAAACTTTGACCAGAAATGCACCACGACCTGTTTTTTTCTGGAGAGCCTGCGCATGCCTGCGCCCCAACTTAGGCCCAATCCCAGCCCAACATCAGCCCAACTTCGGCCAAACCACAAAACATGTGAAGCATGGACGGGCACATCGTCCGTCCATGCTTCCCGCAAGCCCTATTCATCCCTGGTCCCAAGCTTCCAGAGACCCAACATGCCCCAACTTAGGCCCAATCCCAGCCCAACATCAGCCCAACTTCGGCCAAACCACAAAACATGTGAAGCATGGACGGGCACATCGTCCGTCCATGCTTCCCGCAAGCCCTATTCATCCCTGGTCCCTTGGACCCCGGGGGACCTCAAAAATGTAAGTTACATTTCCCACCCTGGTCATTTAGCTCGGGGTGAACCAAAAAATTGCAATATAACATAAACAACCTCAAAAATGCAAGTTACATTTTTACAATTCTAGGTAAGCCCAACATGCCCCTCAAAAAGGCCAACAAAGCCCTCCAAAGGACCAACTTAGCCCTCCAATCTGCCAACATGCCCCTCCAAAAGGCCAACATACCTCTCCAAAAAACACTGCATCATAAGGATCTTATGATGCAGCGTTTCCGGCCCCCCAAAGTGCCCACCAAAATGAATTGCGTAAGATTGTCCTTGGGGTACCCCAATCCTGTCATTACAATATTTGGCCTTCCCCCCACCCCCACCCTCTGGAAGCAGCAGGCAGGGTACCGGCCAGAATTCCGTTATTGTAAGTTACATTTTTTACGTCCCGGGGGGTACCCAGGTACCTAAGGGGGTGAGAATCCCTATTCTTAGCCTTCCCCAAGCTTCCAGAGACCCAACATGCCCCAACTTTGGCCCAATCCCAGCCCAACATCAGCCCAACTTCGGCCAAACCATGAAACATGTGAAGCATGGACGGGCACATCGTCCGTCCATGCTTCCCGCAAGCCCCATTTTTAGCCTTCCCCAAGCTTCCAGAGACCCAACATGCCCCAACTTAGGCCCAATCCCAGCCCAACATCAGCCCAACTTCGGCCAAACCACAAAACATGTGAAGCATGGACGGGCACATCGTCCGTCCATGCTTCCTGCAAGCCCCATTTTTAGCCTTCCCCAAGCTTCCAGAGACCCAACATGCCCCAACTTAGGCCCAATCCCAGCCCAACTTTGGCCTTCCAGTGGGCCCCACAGGATGCAAACCGGGGCCAGTTTTGAAGGTCACGAGATGTTGGGGTTTCGTGACCTTCAAAATTGCGTCCTTCTGCCCCCCGAAACCCCAACATTGCCAACATAAGGCCCATTATAAACACCCAACATGTGAAGCATGCGGCTCACGGTTCTTGCCTATTATAATCACTTCCCTGTGTCTAAGGCTTGCTATTCCTCACATGTATCCGCCCCCAACCCGACGTTAAGGACCATAGAATTTGTTGATGCCTCGCTCTCATAGAACCCAATAGATGTTAATAGTTGCTCATAGTTACTCATAGTAGCTCATGTAGGGGATTACTAGAGCGGTACGTGATTCAATGGTTAAGCAAATAGCTGGCGAGGACATAATCAATGGCAATGGCTCAATGGTAAATTAGATTGGGCTTCAGTTGGCTAAGCAATGTTCAACCTACTGCCTAACTAATGGCTAATTCATGGTACGGAATCGGTAACAGAGGTTATTGGTAATGATTAGTAGTGGATCATGGTCTGATGATTAGCGATGTTGTACCACTGATGGATGTTTATGATGGCTATTTTTGGTAATTGTTTGATATCACATGATGGTTTATCAATAATCATATTTATTTCAACTTATGATGCCTAAGAAAAAGCACCGATGAATCATGTATTCATTCACTTTGTTCATTAGTGGTTGGAAATTGTCAATGACAAACCTGGCCTGGCTTTGTTTCTGGTTGATCATTGATGGTCAACCCTTGCCACCCTCCAAACATTCCGTGGTGAATCATGTTGAATCGCAATGGTGTTTCCAAACCCCTTCCAAGAGCATCTGAGCATGGAGCTGTCGTTGGAGGTCGAGTGAAAGAGCAACCCTGTGGCCGGGTGATCCCGGGCAACGAAGCATCAAATATCACTGGAGTTGATGTCTTTTGATCCCCACGGGCTGATGACGTCCACACTTTGAATCTGAACACCGCTTACTCGATGAGTGTCCCGAGCTACAAGGGTTCTTGCGCCAATCACGGTGATGATGGATCGACAAGAACCATGAACCTTGCTCCCAAGAACCATGAATCATCAAGCATTATATTCATTGATCATTGATAGGAATCATCAAGGCCATGTCCCGTGATCCAACCACCAGCATTCATCACCAACAGAGCGCCATTATGATTCACAAAGTAGTTGAATGGCTATCAACCATGATTCCCAATCTTGCGCCATTCTTACCCATCATAAACCAGCATAAGCCGACACAAATCTAGCCAGCAATACATGGCTAGAGTCTAACCAATCACTCCCTCCCCTTTGGTTGCCACCATGAAAGCATCACGACAACGGTTGATCATCAATGACTACAGTACCTCTCCAACTCCACCTCGGAGGTCTCCGGGTCAGTGCTCAGCGCAAGTTGAACCGCCGAAGGGTCAAGCCTGAGTTTGCGCCCATCGAGGCTTGCGGCTTGGGGGGAACATCGTGTCCAAAATTCCTGGGAAGCAGCACTTAATCATTATTTTCGGAAGAATCCTTAACCATTCATTCATAAACCAACTTACCAGTGTTAACCATAACCATAATGAACCATTATTAACTCATCATTAAACATCATTAACAAATCAACTCGCCATTCTAACCCATGCTTTCTTATACAAACATCACTAGCCATGCGCCACAGCAATTTCCTCCATGGGTCATTGGCCGCTTGCTCGCCTCCAAGTTCGGACCAGGACCCCATGACGTGACTGAAATTCAGCGGGAACCCCTGGCGGAACTCGGGATCTCCTCCTGCGATCGGAAGCAGCATGCTGAAATGAAAGGGTTGATGATCAGTTATCATGGATGATGATGATGATGATGATGATGATGATGATGATGATGATGATGATGATGATGATGATGATGTTGATGATGATGATGATGATGATGTTGATGGTTGGTAATGGTGGTTGATACTCGCAGATACTAATTGTTTCAAATCATGGGGTTGAATGGATTGATGATGGTTGAGTTGATGGCTGGGACTGATCAAAAGCAGAATGCGGAAATGAATGGGTTGATGAATGGTTTTTGATGGTTGAAGATGTCGGCTGATACTAGTGGTTGACACTAGAATGTTTAGCAGTACATGTAGAGCTTGCAGCATTGTTGCATTGTGCACATGCGCGTTGCTACATGTACGTGGCCAGAGACGTTTGTGGTGGGCGGGCATGATTGCTTGCCTGTGTGTGGTTGTGCGCGTGTGTGTTTGTGTAGGTCCGGGTCCTGGAGCAACGCCACACATAAAATCCAGAAAACCTAACTTGGGAGGTGAAAGACGTGTTCTCAAGTACCTTATGCTTCGTGAATTGGGCAAACTACTGCTTCAAGCTGAACCCGGCCTGACTGCACTGCAGGCCCGCCACCTGCAGAATGTTAAGCAACACATGTGCCTGTATGGCTCAATTCTGCCAAAGAAAATCTCAACATATTTGGAACGCCGGACTTTGCACCACGCATCATTCTGATTGTCACAAGTCTCATTTCTTATGCTAGGTAGCTGCATGAAGTGCGATCCAACTCATGTACAAAAATGCCTTCAATTGCCAAAGGTAGCTTTCAGCAACTACAAGTCTAAAAGTTCTGTGCCCCAAGTGGCAGCTGGAGACTTGTGAGCAACCTGCCTTTTCTTCCTGCGTGCGGAAAAGATGCTGTATCCATACAGCACTGTTTGCGCCGCCATCTGATGTCTTGAGCACATCTTCGGATGTGGCAATGGTGGAAACATCTTTGTACGTTGAAACCAAACATGCCCGAATCTGCTAGCCGTGTAGAAACACACCATGATAGGGATGTTGATGTTGATGATGATGATGATGACGGTGATGATGGTGATGACTATGGTGATCATAATTGCGATTGTGATGGCATTCATGCTGATAGTGATGATGGTCCTGACATGGTGTTGTTTCAGGGCTGGGCTTCTTCCGGCACGCTACCGAACCATCGGTCTATTTGACCAACGGTGCTCTGCACCGCCCTCAGCGCCTCCAGGCTATGGGTAAAAGCGACCAAGTTGTAGCTTGCCGGGTGGCTTGCTGCTGTCCCCATCCCGAAATACGTTCTGATGAGGAGCTGGTCGTCTAAGTGCACTTGTGCTTCTGGCCTGAAAGAGCGGCATCGCTGCGACACCAAAACGTGTTGCCCATGCCACGTCACCTCTGCCTTGTGGTAACGCACGGACACAGAGCTACCAGGGATGAAGGTGGAGATGCGCATGGCTAGCGCAGTAGGCACAGAACTCCACATGTCAGCAGCGTTGTGGAAACCGGTGAAGGTGGCGAGGGGCTTTGGGAGCATCGGCATGCTGACCACTGCCTGGACTCGGTCTCCCTCCTCCTCACCCTCTTCCATTTCAGCTTTCACCGCCACAGCGAAAACCAAACCTCTCACGTAGTCCCACAGCTCCTCCGAAACCTGTTGGACAGGGCGGTAAAGTGGCGGCATCCTGCGGCGGACTTGCCGCTCGTGCTCCCTCAGCTCTGACAATGACTGCAGCGATGGCTCTGCAAACACATCGTGGAAGTCAAGGCGCTCCTCATCCTCTGTGAAGATTTCTCCGTCCCAAGCTCTCTGCACCATCGACCCTTGCCACTTCCAAGCTGCGATGTCGGCCGCAGTCCACTGTGCTTCGTAGCGGATCTCCTCATAGTTCTGCTGCCTCCACAAATACCATTGCAGTGTGGACATGAAGTCGTCCTGCCGATCTGGAACTGCTTCATGAAAGATGATCAGCTCGTGGGTTGCCCTGGAAGCAATGACGGCAATTTTGCCGGGATCACGGGAGTGGGCGAGGTACCCATGGTCTTGGGCATATCGTCGAAACAAGCAGCCAACAACTGTATGCGCTTGGCTCCCCCGAGCTTGTCGAGCTGTGAGCACTGCCACCTGCCATGGGAAGAATCAAAAAAGGTTCGCACTTATTCGGTTCTGTCTGCATATGGTATATCCACGCGGCAGTTTTGTACATGTAAAATGTGTAGATGCTCATGTGTATGTGTATGTACGTGTGTGTATGTACCCGCGCATGTATGTATGTATGTATGTATTCATGTGTAGACGTATCCCTGTGGAAGTGTACGGGGTCAGGCAGCGCTTCCAATTCTGTAGCACAAAATGTGCGGTACCGGGACACAAGGTAAAAAATGTCATCAGGTTGTAAACACTTCATAATCCGTTCTGGGGAACAGCAAATTACTACGGGCAATCCCATATTGGGCCCAACAAGGGCTGCTAGAAAATACCACGAATATGATTCTTCAATGACATCAACTCCCCGACATTCTACGACATCAGTTTGTAATGGTTCCTAATGAGGTTCTGGATTCTATTGCTTTTCACGCATCAATCTGTAGCAGCTGGCTTGTGATTTCAGCATGGTTGCTTTTCGAGCGTGACCAGTGCTTGCTACAAAGTCCTATTCGCATCCCTCGATAAAAAAATCAATTAGGTTTTCAAATCTGCCCTGCTACAATTTGATCCGCAACGACGCCTTTTTTAGCTATTGGCTCTACCTGCTTTTTAAGGCCCAATGGCGGCCTTGAGGCCACGGCAACTGTACCTGGAACGTCTTTGAAGATATGTATACTCATATATATATATATATGTATATATGTACGAATAAAGAAATCAAAATTGAAATATACATATATCTATGTATATAAATATATATATATATGAATATAAATCAAAAAGGTTTTTTTATATATGTATTTAAATTTAAAATTGATATTTTGATTGATATAAGTATATGCGCGTG
The DNA here is from genome assembly GCA_009767595.1 of Symbiodinium kawagutii. Lineage (NCBI taxonomy): Eukaryota > Dinophyceae > Suessiales > Symbiodiniaceae > Symbiodinium > Symbiodinium kawagutii. The sequence continues at coordinate 88,374 of VSDK01018159.1, forward strand.
TGTCTGGAAGTATGTATCTATGTACCCTGGTATGCATGTATCCATGTATCCACGCAAGCATTGCGTGTATTTTTGCGTGCATGTACGTGTGTAGGCGCGTGTGTATGTGCGCGGGTGTTTGCGCTAGTGAGTGCCGGTCTGGGTTGCATGTCTCAATATTGTTGCGGATATGTATTTTTGTTTGTTTGATTCGTTTGTGTGGATTTGTCTACTTGGATGTATGTTCTGTTGATGCCGGCTTGTATAATGTAGACATGCTATGAGTCTGCTGGCATGTGTTGAGCTGACCTGGTTAGTGCCCGTGCTCGTCGTGCTCACTGCCATCCCGTAAACTTCGGTCAGGAACAAGGCCAGCAGCTCTCGGAAGGCAGCGTAGACAGAAAGGACGAGGACGGTTTGCCCTGCAGCCACTTTCGCCTGCACCACCTCGCCAATCCTTGCTGGCGCGAAGCAGAACAAAAATGTTCGGCGAAGCTACAAGATCTGTCAGGTCTGTATAGGAACCGATATCACATGGCTGGTTTTTCCTGATTAGTTGATGTCAGTTTGACCTGTAGTGGATTCTACGTTCAAATGTATGTGGGACAAAAACTTTTCGCATCGTTGTCTGGGCCCCCAAAATGCGGAAGCTTGTCATACAAGGTGGGTCCCCTGGTTAGCTAACTTAGGTTATAACTAGGGTAATTACCCGCTAGGGTGATACAACCATGGTTAAATCATTTAAAAATCAGCTTATGACTCGGGGCGCCCACCTTGTAGCACCCACCTCGCACAACAGCACCAATTGTAATTTGACAATGATGGCACAATGCATCTTATATCAGCTCATCTATCATCTGCCCCCAGGGGGTCCCCCATTAGCAAATTTTGCCTTCCACATCTCGAAGGCACAAGCAGCTTGGAACCAGGCATCTTTGCATACAGCTTCCAATGCACAAGCGCGCCTGCATGCGAAGTGGCTTGTGTCCACGGCACCTTTCCGCAGTACACCGTGTGTACGGTGGACTGCGGCGCCCCAGGGGCAGCGCGAAGGTCGTGGTAGCGAGTGGGGAACACTGTTTGCAGCAGCTGTGTGATTGACTCACCATGGCGCATGGTTTCCATGAGCCGCAGCTCCACTGCTGCAGGCTCGAGCCACATGTTTGTGTTCTCGTCCGCCACCACATCTTCTCCTGAACGATGCTCGTTCCGCCCATGAATGGGGAGCATGCTCTGCGCCGGGTCGCCAGCGGTCAGGAGGAAGGCGTCGGAGCCTGAAGGAAAAGGACTAGAAAGAAGATTAGTCCTGTGACACATGCTGCTAGACTGAGGTACCTTCTTCGCTCAGACTCTCAAGCTAAGCCTAAATCAATAGTTAATTCCTTCCGTTTGCTTCTCCGTGCCATGATGTGGTAGCAAGACTAAAATCAAGCGTCAATTCTTTGGAACAATACGGCTGGAAGCATTGTTCTCAAGGACTCCTTGCAATGAAGAATTAAATCAGGAGTTAATGCTTTTTGGAATTCAGGTGACAGCATTCTTGTCAACGATTCCTTGCAACGAAGCTTTACATCCAGAAGTAATCCTCTTTTAACCTACAGGTGACAGCATTGTTTGAAGCATTCGAACGTCGACCTGGAGCCTTTCATGATCTTGGCACCTCCAATTCCAGATCCAGAGAAAAACCCACAGCGGAATAGGTTTGAGCAGGGTCGCCTATGGTGCGAAGGTGGCCCTGCTGAAACATTAACCTAAGATTCTAGTTTTTTTGCAACTCCTGTTTTCAGTCCCTTCCAGCCTGAAGCGCCCACGGTGACACCAAATGGCAGCATGTCCGGCTCGTCGCTGACGTGCCCGCCCTTCTCCTTCTCGCAGAGCAGGCGCCTGACCGCTAGGCGGTTGTTCGCTTCATGTTTGAGTTTGTAGCTGGTTGTGGCCAGGATTAGCCGCACCTGCTTCTCATGGTTCTCCAAACATTCTTGCCACTCAGTCCCATGGAAGAAGCTGTATGCTTCAAGGAAATGTTGGCGGAGTGCTTGTACCGCTGCTTCTTGTGTGATCGGCGACCAGGACGCAGCAACTGCGGCTTGCACAGCGTGATCTGCTGCCTCTTGCAGTGCTTGGAGGCGCAGGGTGAACTGAGGCAGTGCTTGGCGGCCAAGAGCGGGTTGATGTGACCAAAGGCACTGGGGCGTACAGATTGGCTGGAATGTACTTGGCAGCAGCTTCAGCGATTTGAGTAACGAGCTGTTTTGTGGGTGCGGTCAGCCAATGCACCCGCTGTCGGCCCTGCTGTATGTCAGCTTGCACCAGGCAGTGCACGAGCAAGAGTGCGAACCAGGTCTTGCCACATCCTGGGGCTGCTTCCAACCTCCGTACCACGCCTGCTAGTCGGCCACCCTCTGCAAGCTTCTGCCTCAGCAAGTCAACCCAAAAAGAGGCTGTATGCAAACCAGGCTGATAAATTTCCATTGGCAGGCAGTCCCCCGGGGAGCTGCGTGGCGTGTGCCCAAAGAATCACAAAAAGGTTAACGCAAAGGAGACTTTCATGGAATTTGAATTGTTGGTTGGCAGGCAGGAACCCCCCGCAAAGATGCAACAAAGATGTGCCTCTTCGCTATCCTGGATCATGAATTTCAACCTTCATAAGCTCGAAACTTTACGGGAGCTACCTGGCTTGTCAACAATCATGAATAAATTGTTACTATCTCAGCCTTTCACTAGAAGCCATGACAACAGAACCCTGTAAAACACTGAAAACTGTTTGCCTCAATCTAGCCCAAGAAACATGAGATCCAGCTGAACGGGATTTGCGTGCAGGTTCAACAGGTGTCGATTCGTCAGGTACCATCGGGCTGCTACTTGGAGATCATCGTGCTCTGGCTGGACAACCTTTTGGTGTAGGAGAGAGCGCAGGACAGGCCGATCCAAGGCATCACAACACATGGCCCAATGTGTTCGCTTCAAGGCATTCCAGACCTCCGCACCGACGGAGGCGAAGCCAAACAAAAACATGCTTTGCATGATCTGCATGTGTTCGAATTCATCTCATTGTTTGTTACGTCACCTCATCCCTGTCTCACCTATTTTATTCAATTTGGGCATGTTCGGCTAGAAACACATGAAGGTCTGCAGAGCTAAGCACTTAGAGCCTGGAAGTTGATCCAGGGCAAGGTAGGTCACATCTGAAGGGTTCAGCATAATTGGACACGTGCATACACACACAAACGGTTATCGCTCGGGAAGCCGCTGTCCTTATCAGCTGATAGGTAGGTATCTTGCCAAGATAGCCAAGTGTAGAGAAATATGATGGAATGTGCCACAATGGCAAAAACAGTTTGAAAAGAACATGAAATCCAAGAAGGCAATGAAGGTGATGAAGTCCGGCAAGACCATGAAGAGCAAGAGAGGGATGACATGAAATAGTTTTTGTAACTACATTAACTACAACAGTAGTTCAGCGTATTCAGTTTTGATCTTGCAGCACATGACTTGTAACTTGCTAAAAGGAAATGCTTGCAGCATGCACATGGGAAAATATATGCACACTGCACACATGTCAAATGGGCTGTCAGCACATTTGTCCGGTGTGATGTTGAAGACTCATCCATAGCCCTGGTAACATGTGTACGCAACCTGTTTGGAGAACCAAAAACGCAAGCGCTTCAAAACCAAGGCGCCCAGAGCTCAGTGAACACTGGCTGGAACACAATGAGCGTCGCCGGTATGGCCTTGTGGAAAAGCCAAAAGAATAGAACCCAAGAAAGCAAACAAAATCAAAAACGTGCCAGGACGGGAACACTTGCATTGAGGACAACTTGCCAACTTAATCCAAGCTACTTCCCCCTGAATTTGAAGGACACCTGGCGCTGGCCGTGCTCGAGCTTCAGGTTCAGGTTCCGGGGTCTCCTCTGTGACTGCCTGATTTGTAGGGACGTCTACCCGTGGAGTGATCCTGACCTTGCTGTTCGTGACGTCGGAGCTCTCCACCAGGTGCAAAGTCCCTGCCGCAAAGTGCTTGTAGAAAGCTTCTTCGGGAAGATGCTGGCCAGACTCAGACAGTGTTTCCCGCACCGTGCTGGACAATGCCACCCACACCAGGCAGCCTTTGTACATACTCGGGCGGCCACTGTCTGGGGGGTCCATCAAGTGAAGCAAATCGCTTTCCTGAGCTGAGAAATGGAAGACAGGGAAAGAAAAAACTTTACTGGCTTTGCTTGCGGGCTTAGTTTTTGCGGCTACTGGGAAAAAAGTACACCAGCATAGCCCCCAGATAGCGGGCACATTGAGCACAAGGTCCAGGGTGTATACCATAAACCTGCGTTTTGAATTGCATGATTTGTTGACAATAATATTGTCATAGATCTTAGGTTGTGTGTTTTTATCCCGCCCTGCTCCCCCGGTAATCTGAAGGATTCTTTTGGGTCCAGCATTTGAACAACTCAGCACAGAAAGGAAATCTTGTACGTGGCCAAGAGTTCAACAAGGGAGACAAAGGGAAGACAAAGGGGAGACAAAGCGGAGGCAAGCATGAGCAGCAACAGAGCAGCGGCAAACACAGCGCCGATCCAGAGGCACAAGGAAGACAAAGGGGAGACAAAGGGGAAACAAATGGGAGACAAAGGAAGACAAGCATGAGCAGCGGCAGAGCAGCGGCAAACAAAGCGCCGACCCAAAGCCACAAGGGAGACAAAGGGGAGACAAAGGGGAGACAAAGGCGAGACAAAGGGAGACAAGCATGAGCAGCGGCAGAGCAGCAGCAAACAAAGCGCCGATCCAGAGCCACATGGAAGACAAAAGAGAGACAAAGGAAGACAAACATGAGCAGCTTCAGAGCAGCGACAAACAAAGCGCCGATCCAGAGACACAAGGGAGACAAAGAAGAGACAAAGGGCAGACAAAAGTGAGACAAAGGCGAGACAAAGGGAGACAAGCATGAGCAGCGGAAAAGCAGCGGCAAACAAAGCGCCGATCCAGAGCCACAAGGGAGACAAAGGAAAGACAAAGGGGAGAGAAAGGGAAGACAAAGGGGAGACAAAGGGGGAGACAAAGGGGAGACAAAGGGGAAACAAAGGGGAAACAAAGGGGAGACAAAGGAAGACAAGCATGAGCAGCGGCAGAGCAGCAAACAAAGCGCCGGTTCGAGGCCCTACCATAGAGAAGTAAGAACACCTTGTAGCTTGTCAGCTATCTGGGGAATTAGTTTCCTGTTTTAACAATTCATGACAGGTTTCATGCGAGATCACTGCTCGGTGGCTTGCCATGACTGGGGCCACCCTCATGGACGCCCAGCAATGGTCTTTGAGAGCACGACACAGCAAGCACATCAGCTCGGCCACCCCCAACTGCGATACTACATCGGGTCTGCCAGCCCAAAGCTGCACAGGGGGTGTCCTTTCATCTTGAGTGAGGAACTGCAACTGCGTTTGCGGCATCGCGCACGATGCTTCGTCCAGCGGAATGAAGTCCAGCCTCCGGAGCAAAAATCCGGGATGCAGCTTCACTTGCAAAACGTTCTTGACGATGCCCAGCAACCAGCGGTACTTGATCGTCGTGCGTTTGCACGCCTGGTCTTGGCCAAAGCACCATAGCCAATAGTTGCAAGCATCGACCACCATCTGCAGAACTGGCACCTGAAGTTCCCCGACTCGATTGTTGGCACCGGGCCTCAGATTTTGCCATTCATGCTGGTCCTCAGTCACCACCAGGACTGACTGTCCCCCAAAGAGGTTGCAACCACGCCGCATGCGGTCACCGACGGATGGCCCCAGCAGCATTGGAAACGAATTGTTTCCTGCCCCTCGTTGCAATGCATTGCGCAGTGCTTGGACTTTGCGCAAGCCTCCTGGTTGAGCAGCAGCCTGGGCTTCATCATACCAATCCTCGTGGGCAAAGGAATGATCATAGTTGACCGCCACGAACATGGCAGCAAACGCAGCTATGAGTGATTGAAGCAAAGACAGTGTGTTGATCGGTTTGACTTGTGAGACCAAATTCCTATTAGCACTTTCTGAAAATGGAATTCTGGGTTGAGAACAACTTGTAAAGACACGCGCAGCTGAGAATTATGATCGATTCCGCATACAGTTGTTGCTGGCAGTCCCCCGGGGAGCTGCTGCTTGAGCATGGCTTGAAACAAAGCAGCAGCGCGTGATTAAACGCAGCTGTGACCATCAAATGTGATCTGCTGATCCAACCATCAAACATCTGATTCATTCTGATCCAGTTCTGATCCACTCTGATCCTCATCAAGTAGGAATCGAATCATGCAATGCCAACCCCTGATTAATAGATTCCTGGTTGAATAATATGGGGTACCCCTGGAAAGCCAACTGGTTTCCCATTAGAATAGTACCCCCCTGGATCAAGCTGAGGCAATCTGACGCACTGGTCACAATTCATTGACCTCAGCAGCGCACCTGCCGCTTCTATCCTCCAAGCCAGGAACATTGGCCTTGGACCTGCACAGCGCCCAAGGTCCAAGTCCCTGGAACCAGCCCAAGGAGAAACTGCAAAGTTGGAAATGATCGATGCAACTCACCCAACTTCACACAAATGATCAACAATCAACACACATAACTAGCTAAATCTAGCCAACCACCAATGAATTTCATGTTTTGGCTAGATTTAGCTAGTTAAATCCTGGTGTTCTAGCTCAGTTTCACGACTAACCAATGATTTCAGATGTTTTTTTTCCCAAGAAAAGCAGCCCCCAACCTGTTCACAGCTGGCTGTACCTGGCGTTACCCCTGCTTAACGGTGAACCAAGGGGGAAGAAACGTCGAAACTTACATGGCAAATTAAGGACATAACACATAAATTATATATACAGTATATACACATATATTTATTCGTTTATCTATTTACATATAGGGTTTTCAAAGGTATTATAAGGTGTTATCACGTATTGTCAGGTATTATAAGGTTAGGTTCATGGCTATACCACCATCTGGTGGCAAATATATCGAGGAAAATACAACTTACATGGCACATATACAACATAAGATGTTATGAGGTCAAGTGTAACCCTAAGGTTGAGATAGGTTCAGTTTGACAAGAGACTTAGATAGCTTTAGCTTACTACACTATACTATACAATATATTCAGGTCTGGGTAAAAATGAATAAGTGTAGATATTGCTATGTTTTACCAAGATCAATAACGTTGAGAAGTCGTGCATGAGTTGGTTAGTTGCTTCATGGGAATCATTACATGATCAATGCGGTGTACCTGATAGTGGTTCCGAATGGTTGATCAACTGGAGAAGAAGCGACTTTACTCGATGCCAATTAATTCATTCATCGCCATCTGGAATTTGGTGAATTTGAAAAGAATAGTGATGAACAACGGCATGGCCAACTCTATGCCTGCTATCCTTCAAAAAAAGTTCCTTGTGAACGTCTTGAGGGGTGAACATCTTGTAGTACACGGCCAAGGACCTATAAGCATCGTGGATTTGCGGTGGCCCTAAGGCACCAAGTGTTGACACGGTGTGGATTCACACTGATCGAGGCCCCATCCGACCTTCTCAGCTCTTCGTTCAAAGTTCTCATCTTGGAGGTGGAGGCCTTGGCGCAGTCAGCGGCGAAAGGCAGAGGCTCATCGCTACGTCGTTTGTCAGGCAATGCTGAGCATTCATAGTCAGCACAACAAATTGGACTCGCTACAATCACAGAGTCATACAGCTATCATATGAAATACATGATAAGGAAACAAGCATCATCGGCATTTCTTGGGTGGGGCGTTGACCGCGTAAATCCATTCGGCCGTGAGTTGTCGATACTGCTAGAGCCGTATGAGTTGTCTAGACTTAAATGGTACTGGGGCAACATTTTGATGCAAATAACACTGGATTTGGATACTCAATACATCCCTGGTCCCTTGGACCCCGGGGGACCTCAAAAATGTAAGTTACATTTGTAAATGGCTCCACTATGGTGTTTTGGAAATTAGTGCTCGTTGATGCTATTCAACCATATATCTAGCCAGCCTCAAAAATGTAAGTTACATTTCTCACCCTGGTCATCTAGCTCAGGGTGAACCAAAAAGTTGCAATATTACATTTTTACGGTCCTAGGTAAGCCCAACATGCCCCTCAAAAAGGCCAACAAAGCCCTCCAAAGGACCAACTTAGCCCTCCAACCAGCCAACATGCCCCTCCAAAAGGCCAACATACCTCTCCAAAAAACACTGCATCATAAGAACCTTATGATGTAGTGTTTCCGGCCCCCCCAAGTGCCCACATCCAAGCCCAACATGCCCCTCAAAAAGGCCAACAAAGCCCTCCAAAGGACCAACTTAGCCCTCCAACCAGCCAACATGCCCCTCCAAAAGG
>VSDK01018159.1:96723-114320 GCA_009767595.1 Symbiodinium kawagutii
AAGCCCAACATGCCCCTCAAAAAGGCCAACAAAGCCCTCCAAAGGACCAACTTAGCCCTCCAATCTGCCAACATGCCCCTCCAAAAGGCCAACATACCTCTCCAAAAAACGCTGCATCATAAGGATCCTTATGATGCAGCGTTTCCGGCCCCCCAAAGTGCCCACCAAAATGAATTTCTTGGGGTACCCCAATCCTGTCATTACAATATTTGGCCTTCCCCCCACCCCCACCCTCTGGAAGCAGCAGGCAGGGTACCAGCCAGAATTCCGTTATTGTAAGTTACATTTTTTACGTCCCTGGGGGTACCCAGGTACCTAAGGGGGTGGGGATCTCAATACATAATGTGGTCCCAGTTAACACCAAAAATGGAACCCGTGCAACTGCCCTGCTCTATCCTGCACTGCACGGGGATGGTTCTGCAACCTTGCTTTCGTGGACATCCAGCGCTGATGGAATGATATCATTGACTTGTTCGGCCACTCGTTGGCTCAACTCCCTGCTCTTGAATCTGAGGATGCGAATGCTTACCTGAAGAACCTTACCGGGGCACACCAACGGAGCACCACATAAGCTCAACGTCTGCCCTTGAGAAGCTTCCCTAGGCACAACATCTCCTCCGAAACCCATCCCGAGACCTGCCCCGGTAAAAGCCAACCTGAAGAACCTTACCGGGGCACACCAATGGAGCACCACATAAGCTCAACATCTGCCCTTGAGAAGCTAACCTAGGAACAACATCTCCTCCGAAACCCATCCCGAGACCTGCCCCGGTAAAAGCCAACCTGAAGAACCTTACCGGGGCACACCAATGGAGCACCACATAAGCTCAACATCTGCCCTTGAGAAGCTAACCTAGGCACAACATCTCCTCCGAAACCCATCCCGAGACCTGCCCCGGTAAAAGCCAACCTGAAGAACCTTACCGGGGCACACCAATGGAGCACCACATAAGCTCAACATCTGCCCTTGAGAAGCTAACCTAGGCACAATATCTCCTCTTAAACCCATCCCGAAGCCTGCCCCGGTAAAAGCCAACCTGAAGAACCTTACCGGGGCACACCAACGGAGCACCACACTTAGAAAAATTGAGGTTGTCGGAATCCCAAGGGGTTACGCACTTGGGAAAAGAATGAATGAAACAGCTGCAGGTGATAGAGAAACAGTTCTGATAGAATTCCTGGTCCAAGCTGGGCCTCACTATTCCAGCTGGGGCAGCCAATCAGCCTCGCAGTTCAGTCGTTCTCCGGGGATCCCGGCTTTCCCACACCACCTTTCCCACCAAAGAGGGTGACTTTCGCGGTGGGCAGAGCACCGTCGCCAAAGGCCAAGGAGGCCTGAAGTTTGAAGCGACATTGGAGTTGGCTCGAAGCAACCACTGATTGATCTATCATAGTGAACCAATAGTTACAAATAATCACATGATAAATAACCAATAATCACATGGTAACCAAAAAGCACATGGTCATGATTGCCAACTCATCATAACCAATCTTCACATGGTTACGATCAGAATAGATCATATAATTACAACCAATATCATAATCATGTAACCATCATATGATTTGTCTCTCACTACTCACTCACTTACTACCTCGGCTCTTTTTGGGTGATTCCATCCTTGGTACGCCAGTCATGCCCATGAACAATAGATCCAATCATCAGCACCAGCGGCCAAAGAAAAATTGCTTCACGAGCAATAAGTAACTATTTCCTGTTGCAAGGCTAATTACCATGCACCGGCCGGTTACTATAAACAATATCATCGACCATTAATCCTTACTAACGATTTATGGTTCCTATCTATCGGTTGGTTATGGCATGTCATCATTAACCATTATGAGCCACTGATTGTTAGTTATTGACCATTCTTCCGGAACATGAGTAACCATTAATCGTTAACAATCATTTTCAACCACCATGATTAACAACCGTTGGTTTGTTATAGAAGAAATGGCTATATGACTATTGGTTGGTTGCCATGGCGCTTGTTTAACCAAGCACTGCTGATAATATGGTTCTTACTTTCCATATCAACCATCATTGGTATACAACACATCACTTATCAACTATCAAGCACATAAGTGATATAATGATAAATGATATCAACCACAGTCACTTTCTAGACGACGATTTATAACGCCTGTTAATCATTGAGTGGTATAGGTACCTATGATTAACCATCGGTTGGCCATTAAATAACTATCGGTTGGCCGTATAATTATTATCAAATAACTGATTACTCATTATACACTTGTTATAAATCTATCATTAACAGTTGATTAGCCTGCTCGCCATATTGCCACTACGGTGAGTTAAAAACATTTATTATATGTACGATCATCAATGGTTAATGGGTGCTGTTTATCTATCATACCCATTAACCATTATATATCACCATTATTAACCACTATGTAACTTATTGTTAGCTATCCAAAACCTATAATACACTCGTTACATAACTATCATTAACCCTTATAGAACCCCTGATTGGCCACGAGCCAGCTTGCCATCCGCCCACCATCCCGGATCCCTCAAGACCAGCCACCAAGCGCTCAGCTTCCGCGGCGTCCAACTCGGTGGGCCGGGTGACCACCACGAACCTCGGCAGCCGGATCCGGTTCCGTGGGTGGTACATCTCAGGGTAATTGTGAAAGGTGATTAATGGTGGCTCATGGTGGTTCATGGTGGTTCATGGTGGTTCATTGTGGTTAATGGTGAGGTTAAGGGTGGTTAATGGTAATGAATGGTGGTTTATGGTGGCTAATGGTGATTGATGGTGATTAATTAAATATCAAGCAACCAAGATCATGAGGGATAATAACCAACAAACTATATATAGGGAAAACGATGGTCAAGAGTAGCTAATGGTAGTTTATGGTGATTTCTGGTGATGGATGGTGGCGGCTAATGGTGACTGATGGTGGTGAATAGTGGTGGTTCATAACGCTGACTGATAATGGATAAGTTCACAATAGTGGTTAATAAAAGGTCATAATAACCATAGTTCATCGATACTTTATCGATACCAACAAACAACAAATGATTGAAAAAACTGACTGAAAAATTTAAATCATGGTTGCATCTCTTATCAATTCGTGGTTCTGACCTCTTTGAAAATGAAATTACTTTGGTGAACCAACCACGCATGGCAAATCGTGGGAAGCTTTGTTAAGAAAAAACTATCGGAACAAATTCGCCACTTGATATGATTTTGTGCCTCCTTTGATAAGAATTGTGTCTCTGGAGAAGACAAAGCCCTGCATGCTAGGCACCATTACCTAAACCTGGCTGCTTGCATGGGTCCCCAATTTGGAATCCTTTCGCTAGAGCAAACCACTTCCACCACCCTACACTGGTGATTTATGCGTTTTCGCGGGCGGCACTCCATGTAAAGCGGCGTCCCGTTTGAGTCGGACCCAGTCAACTTTTGTCCACTGAGCAAATGCATCGAAGAAACTAGGTCGAGGCGGCGTCTTCGAACCTCGCTAAGATATCAACTTTTGTGGTCAACCTTAACATGATCAACCCCCCTGAAGCATTGACTGGTTTTGCCCCATCAACCTTTCAGCCCGAAGTTTTGTTCGCGGGCAGATGGCTAACAAACCTTGAATGATATCAACCTGCCATGAACCATTACAGCCACCGGTGTTCCCCACGAACCCTCTGCCTGGGTTCCCAGGACACCGAACAACGAAATCGGCCCCCGCACTCTGCAGAAGCGCCGCTGGAAGTGCCCTTCATGGGCGGCGTTTTCAGGGCGCGGCTCAGAAAGGCCACCTGGGAGCTCGCAGGGGCAGCATGGCTCAAGCTGCAGCCTGGTGGATCAGTTCCCCTCCTAAAAACCCCAGGGGTTGGGAGGGCTTCGGGCTGGTGAGGAAGGCTTTGCTCGAACATTTGAAAAGCCATTAGACTAGAGCGATAATTATATGATATATCCGTGATATGGTTGTTTTCAAAAAAAAAGGTACCACAGAAATACCAAGATCATGGACGGCTTCAGGACGCACAGGGCACGGCAGGGCAGCGCAGCTGCGCGCACAAGTCTGCCTGTCTGTCTGTCTCATCCAACACGGCCTAGAGGAAAAGAAAAAAGTTTTTGCCGAACCTGCCTATAAAAATCAAGTGGCATCAGCAATCGAACTCTTTTATCAGGCTTGCGAATCCCCACAGCTTTATCAGCACCTAATCTGGTAAATGACATCCTCATGCAACAGGTGATCAGGGTTAACTCTGTGTCCGGATTCAAAGAGCCTGGGCAATTGCCCCCGGCCTCGGAGTTTCTGCTCGGCCTGAAGGACCATGGATGCACTGATCGGCTCAGAGACCTGGATCTCATAGATCATTCCGTCCTCCTCAAGGCTGAGCTGACGAGGCGCCGACATACTCTTGGTGATCCATGTTTGTCTGACTTGCGCAAGCAAACTCTTCTGGTATTTCATCACACTGTCCAATGGGTCATACTCAGTGAATCCCAGAAACTTCTCCTGAAGCATTTTTTGAACATGGGACTGAATCCAGAGCACCTGGAGGGGGGCAGCCAATTGGCCAAGCAAGCATAGCGCTGCCCTGGGGCTCATGTCAAAAACATAGTCCGGCTTGACCGTGCAAAGCATGGCACCCTCTGCGGGGTGTAGGTGTCTGACCTTCCCAGTACTTGCAGAAACAAGGCCAAATCCTCTGGCTCCTCCACGTCGAAGCCTGCTTTCGGAGATGGGGCCACGGCATTCACATGGGCAGCGACGAAGAAGGTTCCCCCAGGAATGCAGCACAGTGTTTGCAATATCTTTGGATTCCAAGATGCGTTGGTCCAGACCAAATGTTTTGTCAAAAAAGACCGAGAGCTCAAGGGGATCCCAACTGAGCTCGTCTTCGGCGTCCTCCTCCCAGACAGCATCCAAAGGCATGATGGAGCTCAAAGCGCTGAAGCCTGCAGACTTTGGCCATGGTTGCAAGTGAATATGCGGGAAGTCCCTAGAGACCAGCAAGCACCAGTAGCGCTCCCTGCGCATGGGCCATTGATCTGAGAGGTCAAAGGCAAGGGTGGTGACATTCATTCCCATCGTTTCCGCATACTCGTTGATGGCGGCACCGACCTCCGGGAAGTTGAGCACATTCGCCTCACATTCCAGGAGCAAAGATTGCGCGTGCAACCACCATGCTCCACGGAAGATGCCATGCAGCGCACTGCCTGGTTCGTCTGGGAGACCATTGCCATCACCCTGTCGGGAATATGGCTGACAAGCGAATCCTGCAGTTACCTGAATGCGACCTTCAGGTCGCTGCTCATGTATCAGGATCATGGTGTTCGTGTCTTGGACATCTCCTTTGATAACCGGACATGTGAAATTGTCCTTCAAAGCTCGGCATGCTAGTGGGTTACTGTCAACCATCACTGCAGTCTTCAAACCCACTGGAATTGAACCCAGAGAGAATCCACCCATGCCCGCACAGAATTCAACAATGGAGAACCCAATGGAGTCCACATCTTCATTGTGTGGGAACATAACCGAGTCGTGATCGAAATGACAATCCACTCCTGATCCAGCCTCAGACTTCACAAAGTTGTAGCAAGTGTAGCGACCAGGCTCCAGCTCCCCCGCTTCACACCACATACAGAGCTCTTGCTGGGGCGAAAGCCCCTGCATCCTCACGAGAGGGCCAGGCTGGCGCTGATCGATCTCAACCACCAAATTGAACTTGCCGCTAGGAGGCAGCACCGAAAGCAGCGGATCCATGATTGCGATATGGCGCCCCAATCTGCCCTCACCGCCTACTCCTGGCGATGCTCTCGCATGGCAAGAAACTGCGGCAGTCCCCCGGGGAGCTGCTGGCGGGATTTCGCACAAAACGCCTAATCAGACACAAATAGAGAATCAAACGAACAAACGATTGCTGCGCTCACACGCCAACAACTTCACTTCAACGCTTCAACTTCAGCGGCAGTTTGTGGAGAGCTGTCTGAAAACAATCCGCTACGCTTGTACTGCCCTACGCTCCTGTTGTCTCAGAAATGGGCTTTCCCAAGAACTGTAAAACGAATAAACACACTGTCTGAAGTCTTCTGGGCGCTCTACACTTCTTTTCTGCGTCGGTAACCTCGGGGCCAGGAAATTTGAGCCAACTGCCTCGCGGCAAAACATGTTTAGAAAGTGGATCTAAAAAAAAACAATAGCAGGCCTGGAAGGATGATTGGAACTTGCGAAAGTCAGCCCCCATTTACGGCATCGATCATACACTTGGGTCCAGCAGTCTACAAACAGATCGTCGGAGGAAACTTGGCTGGCCTAAGTTCAACCACATTGCCAGGCTCGAAGTACAGCATACCTCGGGCGGCGGGCTGGCTAACAGGAGGGCTTCTCTGGGGATGCATTTTGGTCTACGCGCTTCTGCCGGATCTTTTTTTCTTTGGCGCGGCAGAAGCATCATGCGGTCTGTTCCCAGCGCTCATCTGAGATTCACGCCAATTGCCATCCTCAATGCTCCTCCGACATTCATCTTGTACTTAGTAATCGTAAAATGCAAATTGCCGCAGCGCCATCAAAGAATGATGGCAATCTTGGATCAGAACGTCTGTGGCAGGGATATCTCGGTCATCTGGAAAGACCTAGGGGGGCTGAGCATTCACAATGGTTTCTATATATCTGATTTATTTTTAAAACAAGATCGCAATAAAGTCCACATGGGAACCTTCGGAAAAGGACAACCCGGCCTCGCGCACATGCTTGCGCCTGGCTTCTTCCTTCTGAAAGGCAGTGACCGCTGGAGCGTTTGCCAAATGCTCGTCCAACTCTTGACGCAGTCCTGCGGGATGCGGTATGTCGCTTTAGCCTTGTCATGTCCAAGGCGCGAAAGATTAGAAGAAGGACGCAGATTTGACAATGCTCAAACCACAAGCAAAGCAGCTAATTTAAAGGGATTGACCGTGATTGACCTGTGAAGAAATATTATCACAAATGATCCTGGGTGGTCCTGAGTACAACCACCAAAGAAGTCGGCGCTTTGCCTTTGCAACTTCTTCAGGCGTCCCATCCTTGGCCTTTACCCGCTTCCTACAGGCGTGCTTCTTCCTCTCGCTGTCAATATAGCAATGCAAATCGCAGTTGGCGGTGACATAAGGAGCCTCAACCAAGTTGGCGGAGAACAAAAACAAAAAATGAGGAACCGGCCCCCAGCGCAACGATCTAACAAGGAAAAAAAAAAGCAACCAAATGTTATTGCCTCCCTGCTCCCTCCCTCCGCCCTCCGCAAACGAATGAAAATCCATTTTTGGGCTAGGCCATGGAACTCTGTGACCCTGCATCACACGGACCTGAAACCGTCCGCCAAACACAGATCCGCTCTCCTCGAAGTCTCCCACAACCATCAAGCCTGGTTCCCCCGGGCCACCAGCCGCCGCCATCCGGCAAATCTGACTATAGGCGCTAACAACGCAGAACAAGTTGTCTGCAATGTGCGCAACCCCCTTTGTAAAGAACTGGCCCCACTCCCCATCTATTTGTTTTGCTATCGCATTACTACAATAACTTTTTCTGATCTTGCAACTTCTGCGGCAGTCCCCTGGGGAGCTGCTTGAACTGGAAAAAAACGTCCCTGGGAATTCACACGTTCATGTCCTGAAAAAAACGCAACTGGTCGCAAAACCCTGAACATTCATCTTTCAAAAATTCTCTCGGCACTTGGCTGCATGGACCACGCAAGAATGGGCAGGTTTGACATGTTTGCATCAGCATCGCGCAACCCTGAGCGCGCGACCAAAGTAAAGCAGGAGCACAGCCTCTCTCAGCGCACTGGAACCACCAGGTATGCTTTCACATCTCATCATGCACCCCCTGTACTGCACACATTGTTGGTATGTGTCAGTGTAACATCCTTGGTTTGCTGGCTTTCTAGTGAATACCGCAACCAAATATCCTAAATAACACCGCCTGCCAGCGCTAAACATGATCTAAACCACCACTTTAAAAAATGACCAGTTCGGCAGCCGATGCCTTGGCTAACTGAGACGGAGATCAAAGGCGGCCCTGCCATCACAAGTCACCCTGTCATCGGCTTTATTCTCTTCGGACATCGCGTTTGGAAGCTTTGTCCACAGGCTGCACAACGCCATCTCATTCGAGAACCTGGCGACTTTTTGGAAAAGCTCTCAGCCTCTTCTGCGCAGTTGCGGCAAGGCATGGTCTTCCGACTATTGGTCGCTGCCCGCGCCTTTGCCCACCGCGTTTTTTCCTTTGTCAGCTCCTCCTTGCTTACCATGGGCTCAGAGCGCTTCATGATCAACTCCTCCCTTTCCTGCCCCGGGTCCAGGACGATGTTGTGCAGGATGGGCGTGGGTGTCGAGCTGTGGTACCTATGAAAGCTGTAATGGGCGATGTGCGTGACGCAGCATCGGACCTGCAAGTCATGCAAAGAAGGTCTTGTCGCCAAACATTCCAGCTTGTCACTGCGCACATCCCACACAATCCTCAAAATACGCCCCAGTCGAGCCATGGAAGGTGTTGGATGTTGACCATCCACGGCCAGCATAAGTTGGTCAGACAGCCATTTCAAAGTGGGCAGAAGCGCTTGTTTCCCCAACGTTGGCCCGCGGAATTCGCTGGGCTGCCAAAAGATCATTTCCATAAATTTCTGGCACCCTGGACCGACAGAAATTTGGTCGTCGAGGGTTATTGGGGTCAGCCCTCGATAATGCAATGACAACAAGTGCATGTCTCCTTGAACAAACTTGGAGACGTAGGCTCCCGCCCCGGGAACCGACTGTACGAGCTCATTGATCACCGCAAGTTTCTGCGCTGATGTCTGCGGAGACCGCAAAACATCTGCGAGTCTGCCAGCCAACTTCTTGAAGGATTGCAAAAGCTCCAAGCTATGGTCTAGCCAGTCCCGTGGCGCGTCATCTTCAAGTTCAGGGGAGAACCAATGCTGCCCAGGCCCGTAGAGTTGAGGGATTGTCAAGCCCAACGCAAGCGCTACACTGGCAATGCGTTCTCGCAGCCGGCCTTTTGAGCAGCGACCTTGTTGCAAATCTTGTGCCAGCAGGGGCTCTAACTTTGCCCAAGTGATGGGACTTGAGCGTAAAACCCGCCGCACGAAAGTCAAGAACACAAGCTCAGAAAGGCCCAAACTGTAAGTGACCAAATTCTGCACTACGCAGAACGACTCCCGGTCTTCCATAAAAAGTGGGCAGATGATGAAGTACCTATGGGCATGGGGACCTGCCCATCCTGGCAGAGCCCATCGCGCAGCAACGCGGTGCTGCAGCATCTGGTTATTGGACACATGCTCATAGACTGCAGAGAGACGATCATCTGACACGCCGCATGCCAGCAAATCTCGCAATCCCGTGAAAATCATCAGGTCCAGAAACCCTAACAAATGCACAGGCGGCTCTGGAAGGGCCATTGGAGCTTCTTCACCATACACCATGGCAGGAATCGAAATTTTTGACCACTCGGCTATCCTAAGTATCCGTTTTACTCAACAAGTGTTTATGTTTGTATTTGCTAATCAAGGCTGATAATGGTGGATGCCCATAACCCTAAGCTTTGTTCAGGCGTCCCATCCTTCAGAAACCATGTGTTTAGCCGCTGCTTGCTGTTGCCCTGGGTTTACACGCTGAACACATGTTGCTTGGCTCACACAGCAAAAATTAGACTTACACACTTCAACTTCAGTGGCAGTCCCCCGGGGAGCTGCTGCTTCAAACCGAGAACATACGCTTGAGCAGTTCAAATGTCCAAGACCTTATGAAAATATAAACTCAAATGAGCTTTGGATGCATGCTTGGGGGAAAGCCCCCGACATGGAAAATAGATAGACCCCAAAAACACAAAAAATACAGAGGATGCCTTGCTTGTTCGCCGCGCGGTCTATGGAAGAACGGTCGTGTTTGGCATGCTTGCCTGGGCACCATGCAACCCTGAGCACGAGGCCGAATGAAGGCGTAGGACCAGCCAGCCACCTGCAAAACGCAAAGCAGCAGGCTGAGCGCAATAAATTAAAGCTTGCAGGTTGGACATTACAAAGCAAAACCTGTTCTTGCAGGTTCTTGCTTCCAGCCTGTTCCTACCATGTTTCATGAATGTCATCGAGTTTCCTGGCCGTGTTCTTGCGATCCTTTGAAGATTATGGGAATAAACCATCATATGACTCAATGCGTATATTACAATGCCACTGTTGCTTTGCACTCAAGTTCTCATCGATCTGTTGGCTGAGATATGAAAGCAGCAACTACTCCGCGTGTTCAGGCTACATCTATTTACCTTTCGGCCACAAACGGGTACCTGCAGTCGTGAAACGGGAGGGTTGTCCGGTCAGGAAAATGTCCACGAACTGGCAAGAGCGGAGAACTTTGCGGCCATCCCTGCGCAGCTCGGACTAGAAGAACATCAGCTCGGTCTTGTTCCCGATTGGCAAAGCGTGCTCTGCGATGAAATCTTCCACTGCTTGCTTGCTTGTCAGCAGTGCACATGGTAAGCGCACGCCCGGACAGGACAAAGTGTTTCTGGTTGTCGGACCATCATATTCTCCCTGATACCAAGCGTTGAGCCAAAAGTGTTCGCAGCTTCATCGCTGGCATACTCCTTCAAGCAGTCGCGCGCACCCCGGGTGGTGCTGTCAGTTGCCAACACATGACTTGCCCACGCCCAGCCCGTGTTGGAAAAGCTGAAAGCCACAAGCAGCCAGGAATCGAGAGACTCTTTGAACAAAGCATCTTGCTTGCACCAGGCAGGGAGGCTAGGTCCTTGAAAATGTTGAATGTTGACCCGTCATCTGGAAAGACCTAGGGGGGCTGAGCATTCACAATGGTTTCTATATATCTGATTTATTTTTAAAACAAGATCGCAATAAAGTCCACATGGGAACCTTCGGAAAAGGACAACCCGGCCTCGCGCACATGCTTGCGCCTGGCTTCTTCCTTCTGAAAGGCAGTGACCGCTGGAGCGTTTGCCAAATGCTCGTCCAACTCTTGACGCAGTCCTGCGGGATGCGGTATGTCGCTTTAGCCTTGTCATGTCCAAGGCGCGAAAGATTAGAAGAAGGACGCAGATTTGACAATGCTCAAACCACAAGCAAAGCAGCTAATTTAAAGGGATTGACCGTGATTGACCTGTGAAGAAATATTATCACAAATGATCCTGGGTGGTCCTGAGTACAACCACCAAAGAAGTCGGCGCTTTGCCTTTGCAACTTCTTCAGGCGTCCCATCCTTGGCCTTTACCCGCTTCCTACAGGCGTGCTTCTTCCTCTCGCTGTCAATATAGCAATGCAAATCGCAGTTGGCGGTGACATAAGGAGCCTCAACCAAGTTGGCGGAGAACAAAAACAAAAAATGAGGAACCGGCCCCCAGCGCAACGATCTAACAAGGAAAAAAAAAAGCAACCAAATGTTATTGCCTCCCTGCTCCCTCCCTCCGCCCTCCGCAAACGAATGAAAATCCATTTTTGGGCTAGGCCATGGAACTCTGTGACCCTGCATCACACGGACCTGAAACCGTCCGCCAAACACAGATCCGCTCTCCTCGAAGTCTCCCACAACCATCAAGCCTGGTTCCCCCGGGCCACCAGCCGCCGCCATCCGGCAAATCTGACTAGGCGCTAACAACGCAGAACAAGTTGTCAGCAGTGTGCGCAACCCCCTTTGTAAAGAACTGACCCCACTCCCCATCTATTTGTTTTGCTATCGCATTACTACAATACCTTTTTCTGATCTTGCAACTTCTGCGGCAGTCCCCTGGGGAGCTGCTTGAACTGGAAAAAAACGTCCCTGGGAATTCACACGTTCATGTCCTGAAAAAAACGCAACTGGTCGCAAAACCCTGAACATTCATCTTTCAAAAATTCTCTCGGCACTTGGCTGCATGGACCACGCAAGAATGGGCAGGTTTGACATGTTTGCATCAGCATCGCGCAACCCTGAGCGCGCGACCAAAGTAAAGCAGGAGCACAGCCTCTCTCAGCGCACTGGAACCACCAGGTATGCTTTCACATCTCATCATGCACCCCCTGTACTGCACACATTGTTGGTATGTGTCAGTGTAACATCCTTGGTTTGCTGGCTTTCTAGTGAATACCGCAACCAAATATCCTAAATAACACCGCCTGCCAGCGCTAAACATGATCTAAACCACCACTTTAAAAAATGACCAGTTCGGCAGCCGATGCCTTGGCTAACTGAGACGGAGATCCAAGGCGGGCCCGCCCTCACAAGTCACCCTGTCATCGGCTTTATTCTCTTCGGACATCGCGTTTGGAAGCTTTGTCCACAGGCTGCACAACGCCATCTCATTCGAGAACCTGGCGACTTTTTGGAAAAGCTCTCAGCCTCTTCTGCGCAGTTGCGGCAAGGCATGGTCTTCCGACTATTGGTCGCTGCCCGCGCCTTTGCCCACCGCGTTTTTTCCTTTGTCAGCTCCTCCTTGCTTACCATGGGCTCAGAGCGCTTCATGATCAACTCCTCCCTTTCCTGCCCCGGGTCCAGGACGATGTTGTGCAGGATGGGCGTGGGTGTCGAGCTGTGGTACCTATGAAAGCTGTAATGGGCGATGTGCGTGACGCAGCATCGGACCTGCAAGTCATGCAAAGAAGGTCTTGTCGCCAAACATTCCAGCTTGTCACTGCGCACATCCCACACAATCCTCAAAATACGCCCCAGTCGAGCCATGGAAGGTGTTGGATGTTGACCATCCACGGCCAGCATAAGTTGGTCAGACAGCCATTTCAAAGTGGGCAGAAGCGCTTGTTTCCCCAACGTTGGCCCGCGGAATTCGCTGGGCTGCCAAAAGATCATTTCCATAAATTTCTGGCACCCTGGACCGACAGAAATTTGGTCGTCGAGGGTTATTGGGGTCAGCCCTCGATAATGCAATGACAACAAGTGCATGTCTCCTTGAACAAACTTGGAGACGTAGGTTCCCGCCCCGGGAACCGACTGTACGAGCTCATTGATCACCGCAAGTTTCTGCGCTGATGTCTGCGGAGACCGCAAAACATCTGCGAGTCTGCCAGCCAACTTCTTGAAGGATTGCAAAAGCTCCAAGCTATGGTCTAGCCAGTCCCGTGGCGCGTCATCTTCAAGTTCAGGGGAGAACCAATGCTGCCCAGGCCCGTAGAGTTGAGGGATTGTCAAGCCCAACGCAAGCGCTACACTGGCAATGCGTTCTCGCAGCCGGCCTTTTGAGCAGCGACCTTGTTGCAAATCTTGTGCCAGCAGGGGCTCTAACTTTGCCCAAGTGATGGGACTTGAGCGTAAAACCCGCCGCACGAAAGTCAAGAACACAAGCTGAGAAAGGCCCAAACCGTAAGTGACCAAATTCTGCACTACGCAGAACGACTCCCGGTCTTCCATAAAAAGTGGGCAGATGATGAAGTACCTATGGGCATGGGGACCTGCCCATCCTGGCAGAGCCCATCGCGCAGCAACGCGGTGCTGGAGCATCTGGTTATTGGACACATGCTCATGGACTGCAGAGAGACGATCATCTGACACGCCGCATGCCAGCAAATCTCGCAATCCCGTGAAAATCATCAGGTCCAGAAACCCTAACAAATGCACAGGCGGCTCTGGAAGGGCCATTGGAGCTTCTTCACCATACACCATGGCAGGAATCGAAATTTTTGACCACTCGGCTATCCTAAGTATCCGTTTTACTCAACAAGTGTTTATGTTTGTACTTGCTAATCAAGGCTAATAATGGTTGATGCCCACAACCCTAAGCTTTGTTCAGGCGTCCCATCCTTCAGAAACCATGTGTTTAGCCGCTGCTTGCTGTTGCCCTGGGTTTACACTGAACACATGTTGCTTGGCTCACACAGGAAAAATTAGACTTACACACTTCAACTTCAGTGGCAGTCCCCCGGGGAGCTGCTGCTTCAAACCGAGAACATACGCTTGAGCAGTTCAAATGTCCAAGACCTTGTGAAAATACAAACTCAAATGAGCTTTGGATGCATGCTTGGGGGAAAGCCCCCGACATGGAAACTAGATAGACCCCAAAAACACAAAAAATACAGAGGATGCCTTGCTTGTTCGCCGCGCGGTCTATGGAAGAACGGTCGTGTTTGGCATGCTTGCCTGGGCACCATGCAACCCTGAGCACGAGGCCGAATGAAGGCGTAGGACCAGCCAGCCACCTGCAAAACGCAAAGCAGCAGGCTGAGCGCAATAAATTAAAGCTTGCAGGTTGGACATTACAAAGCAAAACCTGTTCTTGCAGGTTCTTGCTTCCAGCCTGTTCCTACCATGTTTCATGAATGTCATCGAGTTTCCTGGCCGTGTTCTTGTGATCCTTTGAAGATTATGGGAATAAACCATCATATGACTCAATGCGTATATTACAATGCCACTGTTGCTTTGCACTCAAGTTCTCATCGATCTGTCGGCTGAGAAATGAAAGCAGCAACTACTCCGCGTGTTCAGGCTACATCTTTTTACCTTTCGGCCACAAACGGGTACCTGCAGTCGTGAAACGGGAGGGTTGTCCGGTCAGGAAAATGTCCACGAACTGGCAAGAGCGGAGAACTTTGCGGCCATCCCTGCGCAGCTCGGACTAGAAGAACATCAGCTCGGTCTTGTTCCCGATTGGCAAAGCGTGCTCTGCGATGAAATCTTCCACTGCTTGCTTGCTTGTCAGCAGTGCACATGGTAAGCGCACGCCCGGACAGGACAAAGTGTTTCTGGTTGTCGGACCATCATATTCTGCCTGGGTCCAAGCGTTGAGCCAAAAGTGTCCGCAGCTTCATCGCTGGCATACTCCTTCAAGCAGTCGCGCGCACCCCGGGTGGTGCTGTCAGTTGCCAACACATGACTTGCCCACGCCCAGCCCGTGTTGGAAAAGCTGAAAGCCACAAGCAGCCAGGAATCGAGAGACTCTTTGAACAAAGCATCTTGCTTGCACCAGGCAGGGAGGCTAGGTCCTTGAAAATGTTGAATGTTGACCCGCAGGGAAGCCAAATTGGCAAGTACTGACACTCTTCCCACATACGCCTGCAAAGAGAAAATATTGAGTATTGTAGCCCATAGGCGCTCCACGGGCACAATTCCAGAATGCATTGGGAGGCCAACTGCAATCATGGCCAACGCTGCCCGCCGCCACATCCACAAGCCTTTCAAACGCGTTTTGTTCAACAATCGTTCGTAATGTAAACGAACCTTGGCTGTCATGATGGAACGGGGTACCCCCACCGCTCTCCTGGATTCGTGGCTGCGGTAGATACTCCGTCTTCTGGACCCGGAGCAAGCGACGGGTTTGCTGCCCGACAATTCCATCCAGATCCTCTTGATTTCATCGGCAGTCCCCCGGGGAGCTGCTGATTGAGCCGCGCGACTGAAATATTGGCGGCTTGAAACGAAGTAGCGGCATGTCAGCAATTCAGCTATGACATAGGATTGAATCAAAGACAATGTGTTGACCGGTTTGACCTGTGGGACCAAATGCATATTGGCACTTTCTGAAACTGCAATTCATAATTCTGGGCTGAGAACAACTTGTAAAGACACGCGCAACTGAGAATTATGATCGATTCCGCTTAGAGTTGTTGCTGCTGGATCCCGCAACTTCTGTGGCAGTCCCCCGGGGAGCTGCTGCTTGAGCCGCACAACAGAATACAGTAATTCATGGCTTGAAACGAAGCAGCGGCGCGTGATGAAATTCAGCTGTTCACCAGTTTGACCTGTGAGTCCAAATGCACGCTAACAATTTCAATTTCTTCAAATGGAATTCTGAGCTGCAGACAGCTTTCAAAGGCACTCGCAGCTGTCCAGCCCGCCACCTGTGCAGAATCAAGCTTACAAACAGCCATGGCTCGTTTGGTTTCATGAAAATTTGTATAAGGAAGCCCCGACGATTGGAAATAGACCAACCCCAACCCGGAATAAAGAATAGTTCAGAGGGCGCAGCAACAACACGGGCAGGTTTGTCACGGCACGTGTTTTTGTTATTAGCATGTGCGTGAGGCGTCTTGTGGCCATAGGTCAGCCTGCCAATGTAACCCCCAGGGCACAGCTGACACACAGAAATCAAAACTTTGAAGCGACCTTCTCGCAAGTCGTTCGGTCGCTGAACCGTTCTGCGGCGCGCAGCCTCAGGCATCGAAGTCATTGGCGCTGAGTCGAAGCCTCTTCTGCTCTGCCGCTGCTTTGTCGTCATCCTGCACTTCCTGAAAGCAACGCTTTCTTGCCACTACACCGGCTCGACCTGTCTGGGATTTCTGGCCTGGGCGGCGCTTTGCTGCCCTGTCTGTGAACTTCGCCTCTGCCGGCCCTTCGCCTTCGAGTTGCTGCATCAAACCGTGGTCCACCAAGTGAGAAATGGCAGTCTCAATTTTCTTGGTCAAATCAGTTTTGAAATTTGCCCCACGCTTGTTCTTCAACCATAAGCGGGCATCCGCCGTTGTGAACCAAGTGTTGCAGGGAATTCTGCTCATCAAGGCGCGCATGAAGAGCGCCTCTGAATTCAAAGGATCAGGTTCCTCCTGCGGCACCGCGCACAGGGCGGCAGCAACATTGCTTCCATCCGAGGCTTTGCCATTGGCATTGGCCAAGGCTTCCTCCCTCTTGTGCTCTGCAAACTTGTAGCTGGCAAAATGGGTTCTCACCTGCACAATCCACTTGTGTAAGGCCACTGTGAACTCGTCCAGAGAGACGTCGAGCCGGGGCGTGCTCTGCGATGAAATCTTCCACTGCTTGCTTGGCAGCAGTGTACATGGTCAGCGCACGCCCGGACAAAGCAATGGTCTGAGGTTTCTGATTGGCGCACATGCGATGCATCCAGCTGTGCCATGAGCACATGAGATCGCTGCTAGCCTGGAAGAGCTGTTGCTCTTGCGGGTGAAGCTCTCGCATGACCCACACCTGCTTGAGGCGCTTCTGGAATCCATGCACCTTTGGCTGCACAATCTGCTCCACGACTTCAAGCTGCCCGGCAACCTTCAGCATGAACTGGTAGTCAGAGAGGGCGAAAGATCCGTTTCCGGTCGTTGGACCATCATACTCTGCCTGGGTCCAAGTGTTGAGCTTGGTGATGGAAATGAAGTGGATGCCAGACTCACGGTCAGACATCTTGGTCTCAAAGGTATTCGCAGCTTCATCGCTGCTGACGGCGCAGCGGCCATACTCCTTCAGGCAGTTGCGCACACCCCGGGTGGTGCTATCGGTTGCCAACACAGACCTGTCTTTGAATTCATCTGCTGCCCCTGGAACTTCACAGAGCCACTCATCGGTGGTCTTGATCAAGGCCGACTTGCGCGTCGAGGATGGAGAGCCCACGATGATAGGACTACCTGGGCTGATGAAATGCTGGACACGGCGATTGTGGCACAGGACTGTGCCGGGAGCTTCAAGAAAGCCAATGTTGCTTTCGACGCAGGCCAGCAAGGCCTCTGGCTGGATGCCTTTGGCCCTGGCCAAAGTGTGGATTGCATCTGCAATAGGGCGCGCCGCACAAAGGCGCAAGTCCATCTCTTCATCCGCCGCGAGCTGCCGATGCGTCCGGGCATCCAACCATATTGTCTTCAAATTCTGCTTCACAGTCTGGTATACTTCTTCTTTGCTCTTCATCCCTTCGAATATCCTGTCTGGGAACAAGGCATCTTCGAAGGC
>VSDK01018159.1:114488-149053 GCA_009767595.1 Symbiodinium kawagutii
GAAGAGCGGAAAATTTTGTGGGCATCCCTGAGCACGTCCGAATGGAAGAACATCAGCTTGGTCTTGTTCGCGGGCGGCAAAGCGTGCTCTGCGATGAAATCTTCCACTGCTTGCTTGGCAGCAGTGTACATGGTAAGCGCACGCCCGGACAAAGCAATGGTCTGAGGTTTCTGATTGGCGCACATGCGATGCATCCAGCTGTGCCATGAGCACATGAGATCGCTGCTAGCCTGGAAGAGCTGTTGCTCTTGCGGGTGAAGCTCTCGCATGACCCACACCTGCTTGAGGCGCTTCTGGAATCCATGCACCTTTGGCTGCACAATCTGCTCCACGACTTCAAGCTGCCCGGCAACCTTCAGCATGAACTGGTAGTCAGAGAGGGCGAAAGATCCGTTTCCGGTCGTTGGACCATCATACTCTGCCTGAGTCCAAGTGTTGAGCTTGGTGATGGAAATGAAGTGGATGCCAGACTCACGGTCAGACATCTTGGTCTCAAAGGTATTCGCAGCTTCATCGCTGCTGACGGCGCAGCGGCCATACTCCTTCAGGCAGTTGCGCACACCCCGGGTGGTGCTATCGGTTGCCAACACAGACCTGTCTTTGAATTCATCTGCTGCCCCTGGAACTTCACAGAGCCACTCATCGGTGGTCTTGATCAAGGCCGACTTGCGCGTCGAGGATGGAGAGCCCACGATGATAGGACTACCTGGGCTGATGAAATGCTGGACACGGCGATTGTGGCACAGGACTGTGCCGGGAGCTTCAAGAAAGCCAATGTTGCTTTCGACGCAGGCCAGCAAGGCCTCTGGCTGGACGCCTTTGGCCCTGGCCAAAGTGTGGATTGCATCTGCAATAGGGCGCGCCGCACAAAGGCGCAAGTCCATCTCTTCATCCGCCGCGAGCTGCCGATGCGTCCGGGCATCCAACCATATTGTCTTCAAATTCTGCTTCACAGTCTGGTATACTTCTTCTTTGCTCTTCATCCCTTCGAATATCCTGTCTGGGAACAAGGCATCTTCGAAGGCATCCTGATCTGACGCGCCTCGGATGAGAGCAAGAGAGGAGGGCAGAGGGTCCGGGATCATGTACCCTTCGGCAGACTCCTGAACCAGAGAATCTTCAAAGCATAGGCCACGCCGGTTTGGGCCAGATAATGGGTGTGACATTTCAGGGCTGCCTTGGCTGGACTCTTGCAGCGGCTGGCTTGGGGAAGGAGTTTGCGTAACTTGGCTTGGCTTCTCTTGGAAAAGGACCCCCTTGACATGAAGGGCGATGAGAAGGCTGTGAAAATAACAATCTCCAGCATCGCGAACCCAATCCACAAGCATTGCTTGGGCACACCTTCCTTCAACAGCTGCGACCATGTCTTTCCATTTGGCCAGAGGGGCAGCACGAGCAGGACATTGCACGCTGTTTTCCAAGCTGAGCGAAGACCTTGCTACGGAACAAGACTCTGCCACCATGTTTCGCATCACCTCATCCCCATCCTCATACAAACGCTGAAAAAGCCTCACGGCCACCCCCGCTGACATGTGTGTGGGACATACTGCGGCGCATCTCTGCAAAGGCGCAGCAGGCGGCCTCGGCACTCTTCTCCGCCAATGGTCGGGAAGCCTTGCGTCTGTCTTGGCATGGGGACTTCCAAAGCCTGCGCCAAAGTGGCCCAAGTCCAGTTGAGTTGTCGGAGGTCATAAACCCGGGCGACCTCAACGCTATCAAAAGAGCTCCCTTCGTCCAAGTAAGTTGCGAAGGCCTCGTGCAAGTCGTTGCTCATCAGGCGCAGACAATCAGACCCTTCTGATATTGCTCGTCCTGTCACAGCGCTGCCTTTTAAAACTGCCAGCCCGTGCACTTGTCCAAATTTTTCCTTGGAAGGGCCAAACACCACGACCTTACCTTCAGCAGCAAACTTGAGTTGGTTGCAAGCCTTGCCCTTGTACCTCTGGACTTCGATCCATTTCTTCCCTGATGCCAAGGCATCAGGTCCAAGCCTCACACACTAGGACCTTGCTGGGGCTGACACTCTCCAAGCTTTCCCCATAGTCTGGCGCGCGTTCCTCTTCAATCTCAGCCATACCTTCTTTGGCGAGCGGCGGATTGCCTGTCTCTTTGACCTCCAAATCTTTGGGAGAGGAATCTTGCATTGCATGGACCTCTGGGCTTGCATTGCAGGCTCCTTCCATTGCAGGCGGCGCAGCCACCACTGGAATCTTATCTTCCTCTTCCTCCGCGCCTTTCACATGCCCACAGTCTGGGACTGAACTCTCCTTCTCGCAGGGGTCCTGGTTTGAGATCTCTGGCTGGCCGTTGTCTCCGCAAGTATTTTGCTGGTCAACATCCATGATCACGATCAAGCCACTATCTCGGACAATCCCCCGGGGAGTTGCTCGCAAGAAAGCTCTTAATGCAGCTTAAGCCCAAAAAACATACGGGCCACTGAGACACACACACACACACACGCGCCAACTCATTGTAGCAAACATTTGTTCAAAGCACAGGTGTTGACACAATCAACTATATATACATCCAAAAATATCTAAATAAGCTTGAGTCCTGGGGTTCCCGACCTGGCGCCAGCCGTCGCCGCACAAGTAGCCGCGCACCCTGGGCAGCCTGCATTCAACTTACCGTTGCATGCTGCCCCGCAACCTCTTCCTGTCTGATGAAACACGCTAACAGTGACTAATACCGAGTCTGGTTGACTGCAAGCCTTTTTTTTCTTCCTTGCGAAGTAGGTTCAGGGTGGCATGGGTATTAAAGAAAATTTGCGTCACCGCCAGCAGCTTCTTGCTTGGCAGATTGACTGGTCAATGAAGACCTTGCTACGGCACAAGACTCTGCCACCATGTTTCGCATCACCTCATCCCCATCCTCATACAAACGCTGAAAAAGCCTCATGGCATCATCACATTGCTCGCTCCGACCCTGCAGCTGACATGTGTCTGGGACATACTGTGGCGCATCTCTGCAAAGGCGCAGCAGGCGGCCTCGGCACTCTTCTCCGCCAATGGTCGGGAAGCCTTGCGTCTGTCTTGGCATGGGGACTTCCAAAGCCTGCGCCAAAGTGGCCCAAGTCCAGTTGAGTTGTCGGAGGTCATAAACCCGGGCGACCTCAACGCTATCAAAAGAGCTCCCTTCGTCCAAGTAAGTTGCGAAAGCCTCGTGCAAGTCGTTGCTCATCAGGCGCAGACAATCAGACCCTTCTGATATTGGTCGTCCTGTCAGAGCGCTGCCTTTTAAAACTGCCAGCCCGTGCACTTGTCCAAATTTTTCCTTGGAAGGGCCAAACACCACGACCTTACCTTCAGCAGCAAACTTGAGTTGGTTGCAAGCCTTGCCCTTGTACCTCTGGACTTCGATCCATTTCTTCCCTGATGCCAAGGCATCACTCCACAATGGTAGCAAAAGTCGTCGAAACACAACTGCCGGGCCACTTTTCTGCACTGGCAGGGGCGCGGAAATGGCTTGGTCCACTTGGCCGCCAGCCGGCAGCAATGCATCCGCAAAGCATCGGCCTCGCCTATCCATGGTAGGGTTCAAACCTTGCCCCTTGGGCTGCAGAAACGGCTGGCTGATCTGTTGCAAAACTTCGAGCCGCTGCACCTCGTCCTGCAACGTAGCTAAGTAAATCAGGATCCAGAAACTTGGAAAAGAACTTGGAAAAGGTAACCTCTAAGTTTAAGCGCCCTATTCGCCGGTACGTTGATGTCCGGAGGTTTCAACTTACAACGTGTCTCCTGAAAGGAATAGCTGAAATGGAGGGTTCAACGAAAACAGTTCTATAAAAACAGAACAGCTGTCGTTCCGGTACGCATCTCAACAACATGGCATTCAAAGCGACTGCGAACGCATCTCAACAACCACGCCCCGCCCACCTTGGAAGAGCTGAGGGCCACAAGCAGCAAGGAGTCGAGAGACTCTTTGAGCAAAGCATCGTGCTTGCACCAGCCAGGGAGGCTTGGTCCCTGAAAATGTTGAATGTTGACCCGCAGGTAGGCCAAATTGGCAAGTACTGAAAACCACTCTTCCGACATGCCCCGAGCCTGCGAAGAGAAAATATTGAGTACTGTAGCCCATAGGCGCTCCACGGGCACAGTTCCAGAATGCATGGGGAGGCCAGCTGCAATCATGGCCAACGCTGCCCGCCGCCACATCCACAAGCCTTTCAAACGCGTTTTGTTCAACAATCGTTTGTAATGTAAACGAACCTTGGCTGTCATGATGGAACGGGGTGCCCTCACCACTCTCCTGGATTTGTGGCTGCGCAAAATTCTCCTTCGTCTGGACCGGGAGGAAGCGACGGCTCTGCGGCCCGATGAATACCATTTCCGAATCCTCTTGATTTCAGAAACAAAATCTTTCTTGTGTAGATAGTTGAAGAAGCCAGCATTGTCATGCAGTTCCACCCCCATTCTGCGGGCCATCCTTGCCACCGTTCCACGGGGAGGCATTGCGCCAAACAACTGCACCCACACGGGATGTTGCAAGACATTGGGCGCTCTCAGGAAATCTTGTAAAAGATTCCGGCTCTCCTCATCTCCCCGCAGCCGTTCCTCCCATGCACTGACATTCAACGCCACGCCAGATTGCAACAATTGGCAAGCTTGGTCTGTGAGCAGGACGCAATCATCCAGCTCTGCTTGCGCAGTAGCATTGGGCAAGGGGGCGCTCAATCGATTGATGCAATCTGTGTGATCAAAATATATATCTGCAAAATCTTGCCCTCGGTTCGGCAGCACTTTTCGCAAATTGATCAGCTCATGCATGGGCTCTCCAGTGACCACTGTGCGTTCCTCAGGTAACTCCAACCTGCGTATCTTGTCCACATCACCCTTGCTGGTGCCGCCAATGGCAATCACTTGCTGCTCCAATCATATCTTGTCGTAGACCAAACGGCTTCAGCAAACTTCCATCTGTCCCACACCAGCCAATGATGCATGAAAATGGGTACTCACGCGCACCAGCCGAATTCAGACGGTAGACTCTGGAAGCAATGTCGTAATGGCCATCTCCGCGAATGACTGACAAGTTATACAAGGACTGCCGTTTCATCATGACATCAACTTGCTTTTGAAGAAAACCAGAGAACGCCTTGGTTGCGATCAGCCTTAACTCATCGGCCGTGGGCACTGCGAGCGCTAAGGCGCCCATACTGGTCAGACTCAGAGCACTTTGCCCACGAAGCATGTGACTCAAGGCTGAAGCTGACATCAATTTGAAAAGGCTTCTCCGCACTGCCCGGAGGTTGAAAGTCCCATAAAGGGACTGCAAAAGTTTCAGCAGATAGTGGCGAGTCATGAAGCGCTTCCTTTTGCCATGTTGTGGGCCTTCATAGCAGACCGCATCAGGAAATTCACGGAGCACATCTTCTGTGGACGGTTTGAAGCTCCTGGGTTGTCCAAGTCTTTGACATGTTTCACACCGTCTCAGTCGCACATCCAGAATCAGCGGCACAGGGATGTCCAGCAAGAAGGTAGGCTCTTGAGTTCGCGCTCTTGGGGCCAGAACGTGCCCAGGGCACGCGGACAAGTGTTTCCGAGCAGCAGTGGAAAGGACGATGTGAACGGAAGAACCGCCTGGAAGAGGAGGCGAATAATCTGGCAGCGCCACATCACTGCAGGAGGCAGCCACCTGCCTCATCTTCTGCCAGGATTCATACACATCAGATGTCACTGTGAGGTTGGTCGGCTCCACCCGTAGACGCCTCAGGTAGACTGAATGCCTGTGAAAACCCGCCACTTGCCAACCCAAAGACACCTCCTCCAATTGGCTACATAAACAAGTGCTTGCACGGCGCCTGTCCAACACAGAATCTGCTCCGGCTGGTGGCCTCTGATGTTGTGTGGGCACTATCGGCACCACATGGCAATGATGCAAATTCCTGCGCTGAAAAACATCGACGATCAAGACTGGCTGCCCCTGGAGCTGCGCAGTCAAGCCCGTCGCAGGGAAGATTTCGCCAGGCACCAGCGGTGCAGCGGCGCAAGAACCAAAAAGGGTCGTGGCCTCCAATGACCTCAGCACTGACAATGTCCGACCCGCCAGCATCCTGCGCGCATGACCATCAGTCTCACGCATACGCTTGTTGGAAGCAGTGCATTGTTGGGCCCCATCGCCACTGGATTGGTCAAGGCAACTTCTTTTCAAAGGAGCAGTCCCCCGGGGAGCTGCAACAATGGAACTTGCGCTGTCCTGCGCCAAGGAGGCCTTGACTCCAGAACTTTTGGCGAAACGCTTCGGCCTCGCATTCCGGAAGGCCCTTTCGCAATTGAGTCGCAGGCTGCTGCTGTCCCGCTGGAATCGCCTGCACTTCCATCGCTTGACGGAAGCCACCATTACCACAAAAGTGTCAGAAGTGTCCTCATTGAATTGGCAATGCTCCTGGTATGGAATGAAAATTTTGCGTGTCGTGCGCAGGTGTCAGAGGGGTCACTTCTTCACGGCCACTTCTGTTCCTACAATAACCACTTTGAAGTCTCCAAGGCAAGGGGTCTTGATGGATATTGATGCATGTATTCATTTGACGTGCTTGACCTTGAGCCGTGTTAGCTGGCACATCTGCAATTGGAGGGGTCATCACCATCACGTTCATGCCAGATCGAGTGCTAAATTTGTTTCAGAATTCCCAAGCGTGTGTCTGCAACTTGCTTCAGACATGTCCGACATGTGAAGCCGGGTAGGAAGTCACGCCTGACGGCAGCCCGCTGCGATGACAAATGCGAATGCACCTGCATTCGCGCTGGCAAATGCAATTGGCTATCACAAGAAGACCGTCTCAATGCCAGCAAGAAACCAAACGTATATCTGCATGGGAACATAAACGGGGATAATTTTCAACCGGAAACGCGTGCGCTTGCTGCATTGCAATGTTCAACCGGAAACGTCTTTGTTGCAATCTTTTGTTGAAGTGCAGTCCCCCGGGGAGCTGCATGACACAATCATTTTAAAGCTGAAGTTTTCCAAGACCATGGCGACAGCGCCTGTATCATGTTCCGTATTCCTGACCTCTTCATGGTATGGGTCCCTGCCACGGCTATTTGCAACATTTTGGAGCCTTACTTACTGTGGCATTTGCAACATTCAGGAGCCTTACACTTCCATTTGCAGGCTATTTGCAGCATTTGGGAGCTTGAGCCCTCCATTCTCAATCATGGTTCCAATGATGGTTAGTGAACTAATAGTGGTTGATCAAAAGTTTCGAAGGACGCATTACATATCATCATATGGGACCTCAGGCAGGTTGAACAACTTGTTTCTTTTCTCTGCATCTTTTCCGTCGGCAAGATCGCTTCCAAGATTGTGTAAGCACTTCCATATCGAATTTTGCGTATGCCTGTTGGTCAATACTCTGTAATCGAATTGGTCATCCAAGGGGTAAAGCAGAACAGCGTGTTGAAAACAAATTGCCCACCCAAGAAAATAATTTTATGGGAAGGTTTCTTAGGGGTACGAAAAATCGTCAAATCTTCGCCTGTTCATCATTCTAAGCGTGGATTTCTGGCCATCCCCTGCGGATGTAGTCATTTCTTGCACTAGCCCATGCCCAAGTCCCATCTCCCCAGCAAGGGGACAGATCTTTCCTGGGCATTCAGACGTGGTAGGCAGCGATCGGCAAGTTGATCTGGTCATTGAGGGCCTTGATGATGTCCAGGTAAGGCCTGGGTTTGGTTTGGCTTGCCGAGCTCTGCCATTGGATCGACGACTAGCTCGACAATCTCTTAGAGAAAGCCTCATCCATATCAGTGTGGCACCCTCAAAGCTTGTGAAGTTGGGTCAGTTCACTAGGGCAACTAAAATTGTAGTAGATATGACTATATACTTAGCTGGGTTATAAGCCAACTTATAACCGGGGGGGTGCCACTCTGTAGAGGACCTGGCTGTTGCTTCCACGTTCGTATTTGAATATCCTTGAACCCTTTGAGTCTTGTTCAATGGTGGCTATTCTTCAGGCCTTTTGAGGCTCACTGAGCAGGAAAGCAATGACGCAGTGTATACTGCATCGCTGTTTGAAATCAATATCCGTCAGGAACCATTACAATTGACCGTTTCCGCTTGCAATCAGCTACTGGTAGACTTTCGCTGTTTGTCCAGATTTGGTGGCCATGACCTGGTTTCGTTCATGGCCATTTTCTCCGCCAACGCTGCAGTTGGCAGGATCTAGCGGCAATGATTCAATCGGCTCTGTCCCGCAGGCACAGTGCCGCAAGAATCGCCGCTTTGCAACTGGGAATTCTTGTGAACACAATGTCATCCCAGGTAGTTGCTTAACCATTCATGTTGGTTACTATCCCCTATTCTCAACCATTAAAATGATTCAAAGCAATAGCTGTTTAATTAAGCGCTATTGCTGGCTATCATCCCTTATCATTAACCACTATGATATGAGAATCAAACCACCAACCATACCAACCAGTCAAATGATTCATGAAGCAACGTCACGCTTGCGGGCCGCAGCCAAGCACCCGATCCCTTCGCCCCCTCCATGTCCAGCGGCATGGCTGGCTTCACCATGAGGATGTCCGCGCCTTCCGGCTCATCCGGGTGAGCCTGCGCAGACGTTCTCCGAGGTCAGGAGGGTCGAAATCTTTCCGGGCAAGCAGTGCCATGGCAACAATGACTTGGAGATAAACAAGCTAAGCAATGAGCTCGTTGGATCAGATGGAGATAAACAAGTGGAGAATCCACTGGAGATAAGCAGCCTGATACTCGACTGAGGATGAGGAAATATTTTGTTTGCATCTATTGGGTGATCTTTTGCATCTATTGGGTGAACAGCAAGAAAATCAGCGGTTGAATCTTAGAAATCTAGTGCTGGAGTATGCTGTGGCGAATCCCCCTCAAAATGGCAAGTGCTTTCTGAAATCGCATGTGAATGGCGCCCTTGGTGAAGATTACTTTCCTAAAACGCATCCTGAGAACCCCAAATGGATTCCCAGCTTAGTATGGGGACAACCCGGCGCCCCGGTATTTCTAGGCTATCCCAGCATCCCCAAGCGGCTGAGGAGCTGCAACGACGGCTCCTGCCTCAAGCAATGCTTCCTTGTAGTTGGCCTCAAACGATGCAGCAGGCGCTGGAGAATTAGCTGCGGACTTCTCCAGCCGCACCGTAAACTTATTGGCTCTTGTGAATTGATCATCCCCAAGAAACCCAGCTTTTGATCAGCAACCCCTGCTCCGCACATGTTCGTGTTCCTTTGGATTCTGGCATTTCACCAACTGCAAAAAAGCAATTTTCGGATGTTCCCCCAATAAAAAGAGACATGTAGCACAAGGTATACATAGCTATCCCCGGTGCTTGTCTTGCCCCCTCACTGATTGTTGGTTCTGGGCCACCCACAAGCCTCAACCCACCAGCACCTGACCGCCCTCAGGCTGACACTGGATCCTGTTGGTAGGTCTCCTTCCCCTTGGGGACCTGGAAATGTGTGGCATAGCCGCGGCGCGCCCTGAAGTCATGGTTCAAAATGGGTTTTCACCCTCAAAATATGGGTTGGAACCTGTAAAAATGATGGGTTGAGATGATTTCAGCATCATGAGGGTGATCTTTTCGAACATTCTCCTGTGCTTCGGCTACCCATGGACAAAACAAACGGGTCAATGATGGCAACAATTTGAGAAAAGGTTTCGGGGGCTGTGGGGTGATGCTGGAACTTGGTGCTCACGGAGTTGCTACTGTTACCCCAAGGCTGTGAGGCCCACAGTTTCTGCTGCAGCCTAATGCCTTGTAATCATCCAACAAGACTCTCCTGATAACCCAGGAACTGATCCCATGGCCACGAGTTCAATCTAACACCACCAATCGCAACCTTACCGGGGCACACCAAGGGAGCATCACATAAGCTCAACATCTGACCCATGGAAGCTAACATAGACACAACATCTCCTCTTAAACCCATCCCGAGGCCTGCCCCGGTAAAAGCCTACCGGAAGAACCTTACCGGGGCACACCAACGGAGCATCACATAAGCTCAACATCTGACCCATGGAAGCTAACATAGACACAACATCTCCTCTTAAACCCATCCCGAGGCCTGCCCCGGTAAAAGCCTACCGGAAGAACCTTACCGGGGCACACCAATGGAGCACCACACATCAGAAATTGGAACTATTCTTAACAACGAGAATTGACTACAATAGTCACTTGCCTAGCGGCAATTGATAATCACCATGTTGAATCTTAGAAATCTAGTGGCGGTAGAGCTAGTGCTTCAAATGCCACCAATCGCACCCGAACTGATACCTCTTTACATTCACACAAACTCCGGGTAATTTTGCTGCTGGCATTGAATCATAAACTCTGGAACATGCCACTTCCATGTGTTCGAAGTATAGCCAGCTTGAATGATCATAGATTAGGAATATACTGCGCCAGTTCCACGGGAAAAATATGGCCAGCACTCAAGACATGCATGGCAAATCATGGGCAAACATCTGACCGCAGCAGCGGTGTTGTGCCTTCCAGTCATCCGCAATGACCAGATTGGAGTCCAAAGCTTTCGTGAAAGGCCTTGAAGGACAAGGAAGCTCCCAGGTGCTGTGTAGCAGGGTACTAGTTTGTCAGCATGCTTTGCCCATGTCATGGGGCTACTTCCAATGGAAGCAACCTTGCATTGAGGCAAATTTGGGAGGTCAGCTGGGAGGACAGTACGGAGTACATCTGCAAACCCGGCAAAAGGAGATCAGAAAGACCAAGCCCATTGCCATCTCAGGTCACTAAATTTTGCTACCCGTCTGACCACTCTTCTGCACCTGTCCCTTGATCCCAGCAAGTCTCGACCCGCGGGCATCTTCCTGAGATTCGGACCCATAGAAGGCGGAAGCGTGCTTTGCACTGTAAGCCTGTGCAGTTGATGTTGGGAAAAACATGTTTTCTGGATAGGTCTAGCTGAAACCAACAACTGCAGCAAAAAAACAACTGTTGGCTAACCAACCAACAAAATCAGAAGTTGTCAGAATCTGCATGCCAGCAGTGTGGCGTCAATACTCATCGTTGCTTACCACTTGACGATGCTTCGCACTATGGCATGGTTTCCGTGGAAACCGTGGTTTAACGGTGCATATGCTACCCAGAAGTACCCAGAGATGTTTCTGCCATTTGTGGGGTCCCAACCAGCCCTGGGTTTGCCAAGATTTACATTTCCCAACCCATACCCCCGCAGGACATCTCATCCCAAAGGGCCACCCTTGAGCCAAGCATCCATGATTGCCACGTTGGTGAAGCCAGCTTCATCCAGGGCGTCACGGACCGCGCCTGCTGTGCCAGTAAGGGCCAGGTCTTGGGAGATTGTTCTGTGACCAAAGATGTGTACAGAACATGGCAGTTCCATAGACAGAACAAAGCACTTTTTGCCAAAAATGTCTGGATCATGTACAATTCCAACCATAAATCTTCAACGAGCTGCTACCAGAACTGACATCTGAGGAGCGACGTCGAGAAATTAAATAATCATTGGAATGAACAGCTACAATGAGTTGATGTGAGCAAGTAGTCTCTTTCTTTCTCACCTTAGCGTGTAAAAGCTCCCCACCTGTGGTTGAATCTACACGTTGCGAGATTTGTCGCGTAATGCGAAGGAGTCTAGGTAAGGATACGGAAATCTTGAATGAGGGTCGGTGTTCATGAGAGTCAAAGTCAAAAATCAATTCAAAAGCAAAGCAGAACAAATACCAAAGCATTATCATTGCGCAAAGCCCGCTGCCTGATTGCCATGACATGGCGAATTGTTGCCGAGCTGAGAGTCCCAGCCGGTTGGGTGCTTCTTGCCAACAACGTGATTTTGACCTGCATGCTGAAGAAGACCAAGTGCACCGCGCCAATACAACAGCCAGGATAGACCCAAGACCAAGTGTCACACTCCAATTTATCCCAAAAAACACAACTCCTTCTGCCACATCTCAGCTTGTCGCTGGGGGCCCCGTTGCTAATCTGTCGCTATTGGAATCCATCGGGTCTTCCGAAATGTGAAGTGGCTTGAGAGAGCTCAGATCTGGTGATCTGTTGGGACGTGGAACCACCACCAAGAAATTCAGCATGAGCGGTTTTCAAGGTCAGACGCCCCAATGGTTACGTACAAGCATTGCCTTTCATAGAACACGCACGCGGCAACGTATTTGCAACAGTCGCCAACAAAGGGGGTTGCGACAATAAACGCTGTGGCACTCGCCAAAGCCTATGCATGCTGATACGGCTATGGACAACGGCCTTAGTCACACCCTGGCATGCTCTATCCACCTATCTATTGACCCTCATGGGCCCTCACAATATGTCTGAATATCTTGAATTGTTTTATCATTGTCTGCGTCCACTAGCTTTCTGTATTCCTATATACTGTAAATATAGTCAGCGCTGAACAACCATATCTCTCTCTATGTTTGTCCATCAGAGGCTTTAAAGGCTGCTAGTTTCTGTTAGTGACCTTGGGCATCATCCGGCTGAACCCAACATCCGGATCTGCCCAGGCCCCGGAGCCTAGCACGCATTCAGCTGCGGCATGGTCACGGCCCAGCGGCGGTGAGAGCATCCAAAATGTCAATATTCACCAAAATGATGAAGTTCTGATTTGCTGTGGCAAACCCCAAATGAATACATGGTTATCATATTCTCTTGCTAAGGATTGCTAGCTCTCATGAGGCGCTGTGAGCCATGCAAAAAAAGCACTTCCACGTTTGAACCTTGCGCTCGGCCAAGCGAGCTTCCCCCTTGGATGGCAGAGCTTCCCACGGATTAGTCAGTCCATATATGCACCCATAATCGTTGTTGGCTGCGACTCCCCACAAATCACAAGAACAAATAGTTTTGTTTGTCTGCTGGGCAAGCTGTCTGCATCTCTGTCTTCTCTCCGGAACAGTCTCTAGGGAATGTGTCTTCGTCTTCGTCTTCGGGAGGTAATTCGTCTTCGCTGCGAAATTCGTCTTCGGGGAATTCGTCTTCGTCTTCGTCTTCGGTGGGTAATTCGTCTTCGGGAGGCAATTCGTCTTCGGGGAATTCGTCTTCGTCTTCGTCTTCGGGAGGTAATTCGTCTTCGCAGGGGAATTCGTCTTCGGGGAATTCGTCTTCGTCTTCGTCTTCGGGGGGGAATTCGTCTTCGCAGGGGAATTCGTCTTCGGGGAATTCGTCTTCGTCTTCGTCTTCGGGAGGTAATTCGTCTTCGCAGGGGAATTCGTCTTCGGGGAATTCGTCTTCGTCTTCGTCTTCGGGAGGTAATTCGTCTTCGCTGGGGAATTCGTCTTCGGGGAATTCGTCTTCGTCTTCGTCTTCGGGAGGTAATTCGTCTTCGCTGGGGAATTCGGCTTCGGGGAATTGGTCTTCGTCTTCGTCTTCGGTAGGTAATTCGTCTGCGCTGGGTCCTCTTTACCTAATGGAATTCGTCTGCGGAATTCGTCTTCGTCTGCGGGTGCAATGTTACACCCCCCCCAGCGGGCACAATGTCAAAATGTGCTTCTCGCCCTGGCCGCGTGCACTTTTTCGGACATGCAACTTTCAAAACTTGTTAAAAACCACGAGTTTTTGCGACTTCGGACGTGAGAATGTGCTTCGCGCGCAGGCGGCGTGCCAGTTTTGAGAATCATGAGTCATCAAAAGTGCTCCGAACATGTACTGTTTTTACGATTTTGACTTCCAAATGTGCTTCGCGCCTAGGTTTTTTCACGATTTTGCGAGTTGCAACTTCCAAAAGTGCTCCGAAGCTGACATGTTTTTACGATTTTGACTTCCAAATGCGCTTCGCGCCTAGGTTTTTTAACGATTTTGCAAGTTGCATCTCCCAAAAGTGCTCCGGACCTGACATGTTTTTACGATTTTGACTTCCAAATGTGCTTCGCGCCTAGGTTTTTTCACGATTTTTGCACACACCTTCCGCCACGGTGCTCCGCACCCGCCGCTTTAGCGAGGTACCCTTCTGGACGCTCATGAGGCACAAAACCTTGCAAAACACAGCATTTCGCGACTTTCCTAACATTTCGGCGCGCTCGCATTCTCATCTTTCGCACATCTCTTCTTTCACACATCTCCTCTTTCACACATCTGCTCTGGCGATCTACCCTAGCTGAGTCACATCTCTTCTGTCACACATCTGCTCAGGCGATCTACCCTAGCTGAGTTGTCCATAGTGTCGGAAGTTAGACTTCTAAACTTCCTTCGATGACCGCCTTTTTCTGGCGAAATCTGCCACGAAGCTGTGCATAGCGTTTGTTATGACCGCCTGTCTCTTACAATCTGCGACAAAGCTGCGCATAGCGTTTGTTATGACCGCCTTTCTCTGGCAGAATCTGCCGCAAAGCTGCGCACAGTGTTTGTTATGACCGCCTTTCTCTGGCAGAATCTGCCGCAAAGCTGCGCACAGTGTTTGTTATGACCGCCTTTCTCTGGCAGAATCTGCCACAAAGCTGCGCATAGCGTTTGTTATGACCGCCTTTCTCTGGCAGAATCTGCCGCAAAGCTGCGCACAGTGTTTGTGTTATGACCCTTTCTCTCTTAGAATCTGCCACAAAGCTGCGCATAGCGTTTGTTATGACCGCCTTTCTCTGGCAGAATCTGCCGCAAAGCTGCGCACAGTGTTTGTTATGACCGCCTTTCTCTGGCAGAATCTGCCACAAAGCTGCGCATAGCGTTTGTTATGACCGCCTTTCTCTGGCAGAATCTGCCACGAAGCTGTGCATAGCGTTTGTTATGACCGTCTTTCTCTGGCAGAATCTGCCACAAAGCTGCGCATAGCATTTGTTATGACCGCTTTTCTCTTTCATACAATCTGCCACAAAGCTGCACATAGCGTTTGTTATGACCGCCTTTCTCTTTCCTACAATCTGCCACAAGGCTGCGCATAGCGTTTGTTATGATCGCCAACC
This sequence comes from Symbiodinium kawagutii, assembly GCA_009767595.1. Classification (NCBI taxonomy): domain Eukaryota; class Dinophyceae; order Suessiales; family Symbiodiniaceae; genus Symbiodinium; species Symbiodinium kawagutii. Next base: position 129,333 of record VSDK01018159.1, read on the forward strand.
TCCAGCACGCCCAGAAATTTCGACAGCCGGCGCCACAAGACATGGCGCAAAGCGTCGTTGAGATATCTGGCAACCCTCATCAAAAGAAATCCTTGCCCTGCCAATTTCAAGGCCATTCTCAATTGATACATGCTTTGAGGCATTGGAATGATTAGCAACACACACTCGGTCGTGCTTCGGAAACCATAGTCGACATGAAAAAAAATGCAACTGTCCCGATTCGAGATCTTCAACTTCACGAACTATGTCTTAAAATCTGAACACATGTTTCCCATGGCAACCTTCGCCGAGCCAATTCGAGTGAAACAAATAGCCGCGAAGCACAGGAAAGCGCCAAAAAACACATTTCAGCCAACCAGTTTCTTAAGTTGACGAAATTCTGAGTCACCGGATTCAGGTATTTCATGAAAAAAGCACACTCAAACCTTGATAACTACAAATCCAAATCGTGTCAACTACCCTGTTTCGGGTTATAATTCTTGGCTACGTCTTGAAAATAAAAGGTGCAAATTTACATATATGCAAAAAAACACCTAAAGATCTTGGTCTAGCAGTTCCACCGTGGTGGCCCGACAGCATAGGATCAATCATTCAACCTCGTTTCCGATCAACGGTACCCATCACTAAAACCATTGACCGAAACCGACGTCCCCAGCTGAAAAACAGGAATGGTTTTTGTTCAAACAGCAAAAAACCTATGGCCACTCCCGGTGGTACCTGCAAATGGTGGAATGCAATCAAAACCTTGGAAATCTATGGTTGTGAGAGCTTCCTGAGGCCCAGGCCATCCATGTGAACACTTGGTTGCCAAGTTCATATTAACCTCACAGGTGCACTTGTGGCATGCCGATGATGATGGTGACTGACTGGGAGCTGTTCAATGACACTTAGTCCATCCACTTGTAAACTTCAGATCTACGGCCACTCAGAGTGGCCATAGATCTGAAGCTGTCCAATGACATTTTTTCCATCTTTCAAACCTACATACAGCCCTGGAATTCAAACCTACGGTCACCCTGAACTTCAAACCTACGGCCACTCCGAGTGACCATAGAACTGAAGCTCTCTCAACGGCTTTTGTCATACCCGTCTTTGTCATTATGGTCATTTTACGGTCGCCCTGAACTTCACACCTACGGTCACCCTGAACTTCAGACCTACGGTCACAATGAGCTTGGAGATGAGATAACAGTCACTTTGCAAATACTCAAATGCTGTCAGTCTGGGCCAAGAAAACATCACATGATGATTGAAACATATGACCAATTCCATCACCACAATCTGCAAGTCTTGTTCCTCAAGAGGTGGGGCCTCACATGTTTGCATCTGAATCGTCACTCAGAATGCTTTCCACAGCCTTTGCCTTTTGGCACTGGGCCCAAACTCGTCCTCAGATTCTGTTGAGGTCGAGGCACCTTCCTGTTCGATCTCCTCTTTCAACGCAGGCCACTCAAAGACATGCTTGATAACACATGTTTGCTTCAAGATTTCTTCCAGTACTTTACCTCCATGTGATGGTAACCTTTGGAAATCCAGAGTTCCTTGAGATTTTGCAACCGAACTTCTCCTCCAATCCTTTCCACGTCAAATGCAAGGGTCGGATGTCATGTACAATATCGAAATACAGCACATCAAATGACTTGCCGTCCCTCATATACTCTGACAATGATGCCTGCATATACACGTCGCTGAGGGATGCCTTGAGTTGGTCAAGTCGGTTCTGCCCACCATCACGCTCTGCAGCTGCCACATGACAAACAGCTACAATTTCAGAGTGACCTGTGATTCCTACCAGCAAGACTTTGTCACCATCAGCCTCAGCAAACCTCATCTGGTTCCCATTGTGTGACCTGTATCTCTGCAACTCACACGGCTTCTGTCCGTCCGCCAAAGCATTCCCCCATAGAGGCAACAAAATGCGACTGTGCACATGCAAAGTCATGTGAAAGCCTGGGGCGACGCGAGTATGGACGCACTAAGCCATGTGAAAAGCCGTGTGAAAACCTGGGCCAAACTGCTGTGGTAGTGTCTTCCTGGCCCACCAGCTCGATCACATGAGAGGCATGTCAAATGAAAGCAAATGTGCTGAGATGGTGGCCGTGAGTGCTTCCTTATGAGCCATGAGCATTAGAGCAAAACAGAAAGCGTATCCAATGATTGAATCCGTCCGGAACATGAACAGCATGGTCATCATCATCATCATCATCATCATCATCATCATCATCATCATCAGGCTTCATTGGTACATATGTTGCGCAGGCAAAGAAAGGAAACATCCTTCAGAAAATAAGTACCTAAGAATGGCTTGGAAACATCCTTCAGAAAATAAGTACCTAAGAATGGCTTGGAAACATCCTTCAGAAAATAAGTACCTAAGAAGTGCTTCCTTGGTACTTATTCTTTGTTGTGTCTTGAAAGCAAAGAAAGGAAACATCCTTCAGAAAATAAGTACCTAAGAAGGGCTTTGTTGGTAATTATTGATATTGTTTGCTGCGTCTTGAAAGCAAAGAAAGGAAACATCCTTCAGAAAATAAGTACCTAAGAAGGGCTTTGTTGGTAATTATTGATATTGTTTGCTGCGTCTTGAAAGCAAAGAAAGGAAACATCCTTCAGAAAATAAGTACCTAAGAAGGGCTTCCTTGGTACTTATTGTTTGCTGTGTCTTGAAAGCAAAGAAAGGAAACATCCTTCAGAAAATAAGTACCTAAGAAGGGCTTTGTTGGTAATTATTGTTTGCTGTGTCTTGAAGACGAAGAAAGGAAACATCCTTCAGAAAATAAGTACCTAAGAAGGTTCTCCTTGGTACTTATTGTTTGTTGTGTCTCGAAGACAAAGAAAGGAAACATCCTTCAGAAAATAAGTACCTAAGAAGGGCTTCCTTGGTACTTATTGTTTGCTGTGTCTCGAAGACAAAGAAAGGAAACATCCTTCAGAAAATAAGTACCTAAGAAGGGCTTCCTTGGTACTTATTGTTTGCTGTGTCTTGAAAGCAAAGAAAGGAAACATCCTTCAGAAAATAAGTACCTAAGAAGGGCTTTGTTGGTAATTATTGTTTGCTGTGTCTTGAAGACGAAGAAAGGAAACATCCTTCAGAAAATAAGTACCTAAGAAGGGCTTCCTTGGTACTTATTGTTTGCTGTGTCTTGAAAGCAAAGAAAGGAAACATCCTTCAGAAAATAAGTACCTAAGAAGGGCTTCCTTGGTACTTATTGTTTGTTGTGTCTCGAAGACAAAGAAAGGAAACATCCTTCAGAAAATAAGTACCTAAGAAGGGCTTCCTTGGTACTTATTGTTTGTTGTGTCTCGAAGACAAAGAAAGGAAACATCCTTCAGAAAATAAGTACCTAAGAAGGGCTTCCTTGGTACTTATTGTTTGTTGTGTCTCGAAGACAAAGAAAGGAAACATCCTTCAGAAAATAAGTACCTAAGAAGGGCTTCCTTGGTACTTATTGTTTGTTGTGTCTCGAAGACAAAGAAAGGAAACATCCTTCAGAAAATAAGTACCTAAGAAGGGCTTCCTTGGTACTTATTGTTTGTTGTGTCTCGAAGACAAAGAAAGGAAACATCCTTCAGAAAATAAGTACCTAAGAAGGGCTTCCTTGGTACTTATTGTTTGTTGTGTCTCGAAGACAAAGAAAGGAAACATCCTTCAGAAAATAAGTACCTAAGAAGGGCTTCCTTGGTACTTATTGTTTGTTGTGTCTCGAAGACAAAGAAAGGAAACATCCTTCAGAAAATAAGTACCTAAGAAGGGCTTCCTTGGTACTTATTGTTTGTTGTGTCTCGAAGACAAAGAAAGGAAACATCCTTCAGAAAATAAGTACCTAAGAAGGGCTTCCTTGGTACTTATTGTTTGTTGTGTCTCGAAGACAAAGAAAGGAAACATCCTTCAGAAAATAAGTACCTAAGAAGGGCTTCCTTGGTACTTATTGTTTGTTGTGTCTCGAAGACAAAGAAAGGAAACATCCTTCAGAAAATAAGTACCTAAGAAGGGCTTCCTTGGTACTTATTGTTTGTTGTGTCTCGAAGACAAAGAAAGGAAACATCCTTCAGAAAATAAGTACCTAAGAAGGGCTTCCTTGGTACTTATTGTTTGTTGTGTCTCGAAGACAAAGAAAGGAAACATCCTTCAGAAAATAAGTACCTAAGAAGGGCTTCCTTGGTACTTATTGTTTGTTGTGTCTCGAAGACAAAGAAAGGAAACATCCTTCAGAAAATAAGTACCTAAGAAGGGCTTCCTTGGTACTTATTGTTTGTTGTGTCTCGAAGACAAAGAAAGGAAACATCCTTCAGAAAATAAGTACCTAAGAAGGGCTTCCTTGGTACTTATTGTTTGTTGTGTCTCGAAGACAAAGAAAGGAAACATCCTTCAGAAAATAAGTACCTAAGAAGGGCTTCCTTGGTACTTATTGTTTGTTGTGTCTCGAAGACAAAGAAAGGAAACATCCTTCAGAAAATAAGTACCTAAGAAGGGCTTCCTTGGTACTTATTGTTTGTTGTGTCTCGAAGACAAAGAAAGGAAACATCCTTCAGAAAATAAGTACCTAAGAAGGGCTTCCTTGGTACTTATTGTTTGTTGTGTCTCGAAGACAAAGAAAGGAAACATCCTTCAGAAAATAAGTACCTAAGAAGGGCTTCCTTGGTACTTATTGTTTGTTGTGTCTCGAAGACAAAGAAAGGAAACATCCTTCAGAAAATAAGTACCTAAGAAGGGCTTCCTTGGTACTTATTGTTTGTTGTGTCTCGAAGACAAAGAAAGGAAACATCCTTCAGAAAATAAGTACCTAAGAAGGGCTTCCTTGGTACTTATTGTTTGTTGTGTCTCGAAGACAAAGAAAGGAAACATCCTTCAGAAAATAAGTACCTAAGAAGGGCTTCCTTGGTACTTATTGTTTGTTGTGTCTCGAAGACAAAGAAAGGAAACATCCTTCAGAAAATAAGTACCTAAGAAGGGCTTCCTTGGTACTTATTGTTTGTTGTGTCTCGAAGACAAAGAAAGGAAACATCCTTCAGAAAATAAGTACCTAAGAAGGGCTTCCTTGGTACTTATTGTTTGTTGTGTCTCGAAGACAAAGAAAGGAAACATCCTTCAGAAAATAAGTACCTAAGAAGGGCTTCCTTGGTACTTATTGTTTGTTGTGTCTCGAAGACAAAGAAAGGAAACATCCTTCAGAAAATAAGTACCTAAGAAGGGCTTCCTTGGTACTTATTGTTTGTTGTGTCTCGAAGACAAAGAAAGGAAACATCCTTCAGAAAATAAGTACCTAAGAAGGGCTTCCTTGGTACTTATTGTTTGTTGTGTCTCGAAGACAAAGAAAGGAAACATCCTTCAGAAAATAAGTACCTAAGAAGGGCTTCCTTGGTACTTATTGTTTGTTGTGTCTCGAAGACAAAGAAAGGAAACATCCTTCAGAAAATAAGTACCTAAGAAGGGCTTCCTTGGTACTTATTGTTTGTTGTGTCTCGAAGACAAAGAAAGGAAACATCCTTCAGAAAATAAGTACCTAAGAAGGGCTTCCTTGGTACTTATTGTTTGTTGTGTCTCGAAGACAAAGAAAGGAAACATCCTTCAGAAAATAAGTACCTAAGAAGGGCTTCCTTGGTACTTATTGTTTGTTGTGTCTCGAAGACAAAGAAAGGAAACATCCTTCAGAAAATAAGTACCTAAGAAGGGCTTCCTTGGTACTTATTGTTTGTTGTGTCTCGAAGACAAAGAAAGGAAACATCCTTCAGAAAATAAGTACCTAAGAAGGGCTTCCTTGGTACTTATTGTTTGTTGTGTCTCGAAGACAAAGAAAGGAAACATCCTTCAGAAAATAAGTACCTAAGAAGGGCTTCCTTGGTACTTATTGTTTGTTGTGTCTCGAAGACAAAGAAAGGAAACATCCTTCAGAAAATAAGTACCTAAGAAGGGCTTCCTTGGTACTTATTGTTTGTTGTGTCTCGAAGACAAAGAAAGGAAACATCCTTCAGAAAATAAGTACCTAAGAAGGGCTTCCTTGGTACTTATTGTTTGTTGTGTCTCGAAGACAAAGAAAGGAAACATCCTTCAGAAAATAAGTACCTAAGAAGGGCTTCCTTGGTACTTATTGTTTGTTGTGTCTCGAAGACAAAGAAAGGAAACATCCTTCAGAAAATAAGTACCTAAGAAGGGCTTCCTTGGTACTTATTGTTTGTTGTGTCTCGAAGACAAAGAAAGGAAACATCCTTCAGAAAATAAGTACCTAAGAAGGGCTTCCTTGGTACTTATTGTTTGTTGTGTCTCGAAGACAAAGAAAGGAAACATCCTTCAGAAAATAAGTACCTAAGAAGGGCTTCCTTGGTACTTATTGTTTGTTGTGTCTCGAAGACAAAGAAAGGAAACATCCTTCAGAAAATAAGTACCTAAGAAGGGCTTCCTTGGTACTTATTGTTTGTTGTGTCTCGAAGACAAAGAAAGGAAACATCCTTCAGAAAATAAGTACCTAAGAAGGGCTTCCTTGGTACTTATTGTTTGTTGTGTCTCGAAGACAAAGAAAGGAAACATCCTTCAGAAAATAAGTACCTAAGAAGGGCTTCCTTGGTACTTATTGTTTGTTGTGTCTCGAAGACAAAGAAAGGAAACATCCTTCAGAAAATAAGTACCTAAGAAGGGCTTCCTTGGTACTTATTGTTTGTTGTGTCTCGAAGACAAAGAAAGGAAACATCCTTCAGAAAATAAGTACCTAAGAAGGGCTTCCTTGGTACTTATTGTTTGTTGTGTCTCGAAGACAAAGAAAGGAAACATCCTTCAGAAAATAAGTACCTAAGAAGGGCTTCCTTGGTACTTATTGTTTGTTGTGTCTCGAAGACAAAGAAAGGAAACATCCTTCAGAAAATAAGTACCTAAGAAGGGCTTCCTTGGTACTTATTGTTTGTTGTGTCTCGAAGACAAAGAAAGGAAACATCCTTCAGAAAATAAGTACCTAAGAAGGGCTTCCTTGGTACTTATTGTTTGTTGTGTCTCGAAGACAAAGAAAGGAAACATCCTTCAGAAAATAAGTACCTAAGAAGGGCTTCGTTGGTATTTAGTTTTTCCTTAATCTTGAAGAACCTAAGAGTGGCTTTGTTGGTTCTCCTGCACATTGGTTTTTTGAGGTCGTACTCCGAGGGGTTTCACAAGTGCAGTGCGCTTTTGTCATCTCCCATGTCGCTGCAAAAACTCTGAGAGGTGCACGGCCAGCTCCAGCCGCTGAGTCCTGGACGCTGGCGTGTCCCAAGCTAGGCCGAAGCCATGGTAGGGGCGACAGCAGGAGGATGATGAGATGAAAATACTGAAGATTAGGAGGATGATAAGAATGAGGATGCGGAAAAAGATGATGAAAATACTGAAGATGATGAAGATGAAGATGAAGATGAAGATGAAGATGAAAATAAATATGATGATGATGATGATGATGATGATGATGATGATGATGATGATGATGATGATGATGATGATGATGATGATGATGATGATGGTGGCTTGCAGCATTGTCAAACAAACAGGAAAAACAGAAATGCCACACGCTGGGCTCCACGCCAATTATAGCTATGCTGGGCCTGCGCATATTTCAGCATGACAGGGTGGTCGTGCGCTCAAAAAAAGTGGCAAGAAGATGCTAGAAGTAATCACTCTGCAAACGCACAATGAGCTCGACTGTTTTTCTTCAAGAAAATGTCTTCAGCATTGCATAGAGAAAAATAATCAGCCAGCCGCCAAGCAAACAAAACACTGCACAAAAAATCAGATTATGGAATTAGGTTTGGTCATCGAGAGGCTGGGGGCTGATTGCGCTCTTATCCCTGAAGACATTTGACAAATGAATTACATCAGAGGACACGCTGATGACTGAGACAAATGAATTACATCTGAGGACACGCTGATGAATGACTGACTGGGTCCAGTGCGCATGTGAGGTTCACGTCACATGTTTAAATTCAAATGTTAATCAGCAAATGATTTTTCACATGCGCACTCAGTCTTCAAAATGATTCCATCAGCCAATCGGTCCCGTTCATATGATTGAGCCAGCCAGTCCGGTGCAAATGACTCCATATGATCCATATGACCATTCATATGCCGGTGCAAATGACTGCATATGACCATTCATTTGCCCCTGCCGTGTCCCTTTCGGGACTCATTGCCTTGGTGCAATGGCTCTCTACATGCACAGCTGTCCAATCAATTCAACCATAGTCATCATCATATGTCAATCATCAATGCATCAGCAACAATGCTGCTGTTCATCAGAAAATAATAGTGCAGCCAAGCATCTGCAGGCTTTGAACAGCCAATTGTCAAAATCCCCCTCGCTGTAGTGCTTGTACAACAAGCGGCCCCTCAGTTGACATGTGATCAGCAACCATGTTTATGCACATGTGATCTAGCAACATGATGCTGCTAAGACACAGGATGCCAATCTGCTGCTGCTCATCAAGCATAGCAAATGCTGCAGCTGCCTGCTCGCCGATCCGGTAATCATACAGAATCTCTGTCCTCAAACGGGAAAATAAAAATCCAAGTGAGAAATGTGAGAAGTGGAAATGACAAGTTCTGGAAATCCAAGTTCTGGAAATGTGGAAATGAAGCCAAGGTACATTACCGGATCGGTGATCCCTTTCTACCAAACCCGCTGAAGGGGTTTGGCCCGTGCGGGGCGCGCCGCCATCCACTCCCCCGCGGAGGAGTACGATGGGGCCTCAGTTTCATATGACCACAGAGATTGCTTTGTCTTGGCATCCGTGCAGCAGATTGCAAAGACTCAGGCTAATTTAAAATCAGCAAGGCACCGCAACAGGTACAGCATGTGAAGCGGCATATGAAGAGGCATCGCGAGCATGTGAGGAGGCTGCACCAGCATGTGAGGAGGCTGCGCCAGCATGTGAGGAGGCTGCACCAGCATCATGTGAAGCTGGATCCTCAGTTTGACTCATGTATTGGGTTCTGCACACAATAGCATCTAAGTGCATTCACCATGATTCAGATGCAATCACAATAGTCAGCATAACAACAGTGACACCTCTATGAGCCAGGGTACAGCTGGAGGATTTGCTGGCTCTGGGACCTCAATTTGATTGAACCCTCACCTGACAAAGCAGCAGTTGACAATAATCAGCATGACAAGCAAATAATAATGAGCCAGGGTACAGCTGGTGCATTTGATGGCGGCGGGACCTCAGTTTGATTCAAATGACAAACCAGCAGCATGCCTCAGCCCTGAACATCCCTTACTTCACTACAAAAAATAAATAATGAGCCAAGGCGGTGCCAAGCCACTCCTGATGGCGGGGGCGGGGCCACTCCCAGTTGCCATAGGATTTGGGCTGTTTTGGCCATCCACCAGTCCCAGAAAACATTTTGGGCCCAAACTTCAATTCTACAGTTGGCCAACTTCAATTCTACGGTTGGACTAAAGTTCAACTCTACGGCAACTGCCAGTTGCCATAGAGTTGAAGTTTGGCCAGCCAGACTTCAACTCTACAGTTGCCCCAAACTTCAACTCTACGGCCACTGCCAGTGACCATAGAGTTGAAGTTTGGCCTAGTCTTCAAACAAATAATCAGCCAGACTTCAACTCTCAGGGGCCCAACTTCAATTCTACGGTTGGCTCAATCTTCAACTCTACGGTTGGCCCAATCTTCAACTCTACAGTTGGCCCAGTCTTCAATTCTACGGTTGGCCCAATCTTCAACTCTACGGTTGGCCCAGTCTTCAACTCTACGGTTGGCCCAATCTTCAACGCTATGGCCCAAACTTTTACTGAGCTGAGTGCTCATTTTGATCAGATACAAATTTGATAAACGAATCACTGGGAGAGAACAGGTCACTGACTGACAGTCACTGAGTCAGGGACTCATAAATTCCAGTTCACGCCCACCAGCTCAAACAAATTCCGTTCTTCGATGCAGTCACAGTGACCACAAAGAACTGAAGTTGAGGTGGTATTACTGCTAGCAGCTCTGCATTCAAGCTGAATTTGTGTCAATTGCCTTCAGGTTTAACCAGTGATTACAAGGCCAGTTGACTATGCACTGTGAATGGCCTGTCAGTGTTGCATGCCAATTGTTTCCCCAGTCAATGGCCCCCTGGTGCGGTAAGGGGATCAAAAAAAAATATTATTGGCATCAAAAAAAAAATATTCCAGGGGGATCAAAAAAAAAATATTATTGGCATCAAAAAATAAATATTCCCCCGGCCACCCAAGGTCTATGGTCTCCATCACCCTACGCACTGCAGGCCTCACCATCAGCTTCTGAACCTCATTTCGCTTTTTCCACTCCGGGCGCGTCGGCGCGTCCGCCAAGGTTCGTGGAGTTACGCTGGCTCTTCAAAACGCAAACACACTGCCAACAATGTTCGTTTTCTTGCCTGAACTTTTTCTGAAACAAAACAAGCAAGACCTATTCGATGACTAAGATCACCCAATAGGAATGTAGCCCGACCATCAGTAGTATCAACTTTTGGTCATGCCAGTATCCCAATTACACTCAATGGGGTCGCCTCGAATGAAAAGAACCTTTTGCCGTGACCACCGAAGGACAGTACAGGGGCCGGCAAACAAGCAAACAGCAGGGTTCACCAAGCAGCGGTACGGTATCCGAATATACACGTGACTTCCGCGCAGGTCGATCATGTCCAAGAGAGGTTGAGAGACCGCATAGCTCGTGAAATTCAGAAACCGCATAGGTCAACTTGACCAGGGTGATTTCAAGGTATGAATGATGCAGCATCATGCAAACAAGTGCTTTTTGGATGCCATGCAGGGCACAGCTGCTGAATTGGGTTGCTTTTATTCTTTTAACCGAAAGAATTGTAGCTATTCATGCAGCCACAAGTAAAGATAGCTGCATGTGCAATAATCAACGGAAAAATCACGCACAGGTACAGATTGACGCAGCCAGTTCAAAAACTGACATGGTGAAGGGGCCTCCTTGCGTTATAGATGTCTCAAGGACAAAAAGTTTTTGCCCAAACAAATTGGCTTGCTGCTAGCTGCGTGGGTTTTCTGGGCTGTCCTTGAGCAGTATGTAACGAAGCCTGCACACTTCTGAACAAAGACGTCCAACCTTGGAATGTTGAGAGGGCCACAAGAATCATTATTTCATGTGAGCATGGGCCATGAAGAACCTTGCAACTCTTGTATCAAAAATTTTTTGCCTTGTCGCGACAAAAAAACAATGTATGTGCTCCTGCTGGCCCAAAATCAAAATAGCTTTTGTAATCTGCAGTTTGGGCAGACAATTGGGATGTTCGCCTTTGTTTACCAAAGGCGAATGTGGCCTTGGTTTTTAAAGGCCGCCCCTTGCGGCTTCTGCAATGTCCAGGGATGTTCGCCTTTGTTTACAAAAGGCGAATGTGGGCTGTGTTTTTAAAGGCCGTCCCTTGCGGCTTCTGCAATGTACAGGGGTGTTCGCCTTTTGTTACAAAAGGCGAATGTGGGCTGTGTTTTTAAAAGCCGTCCCTTGCGGTTTCTGCAATGTACAGGGATGTTCGCCTTTGTTTACAAAAGGCGAATGTGGGCTGTGTTTTTAAAGGCCGTCCCTTGCGGCTTCTGCAATGTACAGGGGTGTTCGCCTTTTGTTACAAAAGGCGAATGTGGGCTGTGTTTTTAAAAGCCGTCCCTTGCGGTTTCTGCAATGTACAGGGATGTTCGCCTTTGTTTACAAAGGCGAACGTGAATTCTGCCTAATTGTCTCGCCTCTCGTGGTTGAGTCTGGGATGGGGAAAGAAAAGTGGGGAACGGGGCGGTCTTGGGGTAGTGGCTGAAGGCGGAGAAAAGTCACACCCAGCCCTGCATTGCTGTCAGTTTCCTGCGCGCAAATCAAACATGGAAGCTTCACTTGGCGGCCCTTGTTGCTCATGGTTCGAAAAATTCCAAAATGACCCGACGGCCCAAAAAAGGACATGGATTGCGCGTCCTGCGTTGCGCAGCGCAATGCGAAATATTGGCGGGCAGAAAGCAGGCGCCAAAAATCAATCAAGGTCAGACGTATAAGTAAATTATTTTGACGCCTCCTGACTTTCAGGAAATTCACCATTTCTGCCCCTCACTTTCATGAATTTCACGTTTTGCGCTTTTCAATTTCATGAATTTCACGTATTCAGCCCATAATTCATGAATTTCACGTTTTGCGCTTTTCAATTTCATGAATTTCACGTATTCAGCCCATAATTCATGAATTTCACGTTTTGCGCTTCTCAATTTCATGAATCCCACGTATTCAGCCCATCAAATGCACGAATTTCACGTTTTGCGATTCAAAAATTTCATGAATTTCACGTTTTCAGCCTATCAAATTCACGAAATTCACGTTTTCAGCTTTTCAATTTCATGAAATTCACGTTGTTTTTTTCCCGATTTCATGAAATTCACGTTTGTTTCTTGGTTGGCCCAACCAGCCGGCGTGAAATTCACGCTATTCTTCCTTCGAAACACGAGTGCCACGATTGCGCCAATTTCAAAGCGTTCGTATCGACTCCCCGGTCATTCAGCTGGTTTCTCTTGAAATTCATGAATTTCGCGTTCTCCTAAGTCACTTCGTGGATTTCACTTTTGCCTTGATCAGGTTCATGATTTGCGCCTCATGTCCTGCAGCTTAATTTCATGAAATTCACGTTTTCTTGTCTCTGGGTCCGCTTCATGAAATTTTGAACTTCAATTTTCTTGCCCGGCTTCATGAAATTTACGTTTTGCAGTCAGAAAGCATGAATTTCACGTTTTTCTTGCGCGCTTCAACTTTTGAAACGTGAATTTCATCTTCAAATGTCCCGGCATTGGTGTTCCTGACGAACCGTGAACAAATTGAAAACGTGAAATTTCGTGAAAATAGCGGGATAGGTCGTCTATATGGTCAGCAGAGCGTGAAATTTCGTGAATTTCACTTTTTGAAACTTGAAAAAACCGAAGCGTCGCTGAAATCCTCTAAAGACAGCATTGGGCTGCGCTGGGCTGCTTTGAGTCCAAGAACCCTCTGCTTTGTCCTTGTCAATTTGCGACGGTCAAGTCCCACGCAGATAATAATCGCCCGCTGGAGACGTACATCAGCGCAGAAATTATCATAGGACATGATGACGCAACACAAACAAGCCTTCTGGCCTTCCTTTCTTTTCTATTTACCACCGGTTGAAATTTCAAAGGGGAAGGGGCTAAACGCCAAGGAACGGTACAAGATGCACGCCCGAAGCCGGTACCTTTTAAGAGCATCGCCAGCAGAGCGCGATAATCTTTACCGCCCAAGACATTCATCTTTAATATTGGCGTGAAGCGCCTAGTGCTTTAAACGACCGGACCTGCGATTTATTGCATGGTCGGTCCCCTGGCTTTATGTTACTGCTTATTGCTCGGGCCATGTTAAGCTGTCCGCCAAGCTTTGCTATGCCAGACATCGACGGAATGCGTGCGCGCGGTTGCCAGCATTGTTTTATATTGTTTTCTCGGTCGCTCCCGCATGCCACATCCTCCACCAAAAGCCGGCTGCCTGCGTTTGTTGTGACCCGCGCAACACCTATAGGAAATACGGGCCGGAAATGCGGGCGGATGATTGCCCTAATACCGTTCAACGTCTAATTCAATTCAAGGCGCGAGAGCTCATGCTGGCTCAGATTTAAAGACGCGCCATGTTGACAAACCTAAATTGATATAGCGTGCATCTACCGCGAATTGATACATGAGATTTTGTGGGCAAAACAAAATTTGGAAGTTGATGGTCCAAAACAAAGAAGAACAATTGCGGTAAATATGCGCGCGGACAGGATGGCGCGAGCCGGGCAGTTGGCTTCTTTCTGGGCCAAAACTGGGAATCAAATCTGAAAATTTAGGGATTTTGTTCTTCAGTTTTTGCATTCTTGCGATTTCTGCTAGGGGCTCGGCTTCAGAGCCCGCAGGGCCCCGATTATTTCCGCGGCCGGTGAAACCTAGAGCGCTCCGCCTCGAGTTTTCAATTCGCGTTATTGCGAAATCTTCCTCGCGCATGCTGGATGAAGATGATATATGGTCTTACACACAGTTGCGCAAATTGTTTTTTGAACGCGGATCTGGTCGGCAGAATCAAGAAGATCATCACGCCATCTGGTATAGCTTTCTCTCAGAGCATAAGAACACTAAGCAATGCGCACAGCAATTGAATGGTTAAAGATGCTGTCGAAATCAAGAAAGCAGAAGCCCAAACAGGCAGGGCGGCAGCAGTGTGGGTGAGCTACTTTGCGAAGCTTATAAAATACAGTTTTGCTGGCGAAAGGATTTGAAAGGTGTTGCGTTGCGTGTTTCCTAGCCTTGTGCAAAACATGAGGTGGCCATAGCAGCTGAACATGATCCGAGGTGGTCATCGCAAAAAAAATGAGAATACAATTTCTCCGGTATTTAAAGCCTAGGGTGGTCATAGTGATTTAAAATGTATTAAGTTGGTCAACAATGTAGAACTGTTTGGGCGTATGGGCAACCCATTGGTTCCGTATCAATGAGAATTGGCTTTTCAGGGGCTAGCTGACATTCTGGCCTTCTGGTATTCTAGTTTTCGAAGATGTAAAATTTTGAATCGCTTAAATTGCTACTTGTTTCAATTACTTGCGCACGCTTAATGGCCAAAACACCAAACCAGCAAGACAACAATTGTTGATATGTATATTTTGCTGTTCCCAGCGAGAACCACAAATTAGATCAAATTAGATGATATGTTTGTTGTTATGTATGCTTAACCCCTTTTTTGAATGCGCAGCGCAGGGTTCTTGTTTTTCAATGCGTCTGGTTGCAGCGTCGTTCGCTGCCAGAAATGTTGTTCTGCGGCAGTTGTTCTAAAGCAAGTGTTTCGCTCTGTTGGCAAAAGCCGCAGGCAGCCAGACGATGGCCATTGTAGTCTTTGGCAACGGGTCATTGCAAGCCAAGCGCTTGCAAAATAAAATGCGCAATCCTATTGTTTGCTTTTTGCTGCCCAACCCAACCCTCCCGCCCTGCTGTTGCTGGACAAGCGCAGCACCATGTCATTGGCCATGGTTTCAACAAGGTTTTTGCTAGTTTTGCGATGCAAAAATCCTGTTTGTTGGCTTGGCCAAATTGGTCTGGTAGCAGAAGCCTGGTAATCCTGCTAGAAGGACAGCAACAAATCAGTTATGAAGGAGACAGGCGCACCATTGATTTCTGTCGCTGCCCTTTGGTGTCCTGGAATATAAGTTTTGACGGCGCACGCTTGCTCTTGAAAGCGTTGGAACAAAAAAATGATTTCTTTGAAGGCTTCCTGTCACAAATGCATTCCCTTGGCATGCGCTGCTATGTCAGCTATATGGCAATGTGCAACATGCCTACCGGAGCCAAGTTGAGCTATCTGGATGGTTGCCGGATAGTTCGTCTATGAGGTCTCTCAACCTCTCCTGGGTGGCATGGGGACAGCGCCGCCAATGCTGTGGCATGGGGACAGCGCCGCCAATGCTGTGGCATGGGCACACCGCCGCCAATGCTGTGGCATGGGGACACCGCCGCCAATGCCATAGTAGCATGCGGTTAAGGCTGCGCATGCACGGCTTCAAGTAGACGCCGTGGCAGAGATTCTGGAGTGAAGAAGCAATGGCACTCACCATCTTTCTCGAAAATCAGAACTTGAAAATGAAGAGAATCAATGTAGTACAAGTTAATCCAGAGTCTCGGATTTGATTGCACGAGAACGTAGTTATGCAAAACGTTCGCACGAGCATGTGCATCTGAAGAAGATGGACATCTTGAAGCATTGCCAGCAATGACAAAAGACACATTCAGCTTATCGGACAAAGCTTCAACATCTGTTTGTGTAGCCCAATGTCGATCCCCGCACACTTCAAACTCCATGGCCACTTCATCTTGCAACTGTTCCAATGGATCCTTCTTGAGATCCAAATGTTAAATCTTTTACTTTGAATGTTCAAAATGCAGCCTGCTGACACTTGCACAATGTTGAGAGTTTGCCTGCTCTGGAATGTCATTCTAGAGATTACCTCTCTCTTTTCAGCCTTTGATTTCAATTTCACTGTTCGTTTCACCCTCTGTGACTCTGTGCCACCGCCGCAAAAATCTAAATTTATTCTTTTTACAGTAGTGAATATTATCTAATGCTATTATTACTTAGTAAGGTTGGTTGCAAATAATGACCTTGTGATTTGGGCAGGATGATCCTATGTCAGTTGCCTTTTTTAAAAAACTAGGATTAATTATTATGTTTTTTTGTAAGACAATTGTGGATTGTCCTATGTTGTCCTATGTTTCCTTAAAAAACCTTTAGTCATAACACTTGAGGCAACGAACATTACACTATATTTTGTCCAGGGCAGACATGTTTCAGAAGTCTCAGATGTTTTCAACATGTCGCACATTGCCGCATTGAGTCATGTGGCATTGCAGTTTGGGTCACAGTGCATTAGATTCCTTTCGCTGCAGCAGCAATGATGCCGCCCATCACCCCGCTGATACTCCCGAGCCCTTTGCTTGAACCTGGACCTGGACCTGCGGATTCAGATTCAGATGCTAAGACGACAACAAACAGCAGCCCAACTCAGAGTAAGGGTGCGGTGACTGATGCTGATTCAGCGACTAGCAGCCTGGAAACCGAAAGCCTTTCTACAGCAGATGAGGGTGATCGTCATGCTGATTCTGGAGACGAAGGCATGGTTTTTTTTTTTTTCTCCATTCCATTGCCAAAGGACGAACCTTGTGCACTCAGTTGCAAAAACAAGACTGCCTAGCTCTGTGGCTGGTAGTCAGGAAGCCAGCTGGTGGACTGGTTGGCCGAACTGTGCATAGCCATGTCCAGTATCCACGATTGCGTGGCCTTTGAAAGGTGGTCAAAACTCACCGGTGCAGTCCCAAAGCGGAGCACACGGTTACGCAGACCATCCAGGCTAGCGAAAGTCAATGCACGTGCTAGTCCTGGGGGATATTCCTTGGCTTGAGCGGTTCGAAATCGATTCTGCTCTCGATCAAATCCAATCAGAGTTTTCAATGGACCATGGTGTTCGACTTGACGAAAGGTCAACATGGATTGTTTAAAGCCAGGAAGACCTACTGCACGAAGGCAGGTGTCTTTGCGAGCAACTGCACCAAAGTCACTCTGATGGATGGAGAGCAGACAACTGTCCGATCCCACCATCATCAATTCATTGTGATCAGTGAGCCATATGCTTGGACACTCAGGGTTGTCTGGGATTTCGGGATGCTCCATGATCTCTGCCCCTCCGGCCAATGTGACGTTCCTGGCAATGACCAGGCCATTCATCATCAAATGGCTTCCGTTCAGGAGTTGACGAAGTTCACGTGCTGAGAGGCCACATACCCCCCATTCCTGTTGACGGCTTCTCAACGGACGTGGTGGCCTCTTCATCTCCGGCACTGGTACATGTCGGGCAGCACTCCATGTTTCACATGGAGGTCCATTCATACAAAGGGCGATGGATCGATGTGCAGTCATCTCCATGATTGCGCGAAGTCCCTCTCCATGTAGAAGGTTGCCAAGTGTCGCATGCACAGCAGTGTCAATTGACAACGAGAGTATCGGAAGGTCTGGCATGAGACTGGGTCCAAGTTCTTTCATCCACCAATGCATGTCAAAGTCTCTTCGACGCCCTGAGAACAAGTGAATGCAAACCAGGACAGACTGGCCATCAGGCATCTGCAAGACTGGCACAGGCATGGCATGAGAGAGGTCCGGAAGATGACTTCGAACATGATCCGGAATCAATTGGCGCCAGTCACCATAGGTACCATGAATGGGTTCACGCACAGGTGCAGCAAGCCGAGGTCGGGTAGTAACATCGACAGGGGCAACTTGGCCATCAAGGGGCACTGAACCTGGGATCGCCATAGAACGCAGCAGTAACGTCCAAAGGTCATGTGTCCCACCAACCTCTGTGAAAGCTGTACGAATGGCTTTGCCCTGGGGTATCAGGCGAACACATTCCTCCTTATACCAGTTAGTAAATCCCCAGATGGAAAATGCCCACCAAGTCTCAGCATCCGTACAAGAAGTCTGTGCGTCAAGGACGGTCAGCCAACTCATGATGAGTTCGTCTTCACTCACTGTTGTAACATCATGCCATGGTGCAGTGACTTCTGTCAAAAGCGCACTGATCGTGTCCACAATAGTCCAAGGCAGACTGGAAGGAAATCCATGCTCAAGCCATTGCATCTTCCAGCTTGGGTCATGCAGAGCAGGGGCAAAGGCACGTCTGGACGGAAGAGGTTGGGTTGGCCCATTCATGAGCATGGAGGGTAACCGATGAAGGTGCGCCAAATGGGAAGGCACATCAACAGCCAAGACAGTCTCCAAAGGTTGTACACTTTTAACCAGCTGGTGAAGACATCCATGCCGATGCATGCGTGATCGTCTCAGGTGGATTTGGAGGCGTTGAGCCGTCCAGAAACAACGGTTGCATCCAAGGCATGTATCATGAAAGACATAGCGCCGTTCCAATGAGGGTAGACCATGCTGCCTCCATTGATGGGCCTGCCAGGCTTGCAGAGATGCAAAGGATTTGTTGCATTGGGCACAGGAGAAGCTGGCCTCAACCGGACTCTCACATGGCACTGCAGGTTCAGGGAATGTGTGTCCAAACTCCTGGAAGGTCTGAACTAATTCCCTGGATTTCGTTTGCATCATCTGAGCAATCTGTTCCTGAAGCAAGTGTCGTTGGAATGCACGTTGAACGGCAGCTGGTCCACGATGAGCATGTTGTTGGAACCATGCGATGATTTGGGTAGCTGTAGCAAACAACGGATCATCAATGACATCATCCCAAGGCCATGTAGGTGAAAGGTCAGCCAACCATGCCAATCCCTGCCTGACAGCCTGAAGCCATGAGAATTCGTCATATCCATCTGTGAGAATCACAATCTCATGCAGGAACGATGGAGCGTGAACTGCCATTTGGAAACCGTAAAGCAACCGAGACTTAGCAAGGCGTTGTGCTACACAAGGGAGGTTGTGCTGGCGCAAAAAGTCTTGATCAGTCATGCGGTCTGTGTGCCAAAATGAGCACCCAAGGATTTGCCTCTGCCAATTAATCATGCAGTGCTGCAAGGTGCCAAGCAGCCTGGCGGGCAGCAAAGGCCATGCTCCCGAGCCATAGAACATGACTGAAAGGACAAGAGAATCCAGCAACTGAAGTCTCGTCTGTGCTTTGAGGTGTTTGTTGACAAAGATTGGTCGATGAAGCAACCGCCATACCTTGGATGCCTTTCCAATCCGTTGTCTGATCTCCTTGTCAATGGCAAATGTCTGACTGACACATGTTCCTAAGTGTTGATACGAAGCAACAGTGCGCAACAATTGCCCATTCGGCAGCTCCAGGACACCTTGACCGTCAATGAAACGATTGCGTCTGCAGGATGGAGCGCCATGTCCATGATATGAAAGCAGAGCTTCCGTTTTTCCAGCGTCGAAGTTCACAGTGAATCCAAATGAATGCATCAAGGAAACGACGTCTTGGGTGAAGCGGATCATGGCTTGATCTAATGATCCTGCATCCCTGGAAAGAATTGGGACACATATGTCATCGACCCATGTGATTACCTCAGGTTTGTATCCAAGCTTGAGAACAGCATCTTGAAATTGCGGGTCAGCATGAAGCTGGTCTGTCATCCTGTGAAGGATATTCACCATAGCAACGTTGAATGCTGCATCGGCTAACGGCGAGCCTGGACGAGATCCACGTTCAGTCTGAAAGGTTGCTCGGTGACCAGCAAGGCGGTACCATGTGCAGGAAT
>VSDK01018159.1:149159-178092 GCA_009767595.1 Symbiodinium kawagutii
AGGAATGCGCCTGTTCCATGTGTCGCTGAAGATCTGGTGAGGCTGACTCCACAAAGCGAGCGCTGTGTTCGGCACATAATTGCTGCAGCTCAAGGGGGGTGAATCCTTCATCAGCCAAGACCTGACACAAAGCCGGTGGTAGGGTTCCGGCTGCAAAGGCATGTTGCCTAAGGAGGCAATGGAATGCGCTCCGTAAATCTATAAACAAGAGGCCTAGCGAGACCTGTCGGTGCTGCGTAAGTTTGCCTAGGGTCTGGATGGCCTGTGTGCCGAATGTGCATTGCAACGCAGGAAATCCACCGATCTGTGATGCGACTCGGTGGGCCTGTAGCCATGGCGTGAGCTGCTGCCTCAACAAACGGTGAAAGACCTTGCCGATTGAGGTAAGGAGCATCACTCCCCTCATATCACGGGCCTGATGGGACCCTTGACGCTTGGGAAGCGTCCAGATCAATCCCCCCTTCCAAATCAACGGCTCAGCATTGAGAATCCAGGCTTTGAAGAATAAATGAAAGAGAATCTCTGACCGTTCTCTAAGTGCACGTTTGACGGGTGCTGGACCGATCCCGTCTAATCCGGCTGCTTTGTTGGTGTTGAGCCGGAATCCTACATCTTCAATTTGCAGACGGGAAGGAATATCCTGCAATGACATTCGCAACGGGGCATCGAGGGCCTGATGTCTCTGTTCCTGATGACAAGCTTGGAGGAGAGAATCAAAATCCACAGCATGACCAGCCTCGAGGCGATTGAAGTGTGCACTGAGTTCGCTGTGATCTGGACCACAACACCGGATGTTGTTGAGTCTCTTGTGACGAGTTTTGGGCAGCAAACCTCGGATCTTTTTCCAAAGATGTGGGGAAGGATCAGGAGGACAGTCCGCTGCCAACTGTTCATAGAAATTGACATCATCTTGACGAACTGCATGGGTAACCTGGCGGCTAATGGTCCGAAATTGATGCCAGTGATGGGCCCATTGAAGGTCACACCGTTGCAACCAACGTTGGTATGCAGGTGGTTGATGCGGTTTTGAATGGCGACGGCATGCACCCCACGATTGGAAAATGGCTCTCAAGATGCCCACACGATGAACACGACTGATGGAGCGGCATCGATTCCAATGATGTTTCTTGGTTTGAATGAGCTGCCATGTTGTCTCAGAAAGATGGGATTTCCGTTTGTGTGCATTGGTTGCTTTTCCACGAAACTTCCGCACCCATTTATGAACTTCCTGAGCGTGGTCATGGACATTCATGCTCCACGGAATTCGGGAGATCTCAGCATCAGTGGGGCTTTGTTCCTGCAGTGGTGTCTTGCCGGAAGGTGGGAGTGGAATGCCAATCTGAAAGTGGAAAGTACATTGAACACAAAAATGATCAATGCGTGTGAGGGATAAATCAACTTCCGCACGCTTGGTACTTTGAATGGCTGGCGCAAGCTCACGTGAACACACAATGTAATCAAGGCGAGCTGCTCGTCCGGTGCTATGCTGCCAGGTTGGGCTTGGTCCGTGATGCCATGCCTCAAATGTCTGTGGGGCTAGCATATGCTCAGCCTGCAGCCATTCGTGGAAGCACTCTCCTGCAATATTCTCATTCTCGGCATCGAGTCCTTGAATGCTGGATGAAAGGCAGCTTCCAACCCTGGCGTTGGAGTCCAACATTGCGATGACGGGCAAATCTCGATAGCGCGCAGGAATGGCATGTGAGGTGGCACGCCACCATGTGCGAAGAGCATCAGGTTCCTCGCTGGAAGGTGCATGTCCCACAATGAAGATCATGCGGAAACTTGGATGAGCAAGGAGCACAATGAGCCGCCTGCTGGATCCATGCAGGATTTTGAGGTGCTTGTGTTGAATGACAATGGGGTGTTGCGAGCAATGCCATTGACGAGCAATCCAAATCTGCACACCGTATTGTCCACTGGCAGTGGATGGGTGACTGAGAACATGAAAGGCCTCAGTGGCAATGTGACCTGAGGTTTTCGACCGTGCTTCCTGGATGCCACATACATGGATATGTTGGGCGCTAAGGTCAGCCATTAATGCCTCCTGTCTTGCCGACACATATCCTTGGGATCCTTTGGTGCCAGGAAATAATGTGAGCACGTTAGCGGTTGCACAGGTCAAAGTGAGATGCTGAGTACCACTTGACGAAATCATCTCACACTCTTCTGTGCGAAGCACTTCCACAGGTTTAGGGTTGGTTTGAAAAGGTGACTGAACATCGAGGTACATCACATTCCGCTTGAGATCTAGACAATGAGGGGCGGTCTGTTCGATTGAAGAAAGAAACCAAGCCCAGTGGATCAAGTCAGGATACTGGCCATCAAGCGATAATGGTGCCAAGGTTTCTTCAAGAGTCCAGGTCGAAAACTGTCCATCTGCAACAGCCGCAGCAATGGTGTCGGCAGCTTCATTCCATGGATGTCCACGATGGGCAGCGACATGGGAATAATGGCACTTGGCACCAAAATGTTGCTCAATGAAATGCTGAAAGGACCTAGCTAAATGTCCAAATCGGCTATCATGATTGATTTTCCAGGTGCCTTCAGCTGCATGAAAGGCAGCAGTGCAATCACTGAAAACTTCAATCCAATCAAAAGATCCAAAGCGTTGCAGTAACGAAATGATCCACAAGATCGCTCCCGTCACGGCAGCATGTTCAGCATGTTGGGAGTTTGAGGGCGGAGAGAGGGCCCATGTGCGAAAGCCACCAAATTGATCTCCCTGCAGGGTGTGGACAATGAGCACCACTGCTGCAGCAGCTTTGGATTGATCTGCTTCTTTGTGGAATCGGGCGGATCCATCAATGAAGAATGATAGCCCAGTGGCATTCTGCCCATCCCAAACAGGAGTATGCTGCAATGCTTCAACTGTGGCTGGGTGCCATGCGATATCACAATCGAAGGAATGCACCGGAGGCAGCGAAAGTGTGAGCAACATATTTCTGATGTAGTGCAAAGGCCCCATGGAAACTTCAACATGGTGCAATGGAATACGAGGGACCTCGATGCAATCTTCGAGGCTAATCTCGAAACGGTTTGCATGGGGCATCCAGGAGAACTCACTTGGACATGCGTCCTCCAAGCGATACTCAAGAGGAACCTCATCCCATTGCAATGTCGGGCTGTGTTGGGAGTGATCCTGAGAGCGGAGACCCGTGTTAACCTCCGTGTGCAGGATAGACTCCTCAAGGATTGGCAGCGTCACATATGGAGTCATGTTCATCGTTGGAGAATGGGCTGGTTCAATTGCTTGTGCTGGTCGAGCATTAGTAGACCGGGCATACTGGCACCAACTCCATTCGGCATCACTGGGAACGGACTTGTCATGGTTTGTATGGTCAACCTCAGAAGGAGGGGCAGAAGGCTGACGATGTGCACGAGCTTGAACCTTCATGTGGATCTGCAATAATGCATGAAAGTCAGGTGCACGGTCGGTAGGTGCACTTTGTGCAAGCGAAGTCAAAAGCTCCAGCGCATCTTCATTGGTTTCAACCATGGTTTCAAAGTGGAACAGTGTCCCAGCCATCCATGGTCGAGGCACGGAGGAGACGATGTGATGGTGGTGACGGATCACAACTGGTACATCGTCGAAGATCCAAAAAGGAGGCAAGGACAAACTCATGGCGATCTCCAGTTGGCCCGCACGGAAAGGAATACGGACAGCCCATAATTCCTCCTGCACAAATGTCTCTTGATAAGCTACAAGTCCCTGTTCGATCAGCACTGGCGTTCCACCAGGGCCATTCATGTAGCTAACAATCATATGAATGGTTGCAGGTCCGTCTCCCATGCGACCATTGCGTTGCACAGTGAATGCATAGGCAATTTCAATGACAGTGGTATCAAATGGCCAGAGGGCCCGGATTTCTGCCAACCAACCATCGGTGCCAAGACGAGCAATGGAGGTCCACATCTGCCTTGATCCAAGAGGACGGTTGGATGGGGATATGCCATGGCATTCTACACATACTTGTTCTTGAGCATCAACTCCAGCCTGCTGCAAAAAATGCAGTGCCACATGTAGTTCATCAGCACGGGCAACGTGTTCACCAAGCTGTCTTGTGGCTTCAGGGTAGGGTCCAATATTGACCTCGATCAGATCCCCTTGTCGGATGGGTGTAGTGCGATCTAAAGGAATCGTCAGTCCTTGATGCATGACCTGCACTTCACGCATGGCTCTAGGCAAGCAATGACGGCTGACATCAATGTATTCTAACAGGTCTCTTGGACGGAGGTTGTGTGATGCTCGAACACCTCTGGGCCGGGAAAAGCCAATGTGAGGTTCATGGGCAGTTTCCTGCACTAATATGGCTGGTTGATATGCTCCCTGGAACACATTGGGAATGTTCACTACCACAAGCAGGACAACATATGGATGTGCAAGGCGGATGGTAGGTTGTGGATCAACCCATTCGATTTGGATAGCACCGTATGCAAGATGGTCTTCCCAAGTGTGCGCGATCATCTCTGGGAGCATATGCAATTGACGAGGGAGAAATTCGACATCTCTGCGACCTAAATCAGTCAATGCAACACCAAAGGTCACTGCAATCCAAGGCTGGTCCTCTGGTGCTCCCGCCTCTAAACGAAGCTGAACATTCGTCTGCAATGCAGGCCACGATGGACATTCAACTTCATCATCGGGTTCATTTTGAATCTGATCAACCAAACCATGCACAATCGGTGTCTGAGCAGCACCAACAAGTCCACTTGTGCTGCTATGCATGAAGGATGTCAGATCCTCTGAGTCAACATCCTCCTCAGTGGAGTCACTAGGCACGTCCGTTGAGGATTCTGATGTGGTAAGGCCATCATCGGCATGCGCAATCACGGCATTGAATGCCACGAGGGCCCCATGCAACAATGGCACACGATCAGCAATGGAGAGTGTCTGAGTGTCATGTAACTGGAGAGTGCATTGCACCCGAACAGAGTCACAGTCGACATCAGAGTGCGCACGGGCAAGTAGGTTCCACACACGATCCATCGGTTTGACAATGACAGCTCTGTGACGAGTGAGACCTGCCAAACTGGGTGCCATCCTAAGAAGCATGCTGCCAACAGCCTGTGTGGGGTCCTGCAAAACAATGACATGCGCTACTGTAGCCCTGAGGGTGCATGGTGAAGGATGTACAAAATGCAGTGCACAAGGCGCTTCAAGATCGAACAGATCAATCCATGCAGCTACGAGCTGTTTTTGGAGAGCTGTCTCAGTCCAGTCAAGATTTAGTTTCACTCTCCTTGACTGCAAGCACAATTCATGCCGGGTAGAATGGAGATACCAGACTTCAACAAAATGTGCTGTGCGGGTGGGTGGTCCTGCCTCGATGAAAGGAAGAATGTCCCTCCAGAGCGTCCTGTGAGGCTGTGAATCAATGGACAGCTCGGCAAGACGATTGTAAATATACTGAGAACGGCGATCACCACAGCAATTCCATGGTGCGACCGCAAGAACACTGGACCCATGCCCATGCTCGATCACAACATGGTCCTCAATGGGAATCCGTTGCCATGCGTGAACCACGTCCCATGCAACTGCAGCAGAACAGCAATCTCCATCTAAGTGCCATAATGTGCGCAAGATAGAGGGCGCAGCTTCAAGCGTGGTAGTAAACTGTTCATCATTGCATTCATCAAAAACATGAACAGTAACCTCGTCTCGAAAGGAAACATGGCGATCATGGCTAGGGCGACCCTGTGACATCGGCGCACACTGATTCCATGACCAATTCTGTCTGAACACCTGTTGCAGCGCTTGCTTTGCGAATTGCATGCCACAATACAACGAGGTGCTATATGATGCGACGTCTGGTGAACTGGGGAAGGCCACATCCCAGGTACCAGGTGAATGACAACTGTCACTCCCTTCGATCAGGACTTCTTCTTGCCTTTCGAGTCTTGTCCCTCGCGTTGTTTGAGGTGATGATTTGCCACCTTGGTGGGGGATGTCGACACTGCAGCTTTCTGGAAAGGAGCCAATCGCACCTCCCGCCTGTACGACGTATTCTTGGTGGGTGCTGCATCCTCCTCCCCACTTGGGATCTCCTCGACGCTCTCCATCTCCAACTCTGGAAGGTCTTCTTCCATACCAGGAAGGGATGGATTCAGTGGCACTGCACTCGAAGTGGCAAGGATCTCGCCAAACACCCGGGTCGCCACTGCTGGATCTGGTCCTGGGGGCACTTCCTCCGGTGCTGGGATTTGGTCCATCAAAACTTGGGATGCATCGCATACTGTCTTCTTGGCTTGCGCCAATTCTTGGACTCGACGATGATATGTGTCCATGCGTTCTTGGCGACAGGCTTGATACATCTCCACATGTTTCTGAAGCCTGGTGGACACGATATTCACGAAATTGCTCCATTCGTGGTCGAGTTCCACAACACGTTGCCCTGCTACCTGAACTTGTCCTCTCAAACGGTTCAGTTTGGAAAGGTGTCCATGATTCAAGGTGCGTGTGGTATCCGTTTCTTTCTCCTTGGCCTGAAGGGTCTGTAGCTGTGTCATCATGCTTTCCGGTAGTGACATACCAGCTTGGATCAGACCCAAAAGGTGATTCTTGACCTGATTCTCCTCCGTAGTCAATCCCGTTGTCGGTGTGTCTGCAACCGGAGCCACTGGTGGCGCTGGAAGAACAGGATCTGGAGGCAGGTTCGTGGGGACTGCTGCGCCTGCAGCGTCTCGATTCTGAAGACGAGTTTGAGGTGTTGTTGCAATCCACGGCACCTTCTCCGGCATGATTGCCCACGGGGTCATCTCGTCTTCTTGGGTTGGTAAAGGTTTCGGAGTTTTGTCCTTTGGCTCCTTCTTTACCTTTTGACTGCGGCTTCTTCTCTTCCGAGCCCATACATTCTTCCAGTGACATTGGCACTGTGTACAGAATTCGCTCTCCGCAGGATTTTCGAATTGACATGGGTGGCACCACCACATGTTGTGGATTATCCTCTGGAATTGAACAGGGAGTTCTGCCGGGTTCCAACTGTGATGGGTGGACAAGGCCCCAGTAAGTTGGCGAACTCTCCTCCGACGCTTGGGGCCCAAAGGAAGGTGACGGAGCTTGCTGAGCTGTTGTCGAAGGGACCGCCTCTTGGCCCTCAATCGACGATGCCACAGCGGCTCCAGGGTTCCCCAATGAATAAATCCACAAGCAGCAGTACCACACACGGATCAAGGCGAGCCCAGCCGCACCCATCAAGCGCGGCCGACCCTAAGCAACAGCTGAACAATCCGGGCAGGGGCAACTGCACCGAACTGTCAGAGCCGATACCTAAGCGTCACTGATAGCGCTATAGCGTAACTGAAGGCATGGTTGCTAAGTAATCATTGCATTTTGGCATTGTTTTGTGACCTTGAGGATTTTATTTTTAAAGTGTCAAAATTGATCCGATATGAGTCATGACCTCAGAACGTTGTGCAGGCCCGTTGCCTCCTGTCGAGACTTTGGAGTGGGACATCTTTAAGCAATGTTACCTACCACCGCCAAAACATTGGCGAGAGACTCTCCTGGAGGATTTGTTTCAGGCTTCAAGCACCCAGGAAGCTACCGCAGCGAAATCGCTGTTCATGTACTATGCGCTCATCTGTGACATGGAGGAGGATGCAGAATTTTTGTACACACATTTCTGGTCCAACTTACACACTTTGAAGTTTTCCGAATTGAGGGAATTGACAGCTAAAGAGGCTAGCAATAAGCGCCGACGCTGTCAATGAACCTGTGAACAACTTTTAAATTTGGTTTTGCCACATGGCCATTTTTGGCAGGCTCGTTTCAGTCAGAGAAGGCCACCTGAAAACTGATGTTGCCTTTGTTTTCAGACTGAATCAACCGAGTTTGGATTTCTCAGGTCAAAGCTAGGGCAAAAAATGTCAGACTTTGAGTTTGCAAGAGCATGGCGAGTCAGACATTGGAAACTGAGCACCTTCACCTTCATTGTTGTCACACTGTGCAGCTGCAGCTGTTGGCTGTTGGCTGCCAAGAGTTGGCGTGACAGTTGCAAGCTGGCTGCCACGCAGTTGGCAATCATCTGTGATTGGATGCCAGCAGTTGGTGTGCCAATTCCTCATGGAGTTGGCTGCCAGTTGGTGGCAGCCAGTTGGACGAGTTTGTCGCCAGTAGTTGGTGTGCCAGTTCCCTCCAGACCTGGCTGCCAATGGCTGGGGGTCAATTTCGTTCAACTGGGGGCAGGTTGCTGGCGTGCCACTTCCTTAGGTGGCTGCCAGCTGCAAGCTTCCAATCTAATGCTGATGCCAGTTGCGGGTGTGCCAGTTTAAAACTGATTGCCAAATCATTGGTGTGCCAATGGTTGTGTTGATTGGCATGGTTTTTGCACTCTCTCATCCTCGTGCCTTTCCTCAGCCTTAGGGCTAAGCCTAGTTGTTCCACAATGTGTAAAGACAAAAGGCATTTGGTTTCAAACTGGCTAATTTTCAAAAGATTGAGTCATTTGTTTTCTTCCTTGTCATTTTGCAAAATAAACAAATGTTTGGACACATGCGCATATAAGATACATATATATATAGATATAAATCATATGTACATGCTTTGAATATGTTAGTTTGTAGATATATTCATATGTACCAAACTGTTGTATGAAAGTGATGACTTGTTAAAACTAGCATGCGATTGTTCTTACACATTAAATGTTTTATCATCTGGATATTATACAAATCAGATTGTTCTTACACATTGTGTTTTCCAAACACCAAGACAGTTGCATGCACATGGTAAGAACAAACCAGAGGAAATCATTGAATATAAATGCATTGCATTTTCATCTCAGTTTCACTCGGAGCACTTGCCTCCACACGATTCGAGCCATGATGGAGAACGAACCCATTGCGGTGGATGATGAAAGTGATGGACCCAGCTTGCCATCTCCAGTGGATACAGAGCCCGACCATGATCATGCTCGTCAACCTCCTGGACCAGGCTCCGAAAATGAGGGCTCTGATGTGTCATTGCCTGATTCAGTGAATAGTGCGACCTTAGGTGAGACGCAATCTTCGTGCTGCAAAAAGAAATGCCATGATTTGTTCTCAAACGAAGACAAGGAAGCGTTCAAACTCGCCATGCAACAAGGTGAGAACAACGCAGACATTCAAAATCGAAAGTTTGAATGTGTCAAGACCATGTTTCGCCAAAATGGTGCTGAAGAGCAGAAGAAAGGCCTGCATTGGTTTTTCAAAGGGCACAGAGTTTGCAGAAGATTTTGGGAGCAAATGCATTCTTTGACCCCCAGCAAAGTTGACAAATGGTTGAAGCTCTGCCGAAATGGCCAAGTGGTTCTGCCCAAGGCAGGGCCCCGAGCCCCCAAACCAGAGCCCACTATGGATCGTGTTGGTTTGTGGTTTTTGGAATGCTACCAACATCTGGCTGAACCACTTGCATTGGAAGGCTCAGAGGATCGAATGCCAGTTGGAATGCAGCAGCAGCAACATGAAATTGTGGATGATGTTTCTCACCCATTGTATTCTTTGTCATTCTTGGCCGGCGCTGGCACACAGGACAACAAACGTTTGGCTGGCAAACGCTTTGTGAACATGTCCTCGTGGTTGGATTTTTATAGATTCTATCAAGCTGATGTACCAGTGGAACTATGTGTTTCCAGAAGCACATTTGACAGATGTTACAATCGAAGTTGGTGCAAGTATTTGATTTTGCGATCTCCATCAACCGGCAACAAATGCACCATATGTCTTCGGTTGGATGAAGAGCGCAGCAATGCCAGCACAGACCAAGAGCGTCTTCAAGTGGATTTGGAAAAACAACAGCATTTGGACACAACCAAACGAGATAGAGCTGTGAACACCCGGGGCAACATCAAAGGTTCAGACCTTTCCAACTTCAAACCTGGAATTCGCCACCAAGGATTTTTGAAGATCATGTTGGATGGTATGGACCAACAAAAATTTGCATTTCCTCGTGCAAGACGACTCCAAGGAACCTCTGAGTATGGAAAGGCATGGAAAGCGAATGTACATGTGGTGGGCTGCATCCTTTGGGGAATTGCAGAACTATATTTTTTGTTGCCCATGGATATTGCAAAAGACAGTTCCATGGAGTGCACCTTGCTTGCTCGGGCATTGGATTTGGCAAAGACCTATTTGAAAGCCATGGATGACTCTTTTGACATCCCAGACCATTTGGTGGTCGCCATAGACAGCACACCGAGAGAGGGGAAAAACCAGGTGTTCGCATGTTTCCTGGGAGCTTTGACCGCTCGCATGTTTAGCAGCGTAGAATGCCAATTCATGCAAATCTCCCACACCCATAATGAGCTTGATCAACGATTCAGTACAATGGCCTCTGTGGTGAAACGAGCTGAGTCATTGCAATCCTTGGAAGACTTGAAGAACCATCTCTCACAACGCATGACTCCTTCAGCTGGACGAGCTATGCACATCGAGATTGTGTCCAACACATGCAATTTCAAAGATTGGTTGAAAGCCAGTGTTGAATGTGAAATCAAAGGTTTGACTTCGACAAAGCATCAGGGAGCCAATCACCTTTGGCGTTTTTGTCGCCGTGAGCTCATTGCGCAAGAAAGGATTGAGTGTCAGCATGCCAAGTGGCAAGACCTTCCGGAAGATCCAAACGACATCTGCGTGACTTTCAAGCAGTTCATTTCTGATACTGACAAATCCCAGGACCCAATGCTGTTGATGCCTGTTCATGTGTGGCAATCTTTGAAAAAAGATGCTTTGCAGCCCTCTCACCGCAATCCACTTGGGCCCACTACAGTGGCAGAGTTTCGCAAGACTGCCAAGTTTGTTGGCAGCCACCCATGGCTTTTGCTGGAAGCCCAGGCTTGGTTGGAAAAGTTTTGTGATGAGAATGAAAGTGGTAAGATCGATTCACCTCCAGATCTCCAATGGGTTTTCTCCAAAGAAAACGAAGATGGTCATCGAGTCGTTCAAGCTGAGGCGCCGTTGTTGGATGAAGTGGCTTTGCCAAACACAGAGGCCCCAAGGCCTGTGAACGTAAAAGCTTCAAAATCCAAAGCCAAAGCGAAATGCGCTGCCAAAGCCAAAGCCAGTTTGAAACGACCAGCGAGTGTTTTGAAAAGGCCAGCTGCAGACTCTTCACAGGCTCCAGAGCCTTTGTTGAAACGCCCAGCAGCTGCTGGGACAGAATCCGAAGTAGTTGCAAATGACGATGGAGGCATGGATGCTGACCATGCTGAATCACTTCCTGGTCCTGATGGTGCGCCAGCAGCCGAGTCCTCGCCAGTACCAGCCGCATCCTCGGGAGTTTCAAAGGCCACAGTTGCTGATGCGGTCGAAGCCATTACATCTTTGCCCAATTTCTTGCATTTTGGCTGCAGCAAATGCAGAAAAAAACAGACTCCTAAGATTGGATGTGCCCAGTGCCGAGAGAAAGCCGATAAGAATATCGATGGCTACCGTAAATCCACCCAAGGTTGGATTTACCAGCTTCAAGTGCCTGATGTGGACTAAGCAGGCCAAAGCCTCTTGGTCAGATTCAGAATCTCCAAAAAAGTTTCATCGAGCTTTGAACATGACGAGAGGAAAATTGCTACATGTGATTGGGTAGTAAGTGAATTGGCAGCATTTGGAAGGAGTCATTCACTGCAGACAGCTGTTGCAAACATATGTGCAGTATGTTGATTTTTTTGGCTCAGGTTAGACTAATAGCCACGTTGAAGAGAACATATTAACTAACATTGCAAATTTTCCATTTATACTATATTATATTTCAAAATGTTCGGACACACAGAGGAACCCACCACACATAGCAAATTTGATTACAAGTTGTGATCTTTTGTTTCTAGTGATGGACTCGCCCGTGTTGTTGCCATCAGATGTCGACACTTCTGATGAATCCATCAGTTTGCCTTCTGCAACCTCTTCTCAGCAATGTT
This sequence comes from Symbiodinium kawagutii, assembly GCA_009767595.1. Classification (NCBI taxonomy): domain Eukaryota; class Dinophyceae; order Suessiales; family Symbiodiniaceae; genus Symbiodinium; species Symbiodinium kawagutii. The sequence continues at coordinate 161,045 of VSDK01018159.1, forward strand.
TGGATTTGACTGGTCCAGCCAGGACTGAGTCTGACTTGACTCCTTTCCTGCCTTCTGGATCCACCTCAGGTGCTGACTTTGTAGGATTACCATCACCGGTGGGATCCAGCGTGGACAGTGATGAAGAAACTGCCGCAAGCTCTGATAGAGTCCATGTGCTTCGACCACATGAAGCAGAAGTTTGGCTAGCTGATGATTTGTCAAACGAGAGGCGATTCAAGAAACGAGGTATGGAACTTTACTCTGTTCCAAGAGTTCTTGGAAATGACGAATCCTGGTGTTTGAGCTTTGACATTCTCAATGGTTGGGATTTTGACGCTGCAAGGCTGAAGAAACTTTCCCAAGACCTGCTGGCCCAATTGCTCATTGTGTTTTTGTTTCTGTCCCCACCTTGCACCATGTTCAGTGAGTTGCAGCGATTGTTCAATTACAAGCGCATGGACAGAGAAACGTGGTCCAGGCGTTGGGCGCAAGCAGTTGGCTACATTGAGCATTCCATGCGATGTGCTACGATTCAGGTTGCCAGAGGCCACCGGTTTATGTATGAGCACCCATGGAGGGCTGCTTCATGGAGACTTCCTTGTGTCGAACAAGTTGGTCGTTTACCAGGAGTAAAATATGTGACATTCGATATGTGTGCTTGTGGTATGAAAAGCCCTGCTGGATTGCCAGTCAAAAAAAGAACCACCATCATGACCAATTGTGATTTTCTCGTGGCCTCTTTGCAAGATCGACAGTGCAGTAAGGACCACGAGCACAGGCCTATAGAAGGCAGCGAACATGGATATTCCATGAGCAAATGGTGCCAAACCTATCCTGATGGTTTGGTCTCTTTGTTGCGAAAAGCATTGGCTCGGGCCCAGCGCTAGTTCCAAGTTTTGAAGTGACATGGCGCCCTGAAGACTTGCAGATGACTCTTGTCACATGGCGTTGCCTTTTCAAAGTTGACAGCAGATGTCCTGTCGCAATCCTAAACCCTAAACTCAGTGGCAAAAATTTTGCGAGCATTCTGTTCCTGAGAAGATGTTGCAGAAACATGATTTTCAACCTATTATTGATATGAATTTTTGATACATGAGATGGCCTGATTTCAAATGAAACCAGCCTATGTTCCAAGGAATTTTGACATTCAAGCGATCTGACCTCACCAGTTTTGACATCCAGTTTGGTCCAGTTTTGCAATTGACAGGGGAGATAGGCCGGTTTCAAATGAAACCAGCCGATCTCCAAACATTTTTTTACAGTAGTAACATGGACTGGTTTCAACCTTAAACTTTTCCATTTGGATTTCGACATTTCTTGATATTCCTTGGCAATAGCATTGTGATCATTCAATGTGCCAGACACTGGTTACTTTCATGTTCCGCTTTGAAAGGCCCAAAGTACACTTGGGGTTGTGCTGCTCTCCCACTGTGGCAGCGCCATGCTGGAAGACCACCAGCATGAGCTGGTGGCCAAGGAAGAGTCTGTCACGCAGGATCCTAGTGCAGCTACAGCAGGCTTGGAGATTGCAGTGGCTTCAGCAGCTTTGGAGTTTGGCCCCGGACCAAGCACCAGCGCTTTGCCCATGAGTTTCAAACAGGCACTGTTGGAAGATGTTGATGCAGAGCTTCACAGGACAGGAGGTGCTGTGCAGTACTTGCGAGAGAAAGCAGCAGAGTTAGTTCCTTTTGGGGAATGGTTGTGGTCAACGTTTCCAGAGAAAGATGATTGCTTGTACCAGCGCAAAGCTGGTTTGCCTGCATGTCGAGAAGAAGAAGCTGCTCAGGGGCCTCCTTTGGTGGTGCATGTGGCTGCTTTAGCGTTTGATCAGACCAGCTCTCTCAAACCACCTCCAGGAATCAGTCAAGTCTTGTCCTTGATCGAGCAGTACCTGCAGGATGGCTTTGTGACTTCAGCTGCGGACTGCGGACCGCTTTTGGTTTTGGAACGCATTGGGGGCAACAAGCAGGAGAAACCAGACCTATGGCAGGATCGTGTTGGCCTAGATGAGCCTTTGTTGCCGTTCTCATTGGGCTACCTCAAGGGATTCACTCGCGCAGTTTCTCTCTTGTTTCTGTTGCATCGTCTGTGGAAAAAAGAGATTGATGTTGCAGATGAGTTGCCCCGACTCTTTGAGACAGTGTCCAGGGTGCATTGCCTTCATGTCAAGCAAGAATCTCGCCTGGAAGAGGCCATGGCAAACATGAGAATGTCTTGCCGGGGTAGCCTTCGAAAGGCTACAAATCTGATCCAGGCAGTGATCATGGTGACCAACTTGCATGCCATGGGAGCAGGTGACCACATGTCTTTCATTCGCAAGTGGAACAGCCAAGCTGCCAGACAGTTCCAGTTTGTGGGCAAGCGCAACGTGGCTTTGAAGTTGCTCTTTGAAGAAGCTCCCAAGGCACGTTTTGGGTTTCTCCTGAAAGCGCTAAAATTTTTCATAGCTGTTGTTACATGGGGCCCCAACCATTGACCCCACGAAGTCCTTTTCCAAGGGCCCAAAATTGGGAAAAACAAGGGATTTTCAATTACTTCCTGGGGTGAGTGCGCTTTGCCCCCGAAGGAGGAAAATTGGCAGGTCTCGGTGAGCGACTTTGAATTGAAGTAGCTAGACTTGGGTGAAGCTTTGTTCAAAAACACGGTTTCTAAACGAAATTCATCCTAATTCCAGGACAGACACTAGCCATAAAGTCTTCATTTGAGCAGATGGGTTTCAGAAGGGAGTATTGTAAAATACCTTTTACTTATACAAAGATTTTCTTGGCATTGGCATTGCCTCGCCAGGCTGCTTTGGATAGCATCCTGCTCCATGTCTCCAAGCTTGGATGGGAGGAGTGCTGCTGGACAGATGACAATTTGTCAACCAAGAAACTATACCCAAAGTATCAGTTTCCAAGCCGTTCCCGAAAATGGCATTTTCGCTTGAAAACTTCTGATCAGTCTATGGCATTGGCTGTGGAGTTCATACAGAACAAGTTTGTGAACAAACCGAAGTTGTTGCGAAAACGAATGGACATCTGCGACGTCGAAGAGGTCAGTATGAAAGCGGCTGTCTGTGTGAACCTTGCAGATGAGTTTTGCAAAACAGTTCCAGTCGATCCAGGCAAAGTGGTCCAAGAATGGTGTGATGCTTGGGCAGCAGGTGAGTCAAAGATCGATGTTGAACTGGATGGTTTGATTCTGGAGAAACAAGATGGTTTGGATGTCAGAAACATTCCAACTTTCAAACGCCTCAGTGATCAGCATGTGTTCAGCTGCCCGGTTGGCAAGACCCAACACGAAGAAGCAACCTTGCAATGGGATGAGTTCAACTTGATGATCAAGCAAATCGAGTATGATGAATCGGTGTTTCAAAATTGGGAGAAGAAAATGATGTCTGCAGAAGCTGCCCGGGAAATCGCCACATTCAAATGGAAAAGAGATCGCAGGCAACAAAGTTTGAATGCTGCTGAGTTGTTGCTGGACTCCTGTTGCCATGTGCTCGTGTGGGACAAGAAGAACGAGAAGAACATTGCAGAAGCCATGAACTTCAAGCGCACAGTGATCATGAGCAAGATGGGTTTGGAGTACTCCGCACAGATCCCGCAGATTGTCTACATGAACCATACAGCACCATGTTTGATTTCCAGTGTCAACAGCAACAACGCAGTGGAACTGTTGACCTGGGCGTTGGCCGAACAGATGCAGTCAGTGGGTGTCGTGCTGTGCCCTGTGTTCACCTACCAGAAGGGGAGACTGATCCTGGAAGAACGAGCGCTGCTTGACATGCTGTGCCGTGGAAACCACAACATTGATTGGTCATTTGCGGCCCTTTTCAGTGAGAAATGCGATTCCAGAGATTTGCGCCCCATGTGCTACTCAGGACGTTTCGTTTTTCCAAGTGCTTTGGAATTGTCCAAGAATTGCTTCTGGACATGCGACTTGAGGCGATTTCAGAGAACATCAGAGATTGCCCAACTTCCTGCCAGAGAAATGAAAGAGATTGAAAATCTTGACCCAGACGCAGTTCCTGACACTACTGATCAAAGTCTGCGAATCAAAGGAGCCAACAAGTATGCCCAATTGGGCAGTGCAGCGTGCAAAGAAATCTTTGATTCAGTTCTGCGTGGATCATCGATTGCTGATGTTGGCCCCGGTGTTTTGCTGATCGATCTCCATGTTGGTGTGGGCGACATGATGCAAGCATTTTGTTCTTTGAGAGCAAACCGGCCACACACCTTTTACCTTGGCTTTGCTGAAGATGCCAATGAGGCTTTGTACGTTCAGCAGCTCATGAAAGAGCAGTTGGCTGACCAGTTTTCCAACGGCCACCCTTTGCCTACCGGAGAAAAGCTCCCAGAGCAAATGCCTGCAGATTTGCTGGAAGGTTTGCCGGGAACCCCTCGACTCAACGTGCTGGTGACTTGTTTGCATAAGAACATTTTTACTATGATGATATGATATGATATTTATTGAATATTTAATACTGATGTATTTAAATAGCAATTGCTTACAAAATAAATATTCTTCACTCCTGTATAGCATATTAAATTTGGTTTCGTCCTTTTTTCCAACCTGGAGTGCCACCAACATGGCTGCCAGGTAATCCGTGACAACAAGTTAGGAATTCCAGCTGCTATGGTGCAGAAATGGCGAAACCACCCCGTTTGCGGCCAACAGTTCCAAAAGTTTCTCGACAAGTTTTTGGAAAAGCACACTGTGATTGAACAAAGCATCGCTCAGCCACAGGCAGCAGATGGTTCAGCCAACAAAAGAGCTGCTGATCCAGATGGCCCAGCAGGTGGAACACCCAAGAAGCCTCGAGTCACCCTGGACTCCAATGCTGTAGTGCCAACGGACACAGTGGACAAAGCCCTCCTCACAGAATGCCGAATTGGAAACAAAGATTCCATGTGGGTGCAAGTGCGAGCAAACAACTGCATCATTTTCGCAAACAAAGGATCCAAGGATTTCAGCGCCAATGAAATTCCACTTCTTGGTTTCGGGAAGGGATCTTTCAAGATCCTCAAGCAGGATGCTGAGCTCCCTGATGGTGCTGTTGAGCTGTCATTTTCTGACAGCCAAGATTTGGTTTCCTTCAATGGTGTGGTTCAGACCTTGGGAGATGTCATGAAGGAGCTCCGCAAGAAGAACCCTGATACGAAGATCACTTATTTCCGAATGACTTTCGATGGTGAAGATCCGCACAAGTTCACTCTGGTGAAAACACATCGTGTGATTTTTCAACCACGCCCGGAAGAAAAAGCTGGAGAGATGAAAGAGATCAATGCAGCATGCCGAGAACCTTTGAAAGTGTGGGAAACCAGTACCATGTGTGGTGTCATGTGGTATTTGAAATCGAGTGCTGTCAAGGGGCTGGTCCCGGTGAAACCAGGGATCTTTCTCAAAGGCAGTTGCACTATCCCTCCTGCGCACTCGTTGGTTTTGACAAAACCAACTTCTTGAAGAAAGATGTGAAGAATCGCATCTGAAATCTGCTCATGTGTCAGGGTATGGCACGCCAATCGTTGAAATCAGTATTTGTTTGTTGTCACTTTTTTCCTTAGAGTGTGAATGATATATATTGTTTTGGGTTTTCATTGGCGAATTTCAGGCCATTAGCCGTTTGGGTCCCTGATCACTCAATCCGAGTCAGTCAAAGAGTGGCGTTCAATTCCCAGAGTTTGGTGACCATGGGCCAAGAAAATCATCGCAATAGAAATTAAGAACATTCAGTCCACACCAAAGCAAAGATATGATTATTATCATTCTAAATTTGAAAAAACTGACAGACACCTTTGAAGCCATTCTTTGTCCTTCAGCCATTCTCGTAAGCACAGTGGTTGACCCAGAAAAAAATGTGTGCCGCCAGAACGTTTCTTGAATCAAGACTTGCCTTGCAACTCAGCGAGCTGTCTCAGAACCGTTTCACAACTGACTCAGTGAGCTGGCTGCAAAGATTTTGGCGTGCCAGATTTCCAATCTGGCTGCCAGAATTTTTGTGTGCCAGTCCAGTTTTGCATGGTTCCACCTTCATTCAGCTGCCTCTTGCGGTTTTCACTCAAGCCAGTCAAAGTCACAAATGGTGCAGATAATGATGTGACATTCAGCTGTTCAGTTCTCACCACTTAGCTGTCAAACATTGTTCATCGCTCCATGTGACCATGATCCATCATTCACATTTAATTTTCATCATTCATCATTTTTGCAAATCATCTAGGACCCACCAGTTGCCTCCGTGATGGCACGCTTGGATGATGACGACGTGACACAGTGTGGTTCAGACTCGGAGAGGACACAAGACAGCACCAAGACAGATTTGTCATTGGCATTGCGCCTTGAAGCTCACTACCGAAGGACAGGCACAATAGTGTCATCTCCAACGAGCCCTGCAGATGAACCTGCAGGTGTGACAGCCAGCAATTCGGAGCCTGCTAGCAGTAGTGCTGGACCTGGACATGGAGCTGCCAATGCTCCACCAGTTTCTTCAGATGTGGCAGTAACGGAGCCAGGTTGTGGAGATGGACTTGCAGCCGTACCAGCTGGAGGTGTTGAAGGGCCAACTGCAGCCACTGTTGAATGTGAAGAGCCAGGGCCAACTGCAGCTGCAAGTGTTCAAGGACCTGGAGATGTTGAATCTGCAGGGCCACCTGCAGCCGATGTGCCACTCCCTGCGACATCCTTTGGACATCGACCAAGTGCTGGAGTTGCGTCTACTGATGCAGAAGCAGATGCTGCGCTTCGAGCAAGGCTTCGAAGAATTAAGCAAGCTAAGAACAAGAGAGAGAAAAAAAGAAAGAAAAAAAAGATGGAAGAACTGAAACGGAATCAACGAGATTCCGCAAAGAAATGAATTTCAACTGAGCTGGTGGCAGGCCTGCGAGAAAAAGAAGTTTCACTGTCAGAGTCAGTGCTGCAAACCAACGGTTTGAAACTAGAAGCTGATGAGCTGTTGAATCGTCATGTCATTTTTGACACTTTGCTCTTTCATTGTCATTGGGCTATCCTTGGTGCAGTCAGTTGATTTGTTCCGCATCCACCCCTACACCTTTTAGAATGCCAAAAGCTAACCAGCAATGTCTGAGAGTTGCATTGGATGAACTTTGGAATTTCTTAGGGCGCACGAATGGTGATTGCATTGATTGCTTGACATTGGTTTTGGGCTCCGACTGAGCTCTTTGACAGCAGGGTTGGGGTGGTAACGTCACAACAGGTACCAGACCACAGAGTGTTCAAATCGTCAGATTACATTTTTATTTTCGTTGATACTATTGATTTGTACTTGTTCTAATTGATTGTTTTCAACTTCTATTTACCATGATTTAAAGCATCAGACATTGAAAGTTATTATTGCTATATTTTTGTAATTCGAGGCCATTATTGTGAATAAATTTGTGGAGTAGGATTATCATATAATTCAATGTCCCTTATTAAATGACAAGTAAGTAATGGCCCGAGGACTTCAGTTCCAAACTACTATCAGGATTAAAATTTCTGGAATCAAATTCCAAGAAAAGATCTCTGCCAAAGAAATGAGGTTCTAAACTTGAGCCAAGTTGTGAATAGGGAATCAATGTGTGAAGTGAACTTTTGAACAAGTTCTTAAAATTGGTAGAGGAGCCAAGGTGGTTTTTGAACATTCAACATAAAAGATTTAACATTGGCTTCTCAAGAAGAATCCATTCCAAAGCCGACAATCCAGCACTGATGCGTTTGCATCGAATACCCGTGTCATCACCTTCTTTGAAACGAATTTGCAACGCAGCACCAATGGACTGCACATCCACAATCTCGTTCACGTTGTTGCACAAAAATTGTAAAGACGGTTTTTTCAGCAATGTGCGCATGGACCAACCGTCCATCCAGTCTCCAACATTTTCTCGAACAACACAACTGAGCGCGAAATCAATGAATTTTTTGCGGTCGAACTGACGCAGATGCCGCCCAACCAACACGCGCAAAGACTTGACAACTTGTCGCCGGTCAGCAGTCGCCAAGGGCGGAAGTCCATCAATTGAATCCACAATATCAGGGAAAGAACGCCGGGCCAGCATCAAAACCGCAGCAACCGATGAAGAGAAACAATCGCCGCCAGCACCTGTCTCTCCAGCAAAAACTCGAAGCTGACAACGTTCCCAGAAGAAGAATTTGGTCGGATCAGCTACTTCGGGCACCTGCTTCGCATTAAGCTGCAAGCAAAAATCGGCTCTCAATTCTTTCCATTGAAAAGGTTGAAACTTCCGTTTGACGCCCCGAACTGTAGCGGAACCTGACTTCTCCACAGCTTGTTCCCAAGCACCAGTGACGTAAACAAATTCTCCAGTCTCCAGCCGTGACTTCGGTCGTGGTAGATGCACAGCTTTTGGAAATCCAGGTAGAAAGCTTCGAGATGTTTCTATGCTGTCTACAGATGCCGCCGCCACTTCCTGTCACGATTTTGATCACACAACCGTTTCTGACAAACGAATCACGCTTCAATTGTTCTAGCAGCTACAACACAAAAATTTCATGACAACGTTCCCCGCCTCCAAACGGTCTAAGAATTCCGCCACAAATTGCGGCGGTCCATTCTCGAAAAGGGACCAATCAATTTCATGATCTTCTCCGCAGGGAAGATTGCGGAGAAGCATGAACTTCATGGTCTGTGAACGGCCCAATATCATGTAGAGATGCTGCAAATAAACATCACGAGTAAAATACGATGGGCAAACGCAATCGATAACATGGCCTTGATTGCGAAATGTCTTTCCTTGGCTATTGTTAAACGTGCCGGCCAACATTGGAGCGAGAGGAAATTGGATGCGAGTGACATCCAAATGCAGCTCCCCACGTCGGCGAACCGACAATTTGAACGTGTCCTCCGACGGCTCCAGTAAAAACACGCCAGGTAAACCTTGCCCAGTGTAATCATCTGTTCGGTCCTGGCAAACTTGGTTTATTGCACGAAGGGAGGACAACGTCGTCTATTCATCCATGGTGCAATCAAACATGTCCAGTCATGCAACAAATTCATCTGAAAGATTTTTGTTTTCGACCATATTTACTTCAAATGTTTTTGAACGTTGATTGCCATTTAAAAATCAACGTTCACTGTAGACACAATGCCTCACCTCCAAGCAAACGGCAATTGCAGCCGGCAGATAATCCAAACGAACATGACCAGTCGACCAACAGTCGTGCATCGCATCAGGCATATCTTGCCCGGCAGCATGGCCCGGCACACCAAAACGCTCGTTTGGATGAAAATGAAAACCGATGACTTCGCCAGGACATTCTTGAACAACCTCAGGAGGAAGAAGTTTCTTCGTCACTTTCACCTTCATGCCCACATGCAACGGCAAAAACGATATCAAGTTGCCAGTTTTGCTTGCCATGTTCGTGACTGCCAAAATTTCTTTGAGGACAGCGCCGTCAAAAGCTAATTCTGGTCGGTGCACTAAATCAACAGCTTGAATGTAAAACAAAAGTTGGCCGGAAGCTTTCGCAGATTCATAAGCGGTCAAATGTTGCAGCCGCGCAACTTGGTCCCAATTCACAGCACTGAACATTCCACGCGCAAAAAAACCAGTCGCACCAATTTGTTCACCAGTGTCATCTCGCATCACATAATCCGACGAAAGCCGTTGGTCACCAGCTAAAGGCCGATACACTTGTGCGCTGATTGCATCCTTCAGACTTTGATCAAGTGCTGCTCCCCCTACTTGTCTCATCTGTTCAAGAAGTTCGGCCAACGGATCACCGACTTTGAAACGATGCGAACCGCAAAACAAAATAGTCTGCCGAAGAAAAGCTTTGAAGACACTGTAACCATGACCATCCAATTCCTGCTTTTTATCCCGTTGTGCTTCTTCCATTTTATCATAGACAGGAACTCCTGGAACAGCTATCCCAAAGGCCTCCATCAAACTGTGATTGCGAACAGGGTTCAACTGTAAAAAATCACCTGCCAAAATCTGACACAGAACATTGCCGAAGACGTTCTCCAAAAATTATCCAGGATGAATATCAAACCTGCCCCAGCAAGCGGAAGCGTGAAGCACTGCAAGTAAATTTGGAGATGCAAGAGAAATTTCATCAATAAACAAAAGTGCCACACTACGCCATTTACGACGAAGAGCATCTCTGCGATCATGCGTCGGCTTCTTCAGCAGCAAGTCCTGCTTCCGTCACAAAACCAGCCATGTGGTGAAAAGTCGATCCACCAATGAGACGCGCAGCTGAATTTTGAGCAGCCACGCCTTTCGCGCTCTGAGGCAAATACTCTTCATACACTGGTAAAATGACTTCGTTCAACATGAAAGTTTTGCCACTGCCACCAGGACCATGCACGAAGATTCTGCTCACCATATCCTGCACAAATAGTTTGCAAGCAACAAATCGTTTCGAATGATTACCATAGTTGCAACACTACACCAATAAATCCATTCAATTTATCAAAATGCAATATAAAAACCACTCGATTCAAACAAGGCACAGGAGTCACCAGATCCAAAAGCTTCTCAACTTGTAGAGGATCGCCAAAATAATGCAGCATCTGTCTTTCTTTGGCCTTCTCCCACAAACGCTGTAAAGGCGCTATAGCCAGAATCACTACATTGTATTGATCTTCAGAAATGGCAAACTGCGTTTGCGCGTTTTTATCATGACTGCGTGCGCTCACTGGCAGTTTCTGTTGTAACAATTGCATGGTCTTCTCCGCAGGTGATAAAACTAAAGCGCGAAGAAACGGCGCCAAGCCAGCTTCAACTTCCCGTTGAGCCAGAGAACCAACAAACTCTTCATCACTGTCCCCGCCCGCTTGTGCGTCTTTCTCCTTCCGCATTTCAAACATATCTTTTTGATGCTTCAACCCTTGATGGATCTCACCTTGTCCAAAAGGCATGGTGATTGAAGTACCATGTTTACAAGCTCGAGGACGCTGAAGTTCGTCATACTTCTCTTTGTATTGCTTCACAAACTCAACTGCTCGCTTCCTGCTCGCACCTACTTTGCCTGGTCCACCACTCTGCACATCCAAACGATGAGCTAAAGTCAACACATGGTTCTGGTCAACATGCAAACGAGGCTGATATTGCAATTCAGGCTTCACAAGGGGAACAGTATCTAAATCATCCGTATGTGCATCGGACTCATCCCCGTCCACTTCCACATACTCTGCACGAAGTCCCAAGTCTGTCTCTTCTTCTTCCGCCGTGGCATGCTTTTGCGAAGGACGAGGACGTCTTCTAGCTTCAGACATGAGATCTAGATTGGCACTGACTTCTCTGCTGACAACCGCAACATATTCAGCAGACGACAATTGTTCACGATGCCATCCATAAGATGATCTTCGACTGGAGCCACCCAAAGCGAGAACAGATTGTATTTGATTGAAATGGTCCATCGAATTGCCAATCAGTGTAGCCATGCCATCCTCATCAACTAGCGTCCCGATGTAATCGAGGAGCACGTTCATGACACGAGCACTGAATGCAGGAAAAACATAAAGTCGAGTTTTGTATAGTTGTTTGCGAAGCACTCGCTGCTTGGGATATCTTTCGCGGGCCAAAGGTCGTTTTCCATGCGAAAAACATTGCAACAGAAAGAGCAACGCATCACTCTTGTGTTTGGCCCCAGCAAGTTCAAACTCCCTCACCGCAATCGTGTCAACCACCTGCCCAACATTGTTCGTGTCACACAAACTTCAATGCGCCTATTCGTTGAACACAAAACTTGAAAGAAGTCATGTCTTAAGTAAGGAAAAGGCAAAGAAAGGAAATGCTCCACATGCTCATGTTCAGAAAAGAGAAGAATAGAAAATTCCAAGTGTCAAAATTTCTCAATAATGAAACAATTCATCAAAAAACCTTCTTCCAAAAGTTCCACATGCTCATGTTGAGAAAAGAGAAGAACAACTACTTCAACAACGCCATGGACATGTCGATGACAATGCCGCCAGACTGCGCTGACTCCACTTGATGTTTCTTTGCAGACTCATTCGTTTGCTTTCACTGTCCACATGTCAAGAAATATCAAAGCAAAGGAAATGAAAGGTGTCGAGGATTCCACGTGTCTGATGTCGTGCCTCAAATGAAGAAAGACGCAAACAAACAAAAAGCTCCACATGCTACGAAACAAACTCCACCCTGCCACACAAATCCATTAAAACTTTCAGCCAACAACACTGAAACGAAATGCTATATTAAGACGAAGTAACAGTGTGGCATCGCTTCGCCAGCAATAATTTCGCCTGTTAGCGCATCGCATTCACCGAGTTCATCAAAAGACAAACCCAAGAAAAGCAATCAACCAAAAAACAAAATCAAAAATCATACATAAAATGCAGCCCAGTCGCATCTGCTGGTTGGGCAAGCGTCTGCATTTCCGCTTCAGTAGCCTTCCACTCAGTCAAAATCCCCGTCTTGTCCTCAACAAGCCACCCGATGTCTCATCTTCGACGGTATCTTGCGAATGTGTTGCACACCAGATGACTGTCCACAACACTTCGGTCCCAAACAATGATGCTTGCGCAATAACGCCACATGCACAGCTGACCACATTTCAGGATCTTTGTCTTTCGTCGGCATCGTCAAGCCATGCAAATAAGGCACACGAGGAGCAGGATGTAAGATCTGCACATATGATTTGGCTTTGCTATAATGCGGTGTGAAATCATATTCAGCCACATGTGACGATCTACCACCCAGTTGCTGCACATGCACACAGCTCACATGCATACCATACACATAAAAGTTCATGGATGCCAACGGTTCCACATCACCACGGTGTAGATAATCTTCATAGAAAGAAGTGGTGCGCAGCTCCACCTTCTCGACAGCAGTGAGCAGGCCTCGCGCAGGGCGATCTCCGTCCAAATCAACATCATCTTGCTCCGGTAAAGCATTCGACAAACCAATGTCACTTAATGCAAATTGTTTTTCTTCTTGTATGGTATCACGAACTTGCGCGCTGAAACGTCTCATCTCTTCAAAAACACCCCACAAGACATGCTTCATCATCAAGCGCCAGAAAACATGTGTCCGAATAACTTCACGACCAGTCAAGATGTGAATGGCCATCAAGCAATGTCCATGCATCACAGCATGATTGGCAGAAGTCCACAAACGGCACAACCTCTTGCGCGCTTCTTGTTGTTCTGGGGACATGTCACTTAATGCAAATTGCTGTTCTTCTTGTATGGCATCACGAACTTGCGCGCTGAAACGTCTCATCTCTTCAAAAACACCCCACAAGACATGCTTCATCATCAAGCGCCAGAAAACATGTGTCCGAATAACTTCACGACCAGTCAAGATGTGAATGGCCATCAAGCAATGTCCATGCATCACAGCATGATTTGCAGAAGTCCACAAACGGCACAACCTCTTGCGCGCTTCTTATTGTTCTGGGGACACCGCCGCCGAAAACTTAGACGCAGCACTGGGTTTCTCAGCAGCAGCTTCCACTTTCAACAAACGCTGAGCTTCCATGGTTTCTGCTTCCATTTGCATGCTTTCTTCAAGTTTTTGCATGCCATTGGTCAAATGTTTCAAGACCGGCCCACAAGTCAAAGCTGGTTTGGTTGTATAATCGCAGGTATAGAAAGACGTCTGAAATCCTGATCGCAATCCTTCAATCAAATTTTCCTGTAGCCATCCACGCAAGCAACGTTGTGTGGCAGTCAAAAACCGATCACCCACGCGTCTGCAGTCACCAGCCCCACGGCATTCCAATTCGACATAGTTGAACACTTTGCAAGCGTAGGACAAAGCACGGCAACTGCGCGCGCACAGAAATATTGACATGGTCTCACCAGCACGTTGCGACGCCCTCCTCTGAAATGGTCGGCATTGAATATGCCAAGGAGCAACATCAACATCCGCATCAGCATTTTTGAACAGTGGTTGAGATTTGAAAAACGTCTCCGCCAACAACTTTTTCGTGTTCACGGTCACTTTCAGCTTAGCAATTTTCATCTTGCCCTTGATCACTTCATCGGTCACTTCAACCTGACATGTTCAACAAAAGTTTTCAAATCACCCTAAACAGATTTCAAACACCTAACAAACTTTGCTTTTTCAAGTCTACAGTTTTGACACCGCCCAACCTTGTCATCCAAGAAATTCGGTCCATCTTCCACATAGCCATCAATCAAAACCCGACGACAATCTTGGTAGTTCAAATTGCCACGGTGTGTGACCATACCAGCCTCGAAGATTGCAGACAATAAAGCAATCACGGCTTGTTGCAAAAACAACAAAAAAAACAATCAGCTCGCTGGAAGCTAAACTCAAAAACAAAATTCACATCAACACTAATAACATTAAACAAAATGCAATCCAGGCACCGGAAAGCATTGTCCCTCACGCGGATTGAACTGCACAGTTCGAATGCGCCCACGTTCTGTTGGAGTTGATGCATCCACCGTACTTCCAAAATCATCTCTTCCAACAAAGATCTCACCACTCAAGCGAAGTTCCGAAATTTCCTTCATCCATCGCGGCAACAATACAGGTTTCCCAGTTCGAGCCACCACCACTTCCACCAGTTTGTCATAGGAAGCGTTCTCCAGCTGAATCTTTTTCTCCCGAAACAATTTAACAAAGTGAACAAAATTGAAGCGGCAATGTTGCGGCTTGCGACGGCTGCCTTCAGGAGCATATTTATCATATTTGAAGCATGTAGCTTGGTGTTCGTGCAGGTGACCACTCAAAGCACAGACGCCCAAGAAATCCTGACAGAAAGCATCTATGTAATCATCAACCGAAAGATTTTGTGCGGGGACACCGCCGCCAGCACACAGCTTGCAGTCGCAACCAAGAAATGCACCTGGTAAGAGACGATAATGAGGCAGCCGCGACATGACAGAACCAGTCAAGGGAAGTTTGTTGACAGAAACACTCTGGGCATCTTCACCAGCAGCCTCCGCCTCCTCTTTGCGCTTCCTGACATGCAAATCAATGAACGCATCGACAACTGGCACCAGGTCACGACGCTTCTCAACGTCCTTCTTGCAATCTTCCAACTCCCCATCAAATTTGTCCTCCTCCTGCCATTTTTTCAAGTACGGCACAGACTGCAAGTCGACTTTGGGAAACGGAGCTTCTCGAAAATGCAATGGCAACAACCCCGCACAAGAACTCATCAACGACTCCACCGCCAATATGGTTTGCTGCTGCCAAGTTCGAAGCAATGACTTTGCCTCTGCGGTATCAGCACGCAAAATCTTCCGCAGCCAGGCTTGGGACGCCCGATTCACAAAATGCAGAACGATATGCGGATGACAAGACAAGCGTGCCTGCTCCTCGATCGGACCGTGCAGGTGCGCAATCGCGCCAAATGAACCCCCAGCAAATGACGCAATGCAACCATCCGGAAACTCCACGCCATTCTTTGTGCCATTTGCACGAAGTTGAGAATCGAATGGCGCAAGCCGGAGCACGTGTTGTAGGAAGAGTCGCATGGATAAAATAAAAAACCTGGCCTGCGCCACAGGATGCTCGGCCAACATTTCAAGCATGCGAGAAGCTGTCGGCATCTGTGGGTTTTCATCAAGCAACGAAAGAGTGAATTTTTCTGACTCACCTTCTTTGCTGATGCCGCCCAGTGGATTCTCAACGCAGTCCCCATGCAAGACAACAACCAACGGATTTCGAGTGTCCGCGACATTTCAAGTGAGAAATCCACCAATGCCACCAAACCTGACACCGTCATGCAAGGCAACCCCTCACGTTTCAGAAAATACATCCATGGACATCAGATTCCATACGTATTCATTGCAAACAAAAATATTGCCTTCACCCATATCACCAGAACCAATTCAGATTGATAACTGGAACATCATGCAAAACTATTCCATCCAACAACCATACCAAAATCGGCATATAAATACACCACAACATCAAACTAACTCACTGCAAATTGATAACTGGAACATTAAGCAACACCACAAAATCCAACAACAGAACCAAAACAAAAATGTACAACGCAACATAAAACAAAACCAAGGCAAATTAAAAATCCATTGATTTTCAAAACTGGGACAGTAAGCAAAACTACCAAAACAAAATAAGTTCGAAACCAAGAGGCATCAACATGGCTCCATTCTGCTCGTGCCGCAGTTGCTGTCTGGATCCATCCGTTCCAACAACTTCTGAAGAAAAGAACAACAATTGCGACAAAGCATCCCGGATGTTGGCATCCACAACCGAAGACCGCATCACATCAGAAATGTTGGCACTTTCACCCAGCGATGTAACGGCTGCACGCAAACGGTCTGCTGTGCAGTGCAGAACAGCTTGCAGTGATTGCTTGAATTTTTTGCGCTTCACGTGTGCAGAAGCCAATCGCACCATCTCCATGCGCTTCCAAGTATCACAACTGACAACAAACAGACAAAAAATTCAAATCACCAGCCCAGCGTGGAATAGACGGCGGTTGGAAACGAGGACATCGCCGCCAGTCCGAACCATCCTCATCCAAATCTTTTGACATCATCTCTGGTCCATCAGAAGCAGCAGGCACTTCATATTCCAATTCGCTGCGTTCAAGCAAATGAGAAGCCCATTCCCTGAAGGTCAAAGATGAATCGCGCGCAATGCCATACACTCCATCCCCATAAGGAAACATCTCCGGAAAACCTTTCTGCCAATATTCCGGACTGTACATGCTCAAAGGAACACTGCCAGTGTGCACGACCTGAACACTCCTCCGGCCATCTACAGAAGTCTGCGTGCCTTCTGCATGATCCATCTGGGCAACCAGCTTGTTCAATTTGTCCTGCAGATCACTCGCCGACATAGTCTCGGCTAAACGACGAAAAGAATCCATGTCCAGGTCAAAAATATCTCCACCGCTGGCGCGCCCACGCTTCATCAACAACTGCAGTTTGGCTGAAAACTCCTTCACGACTCTTTCAACATCAAGATCACCTGAAGTCACTTCAACAGCAACGCATCTCATGCTAGGCATATCTTCACCTTCAAACGGATGAAAATTCCCAACAGTTTCTTCTGCATCATCTTCAACATTAACTTCAGACTCCAACACCGGTTCCGCCGTTGCCGCGGCACTAGCATCTTCATCTCGGCTAACCTCAGACGGGA
>VSDK01018159.1:180580-193030 GCA_009767595.1 Symbiodinium kawagutii
TGTCAAAGAACTGCTGACCCGCGCCACATGTTGCCAATGTAGCATCTTCATCCTCTTTTTCAGAAGCAACAAGAATGTCCTTGAATTGTTGTAGCATTGTAGCAGACTTGCCCCGACAGTTTCCCTTTGCAGGAGCAAACGATCCCATCGTTGGGCTAAAGCATCCTCTGACCTCTTTTCTGCAGACTCACCATTTTGTCTCTTAGGCAGACGACAAGCCGTGTCAAAGAACTCCTTCACTGCAACACATGTTGCCCGTGTAGCATCCTCATCCTCTATCTCAGCAGCCGCAAAAATTTCATTGAATCGTTGCAGCAGACTTGCTGCGACAGTTTCCCTTTGCAGAAGCAGACGGTCCCAGCGTCGCGCTAAAGCATCCTCTGATCTTTTTTCCTCATCATCACACTCTTGTCTCTTCGGCAAACGCGAAAACGATTGAAAAAACTCAAGCACGGCCTCACAAGTAGATACACGGGGTTCATCCGCGTCCAGTTCAGCAGCATCGAAGAGAGCACTGAATTGCTGCAACAAAGCCTCACTCAAAGATGCTTTCACTTCAAGAACACGGCTCCATCGCCGGGCCAAGACATCTTCTGCACAGAGTTCATCATTCAAGCATCTTTGTCGGCGAGGTAACCGTCCATGCTGTTGCAGAAAAGCCAATGTCGACTTGCAAACCTCCTCTCGCCAATCACGTTGCAACAAGTGCAAAAGCTTAAGCTTCTTCAGTCTCCAATACAAAGATCGACTGTCTGGAAGATCAGAGACTTGCGATGGCACTTGCCCATGTGTGTCAATAAATCGACTGAGCTCAGCACGTGCAAGTTCCATTTTCTCAGCATCCGACTTCTTCTTCGGTGGAAACAAAGGACATTTGAAAGAAAGCATTAAAATCCAAAACCATGTGGGACAACTCGAACACAAATCTTTGAAATCTTCTGGCCACGGATGCATCAACATGAAGACCCATGTGGGACAACGCCGCAACGTGAGACATCCAATTTCTGAAAACATTTCTTGCCACGGCAGCGGAACCAACAACATGAAAGTGTACAGGCGACACGTCCACAAATCTTCTGCGTGCAAACGCAACAGACAAGCGGATGCAATAAGCAGAGCAAGTAGCACCTAGGCATCGGTAAAAAAATAATTGCCAACACAGGATCTTTTCAAGCAGAAGCTCAATGCCGTTACATGGACAAAATCATCACTGTCAAACATATATAATAACAAACTCTGCTAAGTTGAACACACACACACACACACATCTCGATTTGATTAGTTGAAACGAAATAACTTTGTCACACAAACCTTGCAATCAAAACGGCATACTTTTGGTCTGCTGTCAAAACACTGCAATATCATCCACGTTGTCCGACACCATGCAACTGCACGGCGCTCGTTGCACAAAAGGCAACAGCCACTCCTGCCAGCGGTTGCAAAACATCACTGCCAAGCCATGTGAAAAAGAAAAAAAAATACCACGAAGAATCTTGCACGCAAACTCCGCTCCTGTGGCTGCAGCAGCTCTCCAAGTTGCCCCACCTGCACGCAACGAAGCAAGCTCGGCAGCAGCACCGAGCAGCTACGCCCAGCAGCATGGAGAAAGGCAGCAGCGCAGCCAAGCAAGTACCAAAAGCCAGCGCAAAGCACAGCGCAGCAGCGGCAACGAAGCGTGCAGGCCGCCCTCGAAGACTGCCAGCTCGCGCCAACTTCCGCCATCGCCGCGCAGGCAATCGGTTTGCCATCTCGACAATATTAATTCACACAAACAAATTAACAAACCTCGCCCCGGGTTCTTGTAATCATTCATTCATATAGAAGATGTCTCAATGCTCTTCTGCTTGTTCAAAGTAGCAACAGCAAAGACAGTGCTCAGAATGAAACAGGTAAGGGGCAAATGCGGCCACGTCGCATCCAAACCAATCGACCGCTCAGAAAAAATCTGTGAGACACAATCCTCTCACCACATTATTCAAATGAACAAAGATTCCCCCTGGCTCTTCAAAGTAACAAACATCTTCCCTAGTTCTTCAAAGCAATCATTTCTACAAACAATGTCTCAATGCTCTCCTGCTGCTTCACAATACTAAGTGCAAATACCCTGCTGAATGTGAAATGTGTAATGCAAACGCGGCTCTGCTGTCACAAAATGAAATTGCTATTCAAATACGCAAATCCAACAGAGGTCATCCTCAAATGTTGCACAATCAAAAAAGAAAGCATCAAAGCATCACCCAAACCAATCGGCCGCTCAGACGCAGTCTGTGAGCCAAGACAATGAACGCAAAATTGGCTGCTCTGTTCCTAAAAATTGGCTGCTCTGTTCCTAAGGTCGAAAGAGGTGGCTGTGAAGCCCAAAAGAAAAAGACTTCATATGTGACATGCAGCAAAGGAAATGAAAGGTATCCAGGATTCTACATGTCTCAAGTCATGTCTCAAGCGAGGAAAGCGGCAAAGAAAGAAGAAGCTCCACATGCTCATGTTGAGGAAAGAGAAGGATAGAAAATTCCACATATCAAAACATCTCGATCATCAAAAAAAAATCGTCAGCGTCCAAATAAATTCATAGTTCTCCAACTTTGTTTAAGGCAGGACTACACATGTGACATGCAGCCGAGAAGAAGTCAAAGGGAAGAAGCTCCACATGCTCATGTTGAGGGAAGAGAAGAATGGAGAATTCCACAACGCCATGGGCACGTCGGGGACAACGCCGCCAGACTGTGCTGACTCCACTCGGTGTCGGTGTTTCTTTGCAGATTCGTTCGAGAGCTCCACATAGCAGGGGATGTCAAGGCAAAAGAAATGAAAGGTATCCAGGATTCCACATGTCTCATGTCATGTCTCAAGTGAGGAAGGAAGCAAAGAAAGAAGCTCCACATGCTCATGTTGAGGGCAGAGAAAGATAGAGAATTCCACATGTCAAAACATCTCAGAAAGGTATCCAGGATTCCACATGTCTCATGTCATGTCTCAAGTGAGGAAAGAAGCAAAGAAAGAAGAAGCTCCACATGCTCATGTTGAGGGCAGAGAAGGATAGAAAATTCCACATATCAAAACATCTCGATCATCAAAAAAGAAATCCGCAGCGTCCAGCTAAATTATCGAAAATCAAAAACAAAATCGTCCGCGTCCAAATAAATTCCTAGATCTCCAAATTTGTTGAAAGCAGGACTTCACATGTGACATACAGCCAAGAGAAGGCAAGAGCTCCGGGATTCCACATGTCTCATGTCATGTCTCAAGTGAGGAAGGAAGCAAAGAAAGAAGCTCCACATGCTCATGGATGTCAAGGCAAAAGAAATGAAATTCCACATGTCAAAACATCTCAGAAAGGTATCCAGGATTCCACAGGTCTGAAGTCATGTCTCAAGTGAGGAAAGAAGCAAAGAAAGAAGAAGCTCCACATGCTCATGTTGAGGGCAGAGAAGGATAGAAAATTCCACATATCAAAACATCTCGATCATCAAAAAAGAAATCCGCAGCGTCCAGCTAAATTATCGAAAAGCAAAAACAAAATCGTCCGCGTCCCAAAAAATTCCTAGATCTCCAAATTTGTTGAAAGCAGGACTTCACATGTGACATACAGCCAAGAGAGGTCAAGAGCTCCGGGATTCCACATGTCTCATGTCATGTCTCAAGTGAGGAAGGAAGCAAAGAAAGAAGAAGCTCCACATGCTCATGTTGAGGGCAAAGAAGGATAGAAAATTCCACATATCAAAACATCTCGATCATCAAAAAAGAAATCCGCAGCGTCCAGCTAAATTATCGAAAAGCAAAAACAAAATTGTCCGCGTCCCAAAAAATTCCTAGATCTCCAAATTTGTTGAAAGCAGGACTTCACATGTGACATACAGCCAAGAGAGGTCAAGAGCTCCGGGATTCCACATGTCTCATGTCATGTCTCAAGTGAGGAAGGAAGCAAAGAAAGAAGCTCCACATGCTCATGTTGAGGGCAGAGAAAGATAGAGAATTCCACATGTCAAAACATCTCAGAAAGGTATCCAGGATTCCACAGGTCTGAAGTCATGTCTCAAGTGAGGAAAGAGGCAAAGAAAGAAGAAGCTCCACATGCTCATGTTGAGGGAAGAGAAGAATAGAGAATTCCACATGTTAAAACATCTCAATCATCAAAAAAGAAATCCGCAGCGTCCAGCTAAATTCTCGAAAATCAAAAACAAAATCGTCAACCACGAACGCAACACACCACACCACACCACCTCACACCACATTACCACCAGACCACACCACAAGACCACAGCGACACACCAAACCACACCACACCACACCACCTCACAACACACCACACCACACCATACCATACCAGACCAGACCACAGCACAACACCACAACGACACCCCGCACCACACCACGCCAGACAACACCACACCACCACAGCGACACACCGCTTCCCTGACTGCGACAACCACACCAACACAGCACACCAACACAGCACTGTAAATCTATTGCGCCTGCCACACAAAGTGAAACCCGTCATGAGACATGCAAAGATGCCACAAAGTGCCACGCCTGTCACACAAAACGAGGTTGCAGAACACGCAAAACCACGCAAAAGGACCACCTCCACACGCTTCCCCCAATGGTACGGGCCTTACGGCCCTACCGCGCTAACACACCACACCACACCAGACCGTCACAGAAAACAGGGACACAAAACTAGGTTGCAAGACACGCAAAACCACGCAAAGAGACCACTTCCTTCCACACGCTTCGCCCAATGGTACTGGCCTGACAGCCCTACCACGCAAATGCACTTTGGACAGCCTCCACACGCTTCCCCCAATGGGCCTGTCTGCGCGCCACATCAACACACCACACCAACACACCTGTGCAGAATCTATTGCACCTGCCACGCAAAATGGACTTGGGACCCGTCATGACACAGGCTGAGATGCTACAAAGTGCCACGCCTGTCACGCAAAACGAGGTTGCAGGACACGCAAAACCACGCAAAAGGACCACCTCCACTCCCCCAATGGTACGGGCCTTACGGCCCTACCGCGGTCGGCGGCGGTCGGTTGCGGTCGGTTGCGAACGGTTGCGGTCGTAAACGCAACGTCGAGCGAACACGTCTCCACCCCCAGACCCCCACTATGAAACGAGAACCCGTGCTACGCATTCGGGAAAAAATAACCGCAAGCCCTGGACCAGAGGCCGGATGAGCAAATCACAGGAGTCGGGCCGCCCTGCGAAGCCAAGGAGTTGCGGCGCAGTTCATTAGAAGAAGTGGTCTTCAAGCAAAAGGTTGTGACTTCAATCCCCGGGGGTTTTCTGTGGCCTTCGGCGGCTGGGCAAGGCCAAATACCAAAAACCAAAACGTAGGGAACGCCAAAGCCCAAGCTGCTCCGCAGCCATACCTGTAACCCCAAGAGTAGGCAAAAGAATCAAACGGCAAGAAGAAACCCCGACAGCCATCCATCAACAACACTACCCCGCAAAAACCATTCATATGATTGAACCTATCACCCCAAGAGTAGGCAAAAGAATCAAACGGCAAGAAGAAACCCCGACAGCCATCCATCAACAACACTACCCCGCAAAAACCATTCATATGATTGATTTGAATTGGCCGTGGTATGAACTGATCCTGGCGGGAATTGGTTTCGATAAAAACTGATTATCTATGGACACGAATCGGTCTGAACCGAACCGCAACCGAAACGAAATCTCTTTGATCGAACCGTGGCATCCCTGCAATAACCCCAGGCCTGTTGCCGCTGTGGAAGGAGGTGCCGAGGTGATCGCTGAGGCAGTTACGGACTTGCCGTGATGATGAGGCTGCCTTGAAGGGAGCATGAGGACAGTTGGTAGCGGATGCCAAATCATTTGACAGCAGGACAGTTCATGTGTATGTGTCTGAGGACGGTCATGTGTTCTTGCTCTCCAAGGACGGGTGGGCGTTTGCTTTTGTTTTTTTTCATTCATTTGTTCATCAAGTTGTTCATCAAGTTGTTCATCAAGTTGTTCATTTGAACACTTCGGTTCCCTCAAGGAAAACCAGACACTCAAGGTCAGCTTCAAACTTGGAGGGGTAGGCGGCGGAAAAGTCATCGAAGCTCCTTCAGATGGAACGCCTCCAGGGGTTGTCTTGGCCATGCCGCAGGGTGACCGCTCGCTCATTGAGGTACAGATTGGTGCCAATGCTGGAGGCGAGGCGGATGAGCAGAACTCACGTTTCAAGACGGGCACAGTCTACATGTTGTTGAAAGAGTTGTGCAGAAATGCCACACAGCCATTTCAGATGAGTGGCTTCAAGGTCGAGGCATCTACTGCAGCGGCTGCAGGGTCACATGGTTACACCCTCACGCCAGAGGACAAGAAGTGGGTCTTTCAGTGCAAAGACAAGGCAATCTCAAGTTGGGTCGCTGGCAGCGTGATGCGAGAAGCATACAAGAGCAGCAAGGTGACTTTCCTTTCATGTGCCACATGGTCATGGCGGTTCTCAGTGGACAACATCCATGGAAAGTTGACAGCACGAAAACCATTTGCAGTTTTGTCGAAGAAACTTGGTGTACTTCATCATTTTTTCATGATCTTGGGTCTCATTTTTGGGAGGTTCATGTCAGTCATGTCATGCATAGGTTTTTCCACAGGTCCAATGTCAGTCATGCGCTTGCTGTTTGAGCCTGAGGCCCATCACCTTGAAGAAGGACCGTCCAGTCAAACTGACACGTGAGACAACCGGGTGATTGGTGACACATGCTCCCACATGCCATTCATTTTGTTGACTTGCTGTCGACAGTTCAACCTGTAGGTTCATTTTGTTTAGACTTGAGTATGCATGTGATTACCAGAAATTATTTGTTCAACCATCACCGCAGTCATTTTAGGTTGCCCTTGCAAACTTCACATGTTACCAGATGCAGGTTGGACATGGCAAAGTCGTGTAGGGGCATGAGTTGGATTTGACAAATTCCAACTGGCCAGTCCTTTGTGACATGATGCGTATCGTTGACGCATGGCAAAATTGTGCAGTGAGGCAAACATCATCTCTCAAGTGCTTGGGTTGCGATACCGATGGCAACTTTTTCAGGGCTTGATCAACTGAAACCTTGCCACTTGCAAGCTCATTTTGTGTTCAAGCTGTCTCTTCGATGACGGAAAGCGCTTGAGCGCTTGAACGTTTTTTACCGAAGGCTGGGGGGGGGGACCGTCTTTGGCCCAGATACGGGTATGGAGGGGCCATGTTGGGCCATGTTGGGCCCGTCTTTAGCCTAGATACGGGTATGCATGGGCTTTGTTGGGACTGTGGCGGCTATGTTGGGACCATGTTGGTGCGTGGTGGGCCTATCTTGGGCCATGTTGGCAAGTTTTTGGGCCATGGTGGCAAGTTTTTCTGGAGAATTTGTTGGTTAAAAACCGAGGTTTTACCTGCACGCGAGCGCAATTTTGCAATGTCTTCGGGGGAAAGATTTTTGTTGGGTGGCCGGGGCTAAGTTGGGCGCCATGTTGGCGCATCTAGAGGCCATGAGGGTCCATGTTGGGCCATGTTGGGGCACCAAGAGGCCATGCTTCGGACCATGTCCGGCCATGAAGGGGCCATGTTGGGCCATGTTGGGCCCGTCTTTAGCCTAGATACGGGTATGCATGGGCTTTGTTGGGACTGTGGCGGCTATGTTGGGACCATGTTGGTGCGTGGTGGGCCTATCTTGGGCCATGTTGGCAAGTTTTTGGGCCATGGTGGCAAGTTTTTCTGGAGAATTTGTTGGTTAAAAACCGAGGTTTTACCTGCACGCGAGCGCAATTTTGCAATGTCTTCGGGGGAAAGATTTTTGTTGGGTGGCCGGGGCTAAGTTGGGCGCCATGTTGGCGCATCTAGAGGCCATGAGGGTCCATGTTGGGCCATGTTGGGGCACCAAGAGGCCATGCTTCGGACCATGTCCGGCCATGAAGGGGCCATGTTGGGCCATGTTGGGACCGTCTTTGGCCCAGATACGGGTATGCAGGGGCCATGTTGGGCCATCTTGGGACCGTCTTTAGCCTAGATACGGGTATGCATGGGCTTTGTTGGGACTGTGGCGGCTATGTTGGGACCATGTTGGTGCGTGATGGGCCTATCTTGGGCCATGTTGGCAAGTTTTTGGGCCATGTTGGCAAGTTTTTCTGGAGAATTTGTTGGTTAAGAACCGAGGTTTTACCTGCACGCGAGCGCAATTTTGCAATGTCTTCGGGGGAAAGATTTTTGTTGGGTGGCCGGGCCATGTTGGGACCGTCTTTGGCCTAGATACGGGTATGCAAGGGCCATGTTGGGCCATGTTGGGACTGTCTTTGGCCCAGATACCGGTATGCAGGGGCCATGTTGGGCCATGTTGGGACCCTCTTTGGCCCGATACGGGTATGCATGGGCTTTGTTGGGAGGATCGGGCTTATGTTGGGACCGTGTCGGCGCATGAAGGGGCTGTCTTGCGCCATGTTGGAAGGTTTTTTTGGGCTAAAACGAGAATTTGATTTTGCAGCTTCTTCGCTGCAGCCATGCTGGGATTGTTCTCGGCCCACATTGGGCGCCATGTGGGTGTCAACGGCCCATGTTTGAAACCGTTCGGACCATGTCAGGCCACGAAGGGGCCATGTCGGGCATGTATCAGCATCCCCTTGCCGACTGGACAGAAGTTCCTGAAGATGCTGTGGGTGGACGTTGAGTGGGTTACCAAAATTAGACATTCATGCTGAATTGTAGGAATACTTTGTGAACTTCATCCCTTAGCTTTTCCCCCTCGCCTGTGACACAAGAGGATGGATGGGTCAGGGTGACCATGCAAGTCCTTTGGTGTGAAACATGGGCCTTTGCCTTCAAGGCACCTCCCACGTTGCAGCTGTGAGCTTCTACACGGCGTAGCTTTGGTTCAGCTTAATAATGACCATGCTGTAAAAACCTTGTGAGTTCACCACAGAACAAGATCATACAGGGCAGCGCCGCAGGGCATTGGTCGGACAACATTTCACAATCATGGCAGAGTCCAACTGTGTGTGTCAGTCATGCCATGTTCAACCATGGGTTTGTGGCATCATGCTGCGGTTGTGGTAGCACTACTATTTAACATTAACCTTCATATCGCAGTAGGTCAAAGCCCTGTGCCTGTAGTATCCCTATCGTTAAGCATTGTTTTTTTGGTTGTTATTTTTGGGTCTTTTCTCTACTATTTGCTGGTTGATCTTGACCCATAGCCATATCTTCATGAACATGCTTCACTCAAACCAGCGTGAACGGAAGATCTCGAGACTACCAGCATGCTGAGCTTAGCTTCATGGAAGACGGGCCCGCATGGAGGCAGGGCTGAGATGCATTCCTTGATATCCCTTGTCATTCTCTTGCTCACTTGATTTCAGTTCTCTTAACATGCATTCGGTTCTAGGCGCAGTCCGCAAGTGCGACTGTGACGTCTGTTCGGTTACGGGCGCCCAGCTCCGGGAAAAACAACATACAAGGCATAGACCATCATGCTGTACCATCCGGATTGTTTGGTTTTTGGTTTCTAGGACCTTGCTGCGACGTCTATACCTTGAACCTTGAACGTGAGAGCACATAGTTTTTTATTTAAAACGAGCTGTCACTTCTTTCGTGCGGGCACTCACAACTTGTGACGGCCTCCCGGTGCTCAGGTTGCTTTTTACTGCCACCTATCGCCGCGCACCTCTGAGGGGTGTACGGTTACACCCAGGGGTCGTTTGAAGTTGGCTGCCAGCTCTGCTGCAGTTAATGCTGCCCGCTACAGCAGATTATAGCACACGAAGTGTTTCCATTCCTGGAATTCTGTGAGAAGACTTTAGTGGCATTAGATAATCTTGGTAATCTCTTTCAATTTTATTTGCTACTACTGGCTGAATAAAGTCTACTTTCTACTGGTAACCACATACCTTCCAATTGCACAGTTCTGCAAAACGGCTGCTGCGACCGCCTCAGATTCAGGAATGTCAACTGTGTGCAACATGTTTGCTTGAGTGACAACGTTATACCTTCTTTCTGCTTTGCTCAAACTTCGCTTTCGCAGTGAGAGGTGTGTCCTAGACTGCGGCTGCCTCAGATAGCTGTCTGCCACACAACCACTTCGGTAAATCTTGATACCTGCACATTCCACAACTGAAATTCACGTCAAAGCTTCCTTTGACTGTTTACAGCTGCACGACATAGAGCATTCACTTGCAGCATTCACATCACCTTCCAAACCACTTCCCCCCCGCGCTGCCCACCCCCGCATACACATTCTTTTGTATGTTTACAGCTGCACGACATAGAGCATTCACCTACAGCATTCGCATGACCTCCCAAACCACTTCCCTTCCGCGCTATCCCACCCCCCCGCATACGCACAGATTCCTTGCGCGCAAGTTCTCGGCCCTTCTCTGGGATTCCGCTGATCAACATACGTTGTCTACTTGGCTTCTTACATCTTTCACTGCCAGCCAACCGGACGGTGTTGCGCGCTTCATGCCCAACTGACCGGACGGCGTTGGCAGTGCGAGAGTCGGCACTTTGCTTTCTGAGGCCTTGCCCAACTGACCGCTTGGTGTTGGGTGAGGTTGGCCACGCTTGGTCAGACATTTTCATCCCAACCGACCGGACGGTGTTGCGTGCCTGGCGCCGCAACTGACTGGACGGCGTTGGGTCAGACGTCTTTTTCCCAGTTCCAACCGACCGGACGGCGTTGCGTGCCCAGACCCGCAATCTGACCGGACGGCGTTGGTTGCCTCTTTCACTTGCCAGCTCAGTCTCCTCCACTTTCAGACATGCCCAGCAATCCTCAATGCCGCATTCGCGGCTGTTCGAAGGGTTCACGTTGCAAAGCGTGGGACTACATGTGTTGGAAACATTTCAAACAATACCACCCCGCAAAAGCGGCACGTGCCGTCGCTAAGCAAAGGACTCAGCACGCACTCTGCTCCCTGTGCTGCTCGTCTCGGCTGGCGCAGGAGACCTGTTGTGGCGAGCGGGTCTGTCGGTGGTGCGCACGAAATCTCGAGAAGATTGCTTGCGCTTGCTTGCTTTGCCTCCAGCCTCTCGATGCCCTCGTGGGTAGCACCTTGTCTTGCTCAACCCCGGCGTGCGCTCAGAACTTGCTGCTATGCACTGCCTGCTTGCAGTCGGCGTCCGGCTTGCCATGCCTCCGGTGTTACTTGAAGCGACCGCCGTTGAAGTTTTGCATCCTATGCAATGCTGCTGCCATTCCGTCGGGAGCTCTTGGACCAACCGGTCGCATGTGTCAGTCCTGCTATGACAACATGCTTCTGCAACGTTCTGCCAGCCAGCAGCAACAAGAGGCGCAGGCCTGGCTCGCTGATGGCCCTGTGCTGTCAATGCACGACGCGCCGTCCTTTTCTTTTCCTATGGGTTACGAGTGGAGTAGGCAGCCATCCATGCCTCGAGACCACCCACAGTTCCGGGCCCAGACGCTCGACGAGACAAAGCGCAACGGCCTTTCCCCTGTGCACCCCGACCTCTTGCGAGCGCAGCTTGCGTCCTATGCGTCAGCTTGTGAAGCTGAACTTCTACGCGGGGTCTGTGCTGTCTGTGTACGCAATCTCCCGGGGCGCAAGCTCCTCGATGTCGTCCTGCCGGACGCAGCCGCGCAAGACATGCCTGCTTGGCTTGCGTGGCCAGACGGAACTTGGAGTCGCTACAGAGGGAATTGGTTTGAACAGGTTGACAAGCTTTTGTCCATCGATTCCTATCTTCAAACGTATTTCAAGGCTGATGAGCGCGTGGCTGACGCCATGCACGCGGAAGCCACCGCTTCTCCTCAAGCCCTCCCTGCCGCTAAGATCTGGACGCAACGCGTTCGGCAATGGGAAGCGAATCTCCGCCGCGATATTGAGTCAGATGCTGTTGTGTCACCGCTCGGGTCGCGTTGGTTGGTTCACCCGGCCTTTGCCGCCACCGCCGCGAATCAAATCCAATGCCAGATGTGCAACAAATGTCGCGCTGGGCTTGGTGCTCTGGATAGGTCCGGTCGGCCGCGCCCACACTTGAGCATTGTCGCCCGCGCTCGAGGTATGTGGGCAGGACCTGAGCCGCCGGAATTGAAAGCCTTGTCCTGGATGGGCCGCAGGATCTTGCAACTTGGCCGTGCTGTGATTTGCGTGCGGCACACCCCTTGCACGGGTGCCATGGCTGGAGGTGTTCCGTACACCACCGGCAACATTCTCCTGTTCCCGCAGCGGGGCGGTGAAATCTCTCGCGCCCTCGGGCTCCTGCCTGAAGATCTCACCTGTGATGTTGCAATACGGTTCCCTGACGGCGACCCTAAGGCTTTTGACAACGATGCAGGCCTTCACGTGTCCCTCCCGTCTCTACGGGCAGCTCTGACATGGCTCCTTACCAACAATTGGGAGTGGCTTGTTGCCACACGTGCAAATGGTAACCCTGCAGAAAATCATTTGGGAGCCCATCTGGAAAACCTTCTGCGCCGCTACGCGGCTTCTGTCGGCGGGGCG
>VSDK01018159.1:195130-210710 GCA_009767595.1 Symbiodinium kawagutii
AGGGCTAGGCCCCGTGTCAAGGCATTCTGCACGCTTTACATGATGCCAAAATGCAGTGCAATCGTGCACTGGCCGCTGAAGCGCGCGCCGATCCCACAGGCCCTACCGATGCGACAAAGAACACTCATCGCTTATTCGTGCGTATGATCTTTGCCCTCAACAAGCGGCATCGCCTAGGGTTCCAAACACTGTACGCGTACCTTCTTGGGAAGCCGACTTTCTATGCCTCGCACGATTTCGTGCCATTGCCCTTGTATCAATACCTAGGCCCGGCTACTGCGTCCATCGACGCTGGCTCCGTCTTCGCTTGTCCTCCGCAGACCGAAGCAACTTTGCCACCTACACCCACGCTGTCATCACCGCCGCCTGCTTCTACGGCCCCAACGTTTTTGTCCTACGACTACGCGTGGCGACCTCGACGGTTGGAAAGCATGTCGCTCTATTTTTTCACCGCCGCTACATCGGTCGTCACGCTACCCCCACCGCACGGCTGGCTCTGGCCTCGTTTGCTGGATGCAGACGGTGCCCTGGCAACGCATCCGTGCTACTCCCGTCGGCGGGACGACCCCCGCTACGCACTCATGCGCCGGGACGTCCGCCTCCTTGACCCAGTCACTGGAGAACCGCTGTCGAAGTACGACCATTACAGACAAGTACACACAGACAAACCCTGGCGCTTGCCTCTCATATTTGGAGGGCCCACCCAAAAACCTGGCCAAGACTCTTCCGCCCGTGAGCACGGACATTATGCTTTCGCAGCCATGCTCCTTTTTCGTCCTTGGCGGCATACTGGCGCTGCCACCCTTGCCTGGATCGCGCCGTTCCTCCCACCAGACCCAGCGCCGGCCCCTGAAGCCATTTGGCGCGCGTTGTCCGCCTCCTTTCTGGCTTGGCGTGAGAACCTGCGCAAATCTTCGCTTGAAGCCCGTACATCCACTGCGTCGCCAGGCACTTGGTTGTGGTGGCAGTGCTTGACCTACGAGAAGCTACGGAATTATGAGCTCACAAAGGCGCACATCGACCACACAGTCTTCAAGCGGCCGACCAGCGCCGCATCATCTACATCCAGCGCTGCATCAGACCAAGCTGTGGACACAGATGTGCTTACATCTTCTGACATGAGCGACGTGCCATTCCCTGATGACGACACCCCGCCGCTAAACACGCACGTGTCGCCCACTCCTGCGCCTCCAACCGATGCGGTCCCCTGCGGCGATCTTGGGGGCGGCTCTAGTACGCACTTACTCTACGGCATGGCCAGTTCCACGCTCCTCAAGGGCCAGGACAAAAAGTTTTTCGACGCCATGGCCACAATTCTCGATCAACATTGCCTCAGCCCTACATCTCTCAACATTTCACCCGTTGCTGCCAATGTCCACGACCTGCACAACAATGGCCTTGCGACAAATGCTCTCATAGCTCTCCAACAAAAATTTTTCGACGCCTTGGACTCTGCTCTAGAGGCAGAACCGCCTTCGCACGCAGCCGCACCGGCTCCAATTGCCTCCAATCCGATCCAGAAAAACGTCCACGAAATGTTGCTCACATGGTCAGCCTTGGATGTTCGCAGCACGCGTCCCAACACCTGCGTGCTGGAAGCCGTGCAATGGTTGTTGGAACGTGGCATTTTCGACCGTCCCGCCGCCAGCCATACGAACCTCAAACAAGCGCGTGGCCTGATTCTCGCCGGCCTGTGGCTCCAAGGCCATATCGCCGCCGCTGCCGCGCAACCTGCTGCCATTGCACCGCAGTTTACGTTGCCTGGCAACTTTTCCAACCTCCTGCTCGTCACTGGGGGGGCCGGATCTGGCAAAACAACGCTTCTGCTCGTCATTCAACAACTCTTCCAACACTTTGCCGGCGATTGCCTCCACAGGGCCGCTCCTACCATCACCGCATCGCGTCTCGTGCACGGTGACACGATACACGCCCTTCACAAACTGCCTCGTACCACTTTGACAAGCAAACGCGGGCGCCTCACGTCCCAGCGCCTCACAGCCCACCGCCGCCGGTGGCGTGGCAAGACCGGCCCCTGCCTCACGACAGCACGGCCCCGAAGCATTTGCATCAAATAAATGTTCGTTGCCAAGAAGCTTGCGACAACTCCCAGACATTTGGCGGCCTCTGGACGTGGCTGTCCGGCGATTTCGACCAGCTCCCTCCAGTTGGCATGCCCTCTCTCGCAGACGCCGCCTCCCTACATGCAAACACAGATCCAGAAACCGCTCTCGGCTATACATTGTGGCATTCGATTGACACGCATGTGCAATTGAACGAAAATATGCGATCCACAGGCCCGCTCGCACAAATGCTGCAGCAAATGCGCGACGGTACCCTGAGCGAAGACATCTGGTCTCTCTTCTGTGCGCGCCAGCTCCAATCCACGCCCGATGGCCAGCCGGACCCACGTCTTCAACGCCCTCCTTTTGCCACTTCCTGCCAAACCATTGTCTCACGGCACGCCATTCGTGCGCCCTTGGCTTATGCCGAAACTCTTCGACAAAGCATTGCTGCAAAAGAGCCTTTCTTCATCATTCAAGCCCACGACCACATTCGGTCGCCCACAGCCGACGCTTGTCCTACAAACGTTCGCAGCCAACTCCTGGCAATTCCTAATGTTCGCATCACAGGCGGCCTGCCAGGTCTTCTGCCCCTCTATAAAGGTGCTCTGTTGCGGTTGACAGGAGGCAAAGCCTGCTTGCGCCTCGGTGTCATGAAGGGGGCCGCATGTGAGCTGCTCTACATTCATTTCCATCCTGCCGATGCTTCTTCTTCCCCTCTTGTCGGCGATGTTCACGCCCTCCGCTTCATGCCGCAATACCTTGTGCTGCGCCTCGTTGATGCCGCCTGGACTTTGCCACAGTCTTGTCTCACCAATCTCCCTCCGCTGCCGTCATACGCTGGAGTCTTTGTGATCGAGCCGGACACGCAGCAGTTTACTTACAAGATCGGTGCAGACGAGTTCCGCGTCCGCCGGACATCCTACCCACTGCTGCCCGGCACCACATCCATCGTTTACGCTGCTCAAGGCGAAAGTTATTCCTGCGCCCTGCTGGACCTTGCGCCGCCGCCAAAAGCTGACCCCAAAAAACATTGGCTTACCATTTACGTCATGCTCTCCCGAGCGCCCAACATGGAATCCATTCTTCTCCTCCGCAACGCCCCGCGCGCTGCTTTCACTTGCGGCCCGCCGGATTACCTGCAGGCAGAGTTCCGGCGACTCCAAGCTTTGGAAACTGCTACAGCCGAACGCACGCACAAAGTCCTTGCCGCAGCACCGCCCCCAGCCTCGAACCTTGCTGTATACTTTGCGGCTTCTCCGCAGCTCAAGACTGTTTCCAAACGCCCCACCCATGTCGTTTCACAGACAAATACTGCAGAAGGTCGTAGCCCTCCCCCGCCTGCAAAACGTTGTCGTGGCAAACAGCGCGAACCCACTCACGACGTCGCTGCGCCGCATCGTGCTTTGCGAGGTCTTCAAAACAAAGACAACACATGCTACATGAACGCCCTCTTGGTTTCCTTGCACGCTTCATGCCATGTCCAGACCTGGGTTCGCGACCATATGACCACTTGCGGTCACGGCAACTGCCCCGTCCCCTTCCTCTGCCAAGACTTCCGAAACCTCAACGCCACACTCCAACCATCCTTCCTGCCAGAGTTGGCCTCGCGCCGTGCAACCTGGTGCCGTGCTTTCGCTGGGCGCCGGCACCAAGATGTGACCGAGGCTCTTTCAAAGCTCCTGGAAGCTGCAGAAACTTGTGAACTCCGCAGCCGCCAGGACCCTGCCGACGACCTCGATCACCAGCTAACCTTGCCAGTGTGGCGCTGCTTCGGAAGCGTCAAATTCCAAACCTTGTTCTGCGCTACCTGCCGCGCAAGTTCTTCGACGCGCCATCTCCATAGCTTCGTGCACGTGGAACCAAACCTTCCGTTGTTCCATGATTGCGTCCGATCCGAACAGCTTACGAACGACTCCTGCCCCCAATGCGCCGGACAAAATTGTCGACGCATGAACTTGGCCATGCGCACATGGCCCAGAACTCTCGTGTTCTGCGTCAACCGCTGGTCCACCAACCCAGATGCCACAACGCCTCCATTCTCGCAACATATTGTAACACCTGAACCAGAGTCATCGTACCAAGTCAAAGCGGCGATCTACCATGAAGGATCTCGGGAGCATGGCCACTACACTGCAGCCAAACCGTCGGACGGGGCACTCGTCGTACACAACGACGACCACCCTGCCAAACTTGTTCCGATCACACACCTCCAACAACGCAATCTATATGCTGTTCTCTACGATGCTGCCAACTGACCCTTGCAGACTTTGCTCTGCGCGCACTTGCATCACAACCCGTACAAAACCACAATCCTTTGACATTCCGAAGTCTGTGTTATATCTGTCCCAGATACACACCAACATGTCAACAAGTTATCACCGACACCACGGACACTCCCCTCCAATAGTGTGCGCCCCGGGCGGCCCTCGTAGCTTTGCTGCGGAATGGCGACACAGTCAGGACGGTGGGAAGTGACGTGCTTGATTATTGCTCAGACAAGTCTTTGACACATTCTTCGTTGCCCTTGTCACACTAAAGGTGCTCCGCTGCTGCCTTCATTCATATCGCAGCCGTTTCTGCTCGGCACGATACCGAAGCCATGCCCAACGTCACCTCACTGAAAGGTGACCTGTGCCCGCTTTGCAACAAACACATCCGCGGCGAGAGCTTGTGGGCTCTGGCCCAACATGTCTGGTCGAAGCACGAGAAAAGTGTCCTAGCAGAGGCCAGCCGCCAGCCGCCAGTCAGCCACAGGCCGCCGCTAGGTTTCATTCCAATCTTTCTTGTGCAGGACTTGCGCCTGCACTTCCGTGGTTCGCAATCACCTGAACGCTCCAAGAAGGCGGGCCACCAAAACCTCTTCACCTGTCAAACGCATGGCCGTGCAAACTAAGGCCACGCGTTCGCGCTCTCGGAGAGCTCCTCGCCCACTGCGCCAACGCTTTCTTGTTTGTGTCGTCATAAACACGTTGTCATCACGTGACATTCCACTCTCTGATCGCCACTCAGGCAACCCGTTCACCGTCTCGCAGAAGTCCACCACGTACCGTACCTTGATCCTGCAAGAACGCCTTTACACTCATCGACACGGATTTGCTGTCATCTCAGGCATTCTCCGTTTGTCGCCAACGCTCCCGTTCTCCACCGCCCCGTTCGCCACGGAGGCGTTCGTACACGCCTTCGCGCCACGCACCTGGCCCGCAATGCTCATCGGTCGCCCACACACACCTCGCAAAATTGTTTCCATCGAGGCATCGCCCCGCAGCTGCCGCAACTCACCGCCGCGTCGTTCCACGCCCGCCGCCCGCCCTTGTACAAGGTCCTACCGTACCACCGCTCACTCTTCCCTGCTCTCAGGCTGCCCGTCGCTCACCTTCTCCACGCGCCCCTTGCAGCACAACGGCGGCGCCGAAGTCCTCTGCCAGGAGGAGGTCGTCGCGTCGCACCCAGGCCGACCAACCCCATGTCATACATGTCCAAACATCTCCTGGATTTTTCAGGAAAATTTGGCTGAGCTCTTCACGGCCTTAGCCAACTTCCACCGCCGCTAGGCCCGGTCCTCAATCGAAATCCGCTACGTTGCGCGCACAACCCCCCACAAACAAAACTACACTCACGCACACATATCTGCCGCTGAGGTCACTCAGCGCCGTCGGAAAAACAATGCCTTGACTTGCCCTGCTTGTGTGGCTCCTTTTGTTCACGCCTTTCACTGCAGTTCACCACCCCCACTAGTTTTTGTTTGTGTGATCACATCGCAGGAGTGCGCTCCTGCAACTTCCTTGCTGGCCTTGGCCAGCCCCTCAGCTATGTCCAGCGCAGCCTGTTACCTCGAGTGCTCTGCTAAAGCTGTTGACACCTACTTCCACCCAGCCCCTGCCGCCGTAGGTCTTGGCTCAAACGCACCCCTGCGCCCGCGCCGTCCCCGCGCTGTCCCGTAGATAGCCGACCCACCAGGGCGCTGCCATGGCTCTGTCTCCGTTCTGCGCAAAGCAGACGGTCGCCTTCCAAGTTGTGGCAGTCAGTGACGAGACTGCGTGGAAGGAACGCACCCTGGTCTGCAGGTTGCTGCTCCTTGACGGATCGCAGACCGAGCTCCACTTAGTCAAGGACGCGAAGACACAGTTCGAGGCCCTTGGCCTCAAATCGGCTCCGCTTCCCTCAGTCGCCTACAGCGTCGAAGTGGTGCGTGCAAGCGTCAGGCCGTACAAGAGCGGCGCACGTACCGGCATCCAAGCAGATTACTTCCTGCGCTTCCAATGGCGCGTCCAACTGCAACGTGCCGTAGTTCCTCCTGCGCAACCAGTCGATCGTACACACTGCGTCCCGTCCACCCTTGAAACCGTCGTGAACGTCGCAGGTTCGGTCCACACGGTGTCGCCCTTGGTCCAGGCCGACCTCCTCCCCAAGCGCACATTGGAGCTGCAGCACGGTGACTACCACATCACCGTGACACTCCTCGGAAACATGGCCAAGCTGCCTTGGGACATTGG
The DNA here is from genome assembly GCA_009767595.1 of Symbiodinium kawagutii. Lineage (NCBI taxonomy): Eukaryota > Dinophyceae > Suessiales > Symbiodiniaceae > Symbiodinium > Symbiodinium kawagutii. Next base: position 201,687 of record VSDK01018159.1, read on the forward strand.
CGTGCTCACGTTTCTGTACGGATGCGTCAAGCGCGAGTACCAAGGCCTCACCAGTCTGGAGACCACCCGCCTGGCCTGGCGCGTGTTGACGCCTTCTTGGCTGGAGCTTGCTCCCGCCGACCTGGGCAGCCCTCCGCGCAAAGCCCTTCGCCGGGAATCCTTGCAACCACTCCCTCTGACCGACCTTGTGTTCGCTGACCCAAGCGATCCTGCTGCCAAGGCTGTGGAGGCAACAGCCATTCCTCTGACAGACAGCCTGTTCTCTGAGACCTTGTGGATTGGCAACGACCGCTTTCGGTTGCCCTTGACACTGCAGGACTCCACTGGCCAACTGCGTGCGACCTGGTGGTCCCAAGATTGGTCTCACGCTCTGAACTTGAAAGTTGATGACTTGTCGCGGCTGTTTGACGCCTGCGTGACGCAGGAAGGCAAAGACGCATTCCTGGCAAAGATCAACACTGCTGTCGCATCCATTGGCCGTTGGGTCCTGCGTCCAAAGCTTTGGAAGCGCGAAGATGGCACCGAAGAGTGCCAGTGGCACGTGGTGGACGCTGAGGCCCGTGGAAGCCTGCCAACGAAAGTCGAAGAAGCCGAGCCCAACGCAGCCCATCCGAGCGAAGACGACGCCAAGAACAAGTCCGACCTTGACGGAGAACAGGACGCGCACCAGGAAGACAAGTCGTGACTTTGCCATCCACCGACAGCAAAAGCATCCTCCCTGGCGCTTGGCAGCCTACAGAACTGACCCCGTGTCCTGCGCTGCCTTGCGGACGTCTGAGCTGCACAGCCTTTCTCCCGCCGTTGCCAGCTGCTAGGTGTGAAAGGCGCACGGAACACCAGAAGCCAACAGCCACAACAGCCAACAGAACAACAACAACCAAAATAGTACAAACGCACGACACCAACACCACCAACAACAAGGACAAACGCAACAACAGTCAAATCCTTCTGCCGGGTCCCGTGCGCCCGAACCACCTTACACAGACCAGCGGACATGGCAAAAAGATGCGCCTCTGATACCTGCCGTTGCAGACTTGACCAGCTTTCACTGAGAGTCAGCCACCGTTGCCTTCTTTCTCGCTCTCCCACCTACCGTCTGCGCAAATAGCCACGCTATTCCAAGGCACTTGCCCTGGGCCCCACCAGGGCTGCCTGGCTTGGCTTTCTTCAGACGCTGAGGACAGATAAACATACATCAAGATACATACACATGTATGTATAAATACATAGATAAAAAATAATATACAAACAAATAAACAGATTAATAAATACATCAATTCAAATAAAAAAAGCAAAAAATAGATATATCTACATATATATATATATACATATATCTACATTTGTCTTTACACCTCTATATATCTATTGCCATTCACCGGCTTTCCTTGCATTAACCTTGCCTGCAGGAAACTGACATGCCTTGCGGGCCGCTCAAAGACACTGACAAACACCTCATGATTCCACACCCCAAAAACGCTGAGGACAATAAAGCCCCCTGCCAGGCACTGAGACACTCATAGCCAAACAACGGCACGCATGATGACCGCCACTTCAATCAATCGCTCAGGCTCATTCAATGCGACTAACATCCATTGAGATGCGCTACAAGCCACTTTGCTCGGCGCTCAAGGCCAGTCAACGACACTGCAAAACTGAGACACACAAACAACACATTCATAGCCAAACAATGCCACGCAATGATAACCGAGACTTCCATCAACGGCTCAGGCTCACTCAATGCGACTGACCTCCATTGAGATGCCATTGAGATGCGCTACGGGCCCCACTGCCAGGCGCTGAAATCCAGTCAGCCACAGCCTTTCACCCTCTATACATGCACCTACACTGTCCATATCTATATATAGCTACATTTTCTGTTCTCTAGGCTTTGCTGCTCACATAAATGCATCCAAATACATTTCATTTGATATAAATTATTATATATATATATATATACATTGCTTTCTTGCATATCACTGGCACTCCCTGCCCCAGCAAACACTGACGGAATTTGGCGCCGAGGTGGTTGGCGCCGAGCGAGCTGGAGCATCTGACAAGTGCAGCTGGTAGATCCACCCAAGGACTACCTGTGGGACCAGGCTCTGATCCCCTGAAGTACACAAAATACCACTTGGGGGGAAATGATCAGCTTGTGAACGCCTTTATTCGAAGCAATTGCACATTTCAAATCACCATCCATGCCTCAGGACCACTCAATCCGACTAACGCGCGTTGAAAAGCGCTGAAAGCCATTTTGCCGGGCGCTGAGATCCACTCACCGACACTCCAGCATTCCCGTCCCTATACATGGACCTAAATGCTCCACACACACTGGTACATATAAGTGATCACATAAGTGACTATATACATATATATATATATGTATATATATGTCTATACTTTTTAAGGTTTTAAATGTATTTTTGATTTCGGCATACAGTTTCATTTCAAATCACCATCCATGCCTCAGGACCACTCAATGCGACTAACGCGCGTTGAAAAGCGCTCAAAGCCATTTTGCCGGGCGCTGAGATCCACTCACCGACACTCCAGCATTCCCATCCCTATACATGGACCTAAATGCTCCACACACACCTGTACATATAAGTATATATATATATATATTTATATATATATTTATATATATATAGTTTTTCAGGATTTCAATGTATTTTTGATTTCAGCATACAGTTATATTCTTTTTCGTCTATCCGGTACATACCACTTCCGCACAAACCATGGACTTCACTGCCCTCGATGCCTGTGCAGGAAACTGCCAACCATGCACGTCACTTAGATCCACTGACAGCCTCTGCCACACACTAGGCGGGTCAACTTGTACCAGCCACCCGCGCCCTCGCTGCACTCAACACATTTCCACGTTGCCGCCAAGGCTTTGAAAACGAGCCCATGAACGGAGCAGCTGGTCGAAACGGCCAGTCCACCCTGACGACCGGTGGGACCCACTTCTGGTGCGCTGTCATCAACTGACGGACTTTACACCCGTTTGACAACATTTTCTTTGTGCAGCAAATGCGTTGCATGATCACATTAGACACACCTTGCCAGCCAGTCTTACTTACTGAACACCGACCTAAGCGCCAATGACCACCATGCCGACCTTTTGGTTGCTGACATTTCGTTTTGCGCAAGGCCGGCCTGACTTCTCACCTGGACGCAGTCACACCAACATGAGCGCAAAAAGACTCCGCGGCGCGCTTTCCGTGATTTTCCAACCTGGTTTGCAGTAAATCTTCTCATTTGAGATCATGGCGGGAGAGGCTGCATATGCCATGATGATCAAGAAGCTCCCTGGCACGGCAAAAGTTGCCACTCAGACTGTTGAAGATTTGTTGGGCAAGAAGTGTGGAGTCAAACTTGATTGGCCCACCCCTGAGGAGCTCAAGCTTGAAGAGGAGAAGTCATGTGGCCATGAGGGTGCAGCCATCGAAGGCAAGTCTGCCAATCCATGGGGTCTTTTGTTGCAAAATGCTGCTAGGCCTTTGGCCGCATCTGCAAAAACTTTGGCCATTGAAGACAAGGTGACGCCTTTGGCCATTGAAGACATGGCTGCGCAAAATCATGGGAAACCTTTGAAGGCCATTGAAGACAAGCAGATGGACATTCAGCAACCCGCCTCACATGGTGAACAGCCTGCAGGCACTTCACCTTCCGATGGCGAACAGCCTGGCACTCAGAAATTGGCCTCACATGATGACCATCATCACGGCAATCAGCCTGAGAGCCAGCGTGGCGGTCCTTCGATGTCACAGGGTGAGAGTGCTCCTGCGGCTTCAGATGATGGCAATCAGACTGATAGCAAAATGAATGCCACCAAGCGCGGTCGAGTGGATGCCATTCCGCGGAAGACCTTTGCCCGTCGAGTGGTACGCAGAATGCCACCCGCCAAAGGGTGCCTTGAATGCTTCGAAGTACGACTGCAGCTCTGTGTTTCAGGTCAAGTACAAAATCACATGTCCTGCCAGGCACGAAGACAACTTCTTCAAGTTCATGATGGAGGGTCTGAAGGCCATCACTGATGTTGACCATGAGCGCACTCTCTTTGTGGTGCAGGTCCTGTCTGAGAAGTGGCTGGCCAAAAATGCTTCCGCCAGGCTGGCCAGACCATGAGCACATGGAGATCTTGCTTATGAATCACGTGAATGACACCTACTCTGTCATTGAATGCTGCGAGATGCTGCTGACACAGTGAGAGGGGGCTAGGGGGTTTGAGCCTTTTGGATGAAAGAGCACATGCGCAAATTGCATATGTCTCGTCAAGCATTTGTATTTGGACATCATTCTCGGCAAAGAGCATATTCACACAATGTGACCATTGTGTTCTTCAATCTATCTTTAATACTGGGGTACTTTTGGACGAACAACATATGCCCACAAAAGAGCATGTGTTTACGTCGCACTCCACACTGACGCAATTTCAGGGAGTGGAAAAAGTGCAATAGCTGTTGACAGATTGAAACATGCATTTATTGACATTGGAATGTTTTGCCAATTCAACCGGCGAATGTTTTTGCACACTAGGTCAGTCATTACCATTTGAATGCTAATGTCAATTCAATTCATGCTGCTTAACATTTGAATTGTTTTGTCATGTCAATCCCATGCCAAATTAAAGCATTCTAAGGATTTCACCATTACATTCAATACACCTCATGCAAACACTTCCGTAACGAGGTTTCACTGTTCTCTTCCTGGTGCAGGGCCCTAAGCTGTCCATGATGACCACTGTGACAATCTGACACTGAATTCAGAATTTCATAGTCAGTGAACGTTTGAACCCTTTGGTCATTGGATTGCACTTCAAGCACACGAGGTGAACACTTTTGTAACGAGGTTTTGCCTGGGAAGCTGCTGACGACTTGCTGAAGTTGTCAGGCCCTCAGCTGACCATGACCATTGCGATCAACTGAATTAAGAAATCTTATCATCAGTGAACTCAGAGGAACTCTTGAACCATTTGGTCATTTGAGTTCCTCATGCGTCATCATGTGCGAACCACCGCAGTTTTGGCGTCAGTCTCAAATCAATTTCCCATGTCTTGTGCATTGAGTCGAATTGTGCTTGATGTTGGCTAGACATCATGAGTGATGATGAGTCCACTTCTTCAGAGGTTGCTCCACATGAAAGGGAGGCAATTTCACATGAAGTGAAGCCTCGTGGCAGAGGGCGTGGGAGAGGCAGAGCGCAACCCAAGGCCAAGGGCTCCAATTCAAAGCCAAGCCTTGCCAATCCATGCCTTCCCAGCCATCAAATCCCAACATGGAATCGAGATCCCAACCGCCAAAAAAGAGGAATCGAGAAGCTGAAGGTCATGGCACATGTGGAGCAGTTGTCAGATTCTGAGGCGACATCAGAGTCACCTGAGACAAGGCGAATCAAGAAGGCCCAAAAGCAATGGGACCATAGGAAGACAGTGGGTGATGAGTCTGACACATGCACGTCATCTGATGAAGCTGTTGGCTCCCTATCATCTGAAGGACCTTCCTCGAGTTCTGAACTAATTTTTGCAGGTGGATCTTTAAAAACGTCATGGGCTCACCAGATGAAATGACCCGGCTGGTGCAGAGTCTCTGTGAAAGCCCGGTCACGCTGGGAGAGTTTTGTGCGGGCATGTGCAGTGCTACCATGGCCATGACAGTCATTGAAAAGCTACTGCAGCAGAAGACGGGCCATGCATGTCATGTGGACACAGTGCTAGTGACTGAGATGATCACATGGAAGGCAAAGGTGGCTGAGTCAGTGTGCTCTGCATGTGGATGTTGTCCTCATATGGTTCCAACGACTGGGCAACTGGCATGTGTTGTCAAGCCAACCACATGTGCTGTGGCGGTTCTGGCCATTGAGTGTGACGACATCAGTAGCTGCACCACAACCCCTACGGGGGTGCTCGACACGAGGGGGAGGTCCGGAAGGTCTTTGAGGGAATTTCTGGACTACCTCGGAGCTGTTGGGCACACGCAAAGGCCTTCCGTCATCGTTGTGGAATGCGTTGGGAACCTGCACCATATGAGGAATTTGCGCTCACATGGTTCCAAGGCATCACATGAGTCCAGTGGGTCATATGAACGAGGGACATCCGTTGTCACTGAGCAGTTCGGAACCCTTGGCTATGATGGCAGTTGGAAGATCTTGAATGCCAAAGCGCTTGCAGTTCCACATTCACGTGCACGTGTCTATGGCATATTCGTGAAGCTGTCCTCCTTTGGGCCATCTGGTCATATGAAGGCGATGGAGGAAGTGAACAGCATGTGGTCATTTGTTTCCAAGTGCCAGCGATCTGCTGTCGAACCTCTTTTGGACTTTCTGACCAAGACATGTGGCATCTTTGGATCCTGACAACAAACCAAAACCGAAAAAAGGTGGCCGCAAAGAGTCGACCACGCGCAAGCATGAGCCACAGTGGGTCAAGGAGCACCAGAAGCTGAGAGAAACACACGGCCTTTCAGATGCTGCGGTACCCGCCATATCAAAATCATTTATGTCATGTGCAGCAGAGCTGAACTTGTCGCCCAGAGAAGCCGAACTTGGAGCCCGTCAAATGGCAATCACTTTGAAAAAGAATCCTGATGCGAAGGTCTTTGTTGCCAATGCATTGCAAGGCCTTCACAGTGCAGAGGTAAAGATGTTTGGCAGGGAACGCCTTTTGTGTCAATATGCGCGATCCTGTTGGCTGTGCTTTTGACACAGGATTTTTCAGGACGACAATGAGATGCCTCTGCATTCAGTGCCCTGCTCACAATGATGTTAAAAAGTGTCGCTTCTTGGTCAGTGGCTGATGAGGGGTCAAAGTTACCATTGGTAAAGCGGTTCAAAGTTGTCATTGCTGAAGCAGAATGGACTTGAAGCCATGCTTTGGCCATGTTTGCGGATCTGAGGTATTTGACTGTGACAGGCCCGGCTGGTAAAAACATTGCTTGTTTTGTCGTGCGACTTCATGATGATTGCAAGACACTGGCATGCAGCAATGTTACAAAAAAATGTGGCCCCTTCTCACCTTTTTCCTCACTATATTCGGCTCTCAGCTTTTTTGTCAATACACAAAGCCATTCAAAACAACAAACAAACAAACAATCAATCAAACAAACAAACAAACAAACAAACAAAGAAACACACGAACGAACCAACAAACAAACCAACAACCAAACAACAAACACATCGTTCCCATGTGGATCATAGTATTTGAATCAAATGCCAAATCATCATCACGCATTACTTGAATGTGACATTGTTCCCTCACATCGTGTGAGCAATGAGCAGCACAGACACTGAGTCCAACCCAGGTGGACCAGTTGGGCAAGGAAAGACTAAGGCCCAACGTACAGCCACAGGGAAATCCAAATGTGTGCCACAGCCTCTTCGCAAGACCCGTGCGACGACTGAGGACAGCTCTGCCTCAGCCAGAGCGTGCCCGCTCATCTGGCAAGAGAGCAGCCTCACATGGCAGTGAAGAGACTTCAACTTCAGATGCTGAAGGGAGAAAAGATGAGAAAAGTGAACATGAATAAACCCAGGGCTACTCAAAGGGACGCTGTGCATGATTCTGGAACTGACACAAGCAACCCTTCTAGAAGTAGCTCAGAAGAATTGGGTATGGGAGAGATCAAGCAGCCACGTTCAAGTCGTCCTTCCAAGAGAGCCGCCTTGACAAAGATGAAATCACATGGGCACATTCGACAGAGACTGAGTACAAAAGTTCCTTCTGTGGATTTGGGCAAGTTTATTCACAAACAGTTTAAGGAAACAATTTGACATATGCAACACCACGCACAACAGCTTCCTAAGGCAAAGATACCACTTTTTGATGGTGAATTTTTACCTGACAGATTTCATTTTGATGGCATGGAGCCGCCAGCTGGTTATGTAATTGGGGATCCCAAGCAAAACCGACAGCGCCCTGCGGATGATGTGTCATCTGAAATGTCCAGTGCCAGCAAGGAAGGACCAGAGAAACTGGCTGCGAGGGACGCTGAAGCTGTGAGAGAAAGGATGAACGGATCATTTCCACACTTGCAGCGGTAACGCTCAATGAGCCTTTTCACAATGTCGGCCCTGGAGGAGAGCCAGGGCCTCGAAAATGGGCGTTGTGAAACCTGCACTCTATGAGTCTATGGTCGGGCGAATGATTCCAATCCCAGTCCCTAGCTGTAGTACCTTTAGACGAGCCCTGCGAGCAGCATGTCCTTGGTTGCGATTTCGACTTTGAGCATATGATAATTACATTCTTCTTTTTTCTATGATTACGATTTATGAATCTATATATAGGTTCGTGAAACATTGTGCAGCCAAAACAAGGAAAGTCAGCTGGCCAGCACGGTCATTGTGATCATTGTGTGTGGTACAAAACGGAATTGAAGAAGTTTCAGACCAGTGCTTCACGTGTGGAGTTGATGGACAAGTACGCCAAACACTTGCTGCAAAATTGGCGAGACCGTCAGTTTGATTCTTCATTACATGCTCAGTCGCGCCAAACACGCGAGTCACTTCTGGGTGGAACTCCTCTTTCTCATATGTCGCACAGTGTGCCACACAGTGTGCCTGGAGGAAATTGTAAAGAAGTAGATCTCTACTTTGGGATTCAAAGAAATTGTAATAAATATTTATTGTTTTATTTCAATAAATTCCCCACCTGTCAGGTGAGGGTTGTTAGATTTTATCAGAGTTGACTGCTCCTCCTCCTCCTTCTCCTCCTCCTCCTTCTCCTCCTCCTCCTCCTCCACGACCAAGCGCGACTAGTGGTTGCTGCCGGACCTCAACCACGATCATGTATGCCTGCTGGTGGCTGCCGGACCTGAACCACGACCATGCGCGGCCAGTGGTGGCTGCCGGACCTCAACCGCGACCAAGCGCGACCAGTGGTGGCTGCCGGACCTCAACCGCGACCAAGCGCGACTGGTGGTGGCTGCCGGACCTCAACCGCGACCATCTGCGGCCAGTGGTGGCTGCCGGACCTCAAAGATGTGAGAAAAGATCACAGAAAGATTGTCAAAAGATATGTCAGAAAGA
>VSDK01018159.1:211244-226263 GCA_009767595.1 Symbiodinium kawagutii
CAGAAAGAATGTCAGAGAGAATGTCAGAAGATATGTCAGAAAGAATGTCAGAGAGAATGTCAGAAGATATGTCAGAAAGAATGTCAGAGAGAATGTCAGAAGATATGTCAGAAAGAATGTCAGAGAGAATGTCAGAAGATATGTCAGAAAGAATGTCAGAAGATATGTCAGAAAGAATGTCAGAAGATATGTCAGAAAGAATGTAAGAGAGAATGTCAGAAGATATGTCAGAAAGAATGTCAGAAGGGAGGTCAGAAAGAATGTCGGAGAGAAATGTCAGAAGATATGTCAGAAGATATGTCGGAAGACATGCCAGAAAGAATGTCAGAAGATCTGAGAAAGCTATGCCAGATACACTTGCAAAAGTGATGCCAGATACATGAAGTCATTTCATGCTGGAGTGAGGTGTGACAGAGTCAAGAGCATACAAGGTGTCAGTAGTGTATAACATGTCAGCGCAGCAGGTGACATTTCAAATGGAGTACATGCGGTGTGAAACTGAAAGGGAACAGTTGCATGTAGTGAGGAGCCATGTGACTTGAGCAACGACATGAACCGTCGCTGTTTTCGTTGTCTTATTGAGTCGTGGCACATTATGTTTCGGCTCAGAAAAACATCCTGTGTTTGTGTGCTTTGATTGGCAGTGAAGAATCGGTGATGAATGGTGTTCCAGTAGCGAATCACCATCAAGAAATCTCTGGCACAGCTGGCGGCGGCGTCCTCCGCAAAGAAGTTGTGGCGTTGTGTTGCTTTCTTGCTTTGGTGGTCTGTTTGTGACTTGTGGGACAATGTCTTGCCTTGCAAGTCGCTGGCAGACCACCAAGGGGATAGAGCACTTGGTGGAACGTATAGGACTGAATGCGATGAAGAACGTTTCTCCGACAGACTGGAGGGCAACATTGTTTTCCGGATGGCCGGGCAATCAGCCTGATTGAAGGGTCGTCACTGCATGCACTGCACGTTTCTGCCGACTGACATGTTGATATGCTGTTTGACAGACTGACATGCACAATGACCTGCCAGGTGAAGCAAATGCTTTGGCTCAGGTGGTTCACTGCCATGTTTGGGCATGTTTAAGCAAACGTGTTGAGAGCTCTGGAGTGTACTTCACACTGCCAACTGACATGTTGATATGCTGTGTGACAGACTGACATGCATAATGACGTGCCAGGTGAAACTAATGATCGGCACAGCTAGTTGCATGTCTGCCGACTGACATGTTGATATGCAGACAAAAGTGCAGTCAACAAGCTGATGTGAAATGTCATGGTGGGGATCACTCGAAGTAAAGTAATTTATTGTTTTCTTTTTATTGAAATTTTTGTTTCGGGTTTCAGTGAGCAGCTGGGCCTCCCGATCATTTCTGTCTTGCCTGGAGGTGCTTTTGATGAGGAGTGATGGCCTGGACCAGGCCCACCGCGTTCCTCGAGCTTTGATCCAGTCCAAGACCTTCAGTGAATTGATCAGACCTGCCTGTCATGTGATGATGACCTGGTGCCATGGATATTCTTTCAATTTTGGGGTGTCAGATGCTGACTTTTACAAAGACCCTTGTCTCAAGTGAACATGGGATGGTATCAGCACGTGATCTTTCAAGGATAATTAACAAGAAGCCATGAGCAATTGATTGCTGAACTATAAGGATACAGCGACTCACATTGACGCACTTGCCAGACCGTTGAGCGTCATATGCGATGGGTTGGGAGGGCTCCCCAGGCATTTCTTCCTCATATGTGACAACACGTCATCATCGAACAAGAACCATATCATGATGAGGTTCTTTGCCAGGCTGATCATCATGAACATCTTTGAATCTGCCACGATCCTGTTCCCTATCAAGGGCCATACACGTGGACCTCTTGACGGGATTGGGGGCCATGCGGTTGTCAAACGCTCACATGAGACATTTGAGGATGCAAATGAGCTGGTAGGTGTCTACCAAAGGTTTCTGCAGAAGGCCGTTTTTGAGAAGGGCACATTTGATCGGCGCTGCTATAAACATGATGACCGCCCCAACTGGAGTGACTGGTGTGGTGAGGTTCCTCTGCAGTTTCTCGTCACATGACAGGGCCCCTAGCGCCACATGGTTCCCGATTTCTCCGTTGGAAACATGTCAAGCGGCAGGAGGTGGATAGTGCTGGCTACACCTCACATGAGCCCTGTGCAGATGATGTCATGCTCCTCATACATGAGCACATGAGTGACCCCTTGCCATTTCAGATGGAAAAGCTCTTGGGTAACTTGGCGAAACTAGTATCATGTTTTCATCATATGTTACCCTTCATGTCCTGTTGTTTTTTGGTATGGGTTGTGTATGAATATCACATGTTTGTTGTTCAAACTTTGAATCAGCTGCTGGTCGGTCAGGTGCTTCACATGCCTTGGCGTTGGGAAGACAGACGAATGAACAACCGTCTGGCTCTGGCACCAGAGGTCGTCGACACATTTCACGCCCTGACTGACAGGGAGAAGGTGGTGAACAAAGCTGAGGTTGCGGTTGCGAAGAGCAGGGGCATCATTTCAGAAAAGGCTCATTTGTATTTGACCCGATGGGGGTTTTATGATTGCTGCTGCATTGTTTGTGCATGCTAATGTCTCTCTCTCTCTCTCTCTCTCTCCATGACTTCATTTCCTTCCGGCAGGCCGGCCCGCCCGGGACGAGGAACCTGAAGAGGATGATGATCGTCCTTGCCTGCTGCCTGCCTGGTTTCACATGATGATGATGATGATTGATGATGATGATTTGCTTTATTTATTTTATTTGCTTCATCATTCGTGCTCCATCCCATCCAAGAAGAGTGTGATGTGAGGAGGTGAGGGGTTGTCTTGTCTTCTTGTCTTGAAGGTCGTTCTCGTTCTCAACAAGTAAGTTTTCGCAACAATTGTTGACCTGTGTTGACCCCCAACAAGTGTGGATTGGGCCTATTTGTTTACTTCTTGGCTGTTTGAGCCCTTTGCAATCCCTGCTCAGTGAAAACGATGGTTGGGGTCACCCATGTGATGGGCAATAGCTTTTAGCCAATGTGATCTGTTAACTTCCACTAGTATGGCACCATGTGGCTTCCAAACACGACCCCCATGCGCCTCGCCTTGCAGGTGAAGATGGTGAAGAAAATTTTGAAGAAGAGCCGACGATGACTTGCCCAGCTGGTGATGTATTATGTATACATATATGCATTCTGTGACTGGGGTGGTGTCTAATGTTAACACTGCACACAACTACACAAGGTCACTTATGGATCTTAAAATACTTGGTGTTACATGTACACATAATGCATTCTCTCATTGAGGTGGTGTCAAACGTTTTTTTGTTCATAACCTTCATGCATCATGTTCATTGTAATGTAAAAAAAGGGCTGCTCCATATGAAGAGGGCTGCTCCATATGAAGAGGGCTGCCAGATATGAAGAGGGCTGCCACATATGAAGAGGGCTGCCGCATGTGAAGGGGGTTGCCACATATGAAGAGGGCTGGCACATAGGAAGGGGGCTGTCACATCTGAAAAGGGCTGCCCATGAAACCCCCAATTAACTTTGAGACCCCCAAATCACTTGACACTGGCTTACAGGCCAAGCGAGGCTAAGTGAGGGTCAGCGACAGGCCAAGCGCGGCAAAGTGAGGCTCAGCGACAGGCCAAGCGCGGCAAAGTGAGGCTCAGCGACAGGCCAAGCGCGGCAAAGTGAGGCTCAGCGACAGGCCAAGCGCGGCAAAGTGAGGCTCAGCGACAGGCCAAGCGCGGCAAAGTGAGGCTCAGCGACAGGCCAAGCGCGGCAAAGTGAGGCTCAGCGACAGGCCAAGCGCGGCAAAGTGAGGCTCAGCGACAGGCCAAGCGCGGCAAAGTGAGGCTCAGCGACAGGCCAAGCGCGGCAAAGTGAGGCTCAGCGACAGGCCAAGCGCGGCAAAGTGAGGCTCAGCGACAGGCCAAGCGCGGCAAAGTGAGGCTCAGCGACAGGCCAAGCGCGGCAAAGTGAGGCTCAGCGACAGGCCAAGCGCGGCAAAGTGAGGCTCAGCGACAGGCCAAGCGCGGCAAAGTGAGGCTCAGCGACAGGCCAAGCGCGGCAAAGTGAGGCTCAGCGACAGGCCAAGCGCGGCAAAGTGAGGCTCAGCGACAGGCCAAGCGCGGCAAAGTGAGGCTCAGCGACAGGCCAAGCGCGGCAAAGTGAGGCTCAGCGACAGGCCAAGCGCGGCAAAGTGAGGCTCAGCGACAGGCCAAGCGCGGCAAAGTGAGGCTCAGCGACAGGCCAAGCGCGGCAAAGTGAGGCTCAGCGACAGGCCAAGCGCGGCAAAGTGAGGCTCAGCGACAGGCCAAGCGCGGCAAAGTGAGGCTCAGCGACAGGCCAAGCGCGGCAAAGTGAGGCTCAGCGACAGGCCAAGCGCGGCAAAGTGAGGCTCAGCGACAGGCCAAGCGCGGCAAAGTGAGGCTCAGCGACAGGCCAAGCGCGGCAAAGTGAGGCTCAGCGACAGGCCAAGCGCGGCAAAGTGAGGCTCAGCGACAGGCCAAGCGCGGCAAAGTGAGGCTCAGCGACAGGCCAAGCGCGGCAAAGTGAGGCTCAGCGACAGGCCAAGCGAGGCAAAGTGAGGCTCAGCGACAGGCCAACAAAGCTAAGTGAGGCTCAGCGACCGCCACATGAGCATTCGGAAGCTTCTCTGAAGGATGCCTTCTGGAAACAACTTTTGAGTGCCGTCAGAAGTGAGCCTGGTTGGCCTGTCATGTTAGGCATTGCATGGCGCCAATTCTCGTCTTGGCGATGCGGGTTGCGTTTCCACGTCTCTGGCTACCCTCCACGGAGCTCAGTCCACGTCTTGGTCTACGGAGCGTACCAAAGGAACTTGGAAAAGTCGAGCCGATTGGCACCGTATTGATTTCTGAGCGCTACCACTGGCTTGGCAGGGGGCAGCTTGTGTCATGGCCATTGATGAAGTTGCCTTGGATCAAACCAATGACTTGGATGATCATGCCTCGCTCCTGCTTCGTTGTCGTTTGGGATTGATTGATGTCTCTGTTGCGCCTGCGGCACCGGCTTGCTGTGGTTTTGATCGGTCCCTCTTGACGTCACCAGATGCTCAAATGCAAGTTGCTAGTGTGTGGCATTCTCTGCATGATTAACTGGATGACAAGCTTTGGAACCTTTCAGTGGATCAGCGGGTTAGATTTTTGGACTCTCATTTCAAACAGGCATTGCAGGTCTCTCTCCCCAAGAAGCGCAAGTCCTTTCAGCCTACGTGGATTTCAGATGTGTCGTGGGCTCTCCTGCAAATGTTGAGATCTTACCGCAGAGCCTCCTTCGAAGCTCGTTCTCATCTGAAAGTTGCGACTTTGCGGGCGGTCTTTGTTGCTTGGCATGAGGTTAAAACTTTGCAGTGGGCTGTTGGGCGTGAGGAACATGAGCTTGCTCCGGGGAGTGTTTGGACTTCCGCCACTCCAGGAGATGACTGGATGAGGGCTGTTCATGTTTCTTCGGCTGTCAATGCGCACAATGCTGCGCGTCTTCGTTCCACTGTGCGTCAGGCGTTGCAAAAGGATGAAGCTCGGTTCGTCAGTCAGGCTGCGCAAAGCTTTGAGCTTATGGGATCTTATGGGGAAGGTGGATCTGAGAAGCTCTGGTCTTTGCTGCGTTTGCCGAAAATGAAACAGCGTCGTGCACAACAGTTGGTCAAATTTAAGTGCTCGCAGCAAGCCTTGACCAAGCATTTCGCTGCCATTGAGAGCGCTGACATTGTTTCTGCCCATGACATTCAGGATAAGGTTTGTGTTGACAATGCCTTGGCCTTGCAGCGGGCTCCTCACATCCCTTTTGCCTTGGAAGACCTTCCTACGGTCTTTGAATTGGAATCTGTCATTCATGACATGAAACGTGGTCGTGTTGCAGCTGGCGTTTTCAATGCAGAGATTTTGCAAGCCTCACCATCTGAAGCGGCGCACCTGCTGTATCCACAATTAGTCCAGCTTTTTGCTTGGTATCAGCAGTGCTATGTTCACAAAGGAGGCTGGTTGGCACCGCTCTGGAAACGTAGAGGTTCTTTTGCTGAGGTTGTCAATTTCCGAGCTATCTTGATCAGCGGTGTCGTTCCGAAGCTTTTCCATGCTATCTGTCAGCGTCGCTTGATTCAAGCCATCCGTCCCAGGCTTCTTTCTTTTCAGATAGGAGGGCTTCGCAACATGGAAGTCTCTTACGCCGCTCATCATCTTCAGATGTTGCGGGCTCGTGCTGCTCGTCGGGGCCGCAGCTGCGCTGTCCTCTTCATCGATATAACCAGCGCGTTCTACACCTTGCAACCGGCATCCATCGTCGATGATCAATTGGGTCTTGGTTCTGCTGACAAGGACGAGGATCAGAGTGTCTCAGCAGCTGCCCGGCACCCCGCTTTGCAATACCTGGAATCAGGTGAAAACCAATGTCCTCAGTGACCTGCCGATGCCCTGGTGGCACACTGGGTCCAGGCCGGGAGATCCCATCGCGGACGCTTCACAGCGGCCCTTGAGTCCATTTTGCGTTTGTTTGTTCACTCAGCACCTTCTCCCAAGGCTTTCTGATCAACACCATCCAGTCGATCCCATCGTGTGGACGACATAGCCATCTTCTTAGAGGATGACCCACGCAGCTTTTGACCCAGGCACGGGCGGTGTGCTCGGAGCAGGGGCTTCATGTGAGCTCGAGAGGCAAATCTGAAGAATTCTACCCCTTGCTTTTGCGCATTTCGGGCAGGGGTCAGGCTGCGCACCGTGAGCTCTCTGTCCCTGGATTTCTGGAGGTTGCAGGGACGCCCCACTCTATCCCACTCACTTCGTCACCCATCTTGGGCAGAGACATGTTGCGTCTTTGAATTTCGATGTGGAAATCGACACACGACTGGCACATGCAGATCAGGCGTTGCGTGATGCTTCCCATCTCCTTCGCCATCGCGTGTTGTCTCTCAATCACAAATACACGTTGGTGCAGTCTTTGGTCTTTTCCAAGTTGTTGTTCGCTGCTGAAGTTTGGCCACAGCTTAGCTTGCGTTCTTTGACTCGCCTTCGTGCTTTCGTTACCAAATCCTATCGTTACTTCTTGGGCATGCAAAACAGACGAGACAAAGAGTGCTACAACGATAGGCAGGTTCAGGCACAGTTTCCCTCACTTGATCTGGACTCCATGTTGAGGGTTAAACGTCTTCGCTACTTTCAGCGTTTATTCTTGCATGCTCCTCCTGAGTTGATCATCCTGTTGAGGGAAGAAGATGTTGCTGCCTCACCCAGTTGGCTTGGCATGTCCCATTCATGGTCCATGCAGCAGTCAGGCATGGATGCTTTTACCCTTGATCAATGGATTTCTCATGTGCGTACCTCTGGCAAGTCATGGAAGCATCTTTGTGGTCGGGTAGCAAGTAAGGTCGCCATGCTTTCTCATATCCAAGCTCGCACTGCAGAGTGGCAAGACACCATGAATCAGCTTTTCATCAGTCAGGGTTTGCGCACTTTGGCTCCTTCAGCACCGCCTGAACCGTGCGGTGACTTTCCCTGCACTCAATGCTCGGCGGTTTTTGAGACTCCCAAGGCTCTTTCTGTTCACAAGCTTTTGATGCATTCTCAGCATGCATCAGTGCGTGCTTACATGCCGTACCCCAGCATGTGCATGAGTTGCCGTCGGGATTTCTATATGCAAAAACACAGACAGCACCTGCAATACACTGCCAACGGCTGCTTAGCCCACCTCCAAGCGGTTTTACACCCTGAACCTGCTGTGGATTTTGGCACGGCCAGCAATAAGCAGTTTCGTGCAGAGTATCGTCAGCCGGCTTGTCGCATCGTTGGTCCCCTTCTGCCATCAGTTTCCGAGTGGCGTCTTGCTGCACCGTGGAAGGTTTTTCCGGGCCCTCAGCAGCGTGCTGATCAGTCCTTTTCTGCCCTGGCTTGTGACTTACAGTCTTGGTTTTGGGCTGATGCAGCAAACGTGGACTTTCCTGATTTGAGTGGACTTTCTTTGCAGGACAGGGAAGAGCTTACTGAACCATTCCTCGCCATGGTCTCAGAGGTTTTGGGTGTTGCTGGTTCTGCACGTTTTGCTGCCATCTCAGCTTTGTGTGCTGGGCGTCCTGTTGTCCGTCAGCCTCCACCTGCTACCTCTTCCACTGAGCCTTTGTTCGCAGTGCCTGAGGTTGAGAGCCCCTTGTATGCTGGCCCGGATGGTGAGTACTATGTACTCTACTTTTACAGTGGACACATGCGTGAAGGTGATGTTCACACCATGGCTGATCAATTTGCATTGCAGTTTGGTTTTCGCATTTGCGTCATCCCCAGAGCCGCTACAGTCAATCGGTGGAAACAAGCGTCATGGCAGCGCCACCATGTGAAACATGGAGTGTGGCCCGATGGCGCAGTGCATTGGGGTTTGACCATGGCCCCGTTCTGCTCCGTCATGCAGATACTCCGTGGTGGTTGCAGACGAGTACGTGGCGAGGTCTCTTTCAAACGCTCATTGCAAACGACCTTATGCAATCTTGGCTGGTGATTGCTATGATCGCCCTTGGGGCGCACCATTTCTGATGGAGCATCCCGCCAAGCTGTGGCTGCAGCGGCCAGCATTTGGAAGACGGAGGAAGTCATCACGGCTTCGCATGCAGAGGAAGTCATCACTTTCGCTTGTTGCAGGGGCTCTACAGAGCTGCTTCAGCCAAGCCGACGACCTTTTTGCATGGATGGCTGCCGAATCTTCCACCCAGCTTTGATAGTCACCGAGTTCCTGCTGGCCAGCGACCTGACTGGACTTCATTGACTGGGAAGAATCTTCAGGGTGAGTGGAATACGGCTCGTGCAAAGGCCTACCCCCCGGCCGTCAATGCCGCGTTGTTCTTTGCTTTTTACGAGTCCGTAGCGCACTGCAGGGAGACAGCACAGACGCGACAAATTGATTGTCCACGTTTCCTTGCAGATGTGCAGGCCATTTACCGCAGCATGCAGGTGTCCAGTCGTGAGATGGGGCCAGATTAGAAAAAAGTTGAGAAAAGTGAGAGAAAGTGAGAGAAGATGAGAGGAGGTGAGAGAAAGTGAGAGAAAGTGAGAGAAAGTAGGGAAGGTGACAGATGGACAGGGCAGGGTTGGATCCAGTTGCGTGTCAGTGGCTCAAGCATAAGAAAATCAAAGGCAACAAATTCCTTTGTCTTCAGAAATGAAAATTCTCTATTATCATCTGTCTTCCGAGATGAGGTTCTCTATAATCATTTGTCTTTGGGAATCAGGATCTCTGTTATCAACACGTCTTCAGAAATGAGGATCTCTATTGTCACTAGGGCATCATGGCGCAGCAGGGCATCAGTCACCAAGTTGGCTGACAGTGGGGCTACGCGGCAATCATCAATGATCAATGATTACTATTGTGACCTAGTTGCTACAAGCGACCAATCGTTAGTGAAGTCAATGGGCGAAGAATTTCTAAGAGGCTCATGAGGAAAAATTGGTCACAGCCCCTCAGCATATCTAAGGCAGGGTTCTGATGGACAGGGCAGGGTTCAAGAAATATGTGTTTCATCTGCGGTGAGAAAAGTGAGAGAAAGTGAGAGAAGATGAGAGGAGGTGAGAGAAAGTGAGAGAAAGTGAGAGAAAGTAGGGAAGGTGACAGATGGACAGGGCAGGGTTGGATCCAGTTGCGTGTCAGTGGCTCAAGCATAAGAAAATCAAAGGCAACAAATTCCTTTGTCTTCAGAAATGAAAATTCTCTATTATCATCTGTCTTCCGAGATCAGGTTCTCTATAATCATTTGTCTTTGGGGAATCAGGATCTCTGTTATCAACACGTCTTCAGAAATGAGGATCTCTATTGTCACTAGGGCATCATGGCGCAGCAGGGCATCAGTCACCAAGTTGGCTGACAGTGGGGCTACGCGGCAATCATCAATGATCAATGATTACTATTGTGACCTAGTTGCTACAAGCGACCAATCGTTAGTGAAGTCAATGGGCGAAGAATTTCTAAGAGGCTCATGAGGAAAAATTGGTCACAGCCCCTCAGCATATCTAAGGCAGGGTTCTGATGGACAGGGCAGGGTTCAAGAAATATGTGTTTCATCTGCGGTGAGAAAAGTGAGAGAAAGTGAGAGAAGATGAGAGGAGGTGAGAGAAAGTGAGAGAAAGTGAGAGAAAGTAGGGAAGGTGACAGATGGACAGGGCAGGGTTGGATCCAGTTGCGTGTCAGTGGCTCAAGCATAAGAAAATCAAAGGCAACAAATTCCTTTGTCTTCAGAAATGAAAATTCTCTATTATCATCTGTCTTCCGAGATGAGGTTCTCTATAATCATTTGTCTTTGGGAATCAGGATCTCTGTTATCAACACGTCTTCAGAAATGAGGATCTCTATTGTCACTAGGGCATCATGGCGCAGCAGGGCATCAGTCACCAAGTTGGCTGACAGTGGGGCTACGCGGCAATCATCAATGATCAATGATTACTATTGTGACCTAGTTGCTACAAGCGACCAATCGTTAGTGAAGTCAATGGGCGAAGAATTTCTAAGATGCAAAAGTATTATCCGCAAACCCAGACGCTACGGAGCGCCTTTTGTTCTTGAGCCAAACGGTCACGCGTATTGGGCTGTACAACTAGTGCATTATCACGATATACATCTGCACTCCTCCTTACCTAAGAGCTGCTGTACCAGCTCGCCGGTAACCTATACAACTGTACACTGGTTTGCAGGTGTTCTTTCTATGAATTCTGGTTGCGGAGTCTGGCCAGGGCCTTTGGATCAGGTGTCCAATAGCTTCAACTGACCTTTGCTCCGTTCCGCTAGGTAGATGTACCCCGACCGTTCCATGGTCGCTTTCATCTGTACACCGGGTACACTTTTGGTGAGCACATCCGATCTGTTCCGTTTTCCCGGAACATGGATCACCTTCAGATGTCCCATGGCTACTCTTTCCTGCAGCCACAAGAATCGGGTCTGGATGTGTCTGGGCTTTCCTCAGGCAATTCGGCTCACAGTGCCTTTGGCTGAGTTGGAGTCTGATTCCACTAACGCGGGTAACTCCACTCCAAGGTCTGCCAATAGCGACTGCAAACCCAACGCTGTTGATCCTCCACGGACCAATGCGTAGTACTCACTTTCTCCTGTGCTCAAAGCTATCGTGCTTTGAACATTCGAAGAGTGTTTTAAGGCGTGGGCACCGTATAGCGCCAGCATGCCGGTCGTGCTTCGACGGGTTACTGCGTCTCCAGCATGGTCGGAGTCGACCTGAACCCTCAGCACATTCGGCTCTTGTTGCGCCGCGAAGACTTGTGAAAGGTCTGGATATCTTTTCAGATACCTTGTCAACCTCTTCAAGTCTGCCAGACTACTCTCCGTGGGATTCACCATCTTCCTGGAGAGATTTTTTAACCGCATGGCTAATGTCCGGCCTGTCCTGCGACAGGTACGCCGCTCTCATCACACACGACCTATACATCGTAGATAGATCCTTATTCAGCACGGTGCTTCTGGACTCCAGCATCTGCTGGTCAACGGACTTCTTCACGTCCGGTGTGTCCACACCCTTTGCGTTTTCCAATCCTAAGGTTCGGATCAGTAGATCCACGTGTCTCCGGTCTGGTTCAAGAAAGACCGCTTGTCTTCCCTGGTGGGTACCTACCCTGATGAGTCGGTTGAGAAAATGAACTTCCTTGTCGTCACCTTCCTCAAAACCAAGCGTTCCCAGCCTTTTCAGCTCATAGGCGCTTCTCAGCAAATCATCTACTTCTTGCAACCCTTCGCTATCCGCTAGTACTAGGAAATCGTCGCCATGTACAGTGATTCGTAATCCATCACTTTCGCGATAGAATACACTGCCATTACTCTTTCCTCTTTTGATACCTGCGGACTCTAGTAGTTGCGTATAATGGCTTTGCCAGATGTTTGGCGCGTCTTGCGTACCATACATCGATTTCTGGAGGAGTCCACATTCCTCTTCACCTTCTGGTGTATAGGACTTGTCCTCCGGCGGCAAATCCACGTAGATGGTTCTCTTTGGCACACCGTAGAAGTGTGCTCTGCTGATGTCCCAAAGTCCTAACTTCAAAGCCTTTCTTCGCTTTGATGTTTTCTGGGTAACCATAAGAGAGCAAAGAAGCCTCATCGCCTCCAATGGAGGTGTGGAGCTGAACAGTAGGCTCTGAGGCAGCTGTTGGTCAGCTGTCTTTGTGGCTTTCAGGTCCTTGGCCACAAGTCTCGACCTAAAGTTCGGCTTCGATGGGTCTCCCTTGTCTGTGTCAACCCAACGGACTCCAATAGGCTTTCGCCCGGTAACTCTGAGACACTCGGAGAGTGGACGTTTCACGTAGACTTCTTGTTTCCTGTAGTAGTCCATCTCGAGCTCTCGTGCCTCTCGTACTTTGTCCTGAGGCAACCATCCTCCGTTCACGTCATCCCAAAACCATTCTTCGAATTGGTCTGGGTCAACAAATGGTTCCTCTGGTACTGGTCCGCTGACGCTTGCTTCTGCGGAGCCTAGCTCTCCGCTTTCCATCAGTTGCTGTCGTAGACACTTGAGTACGGCCTTCACCAACTTTGGTGGATACTGGGCTGCTTGCCGCGCAATTCCACCTATCAGGTGTATGTGCCGGTGCCACTCGCGTCCTTGGTTGTTTCGGCACTCGCCCTCTAGCAGGTCTGCTAGACGGGCGTTGTTGGTGAGCCAACCTGTTTCCTTTCGGACGTATCCGCTTCCTTGCAGACCCCTGCGGTCTGTTGCTTTCATTTCCCACCGGCACATTGGTCCTTTGACCAGTCTGACGCCAGGCAAGGCCAAAATGGCCTGGATCTCAGGATCCTTCCAGCTTGCTGCTCCCCACGGTGCTTCGTGAAGAAACCACCTTCTGGAGTTGTACTGTTTCCTGTACATTTGACAACTCACATGGAGATGGTGGAGTGCTTCTGACATCCTTTTCTCACGAATCTCCGGGCTTATCTTGTGCCAACTGATGTTCTGCAGCTGCGAGAACATATGGCACGGTGGACTGCCCGTTAGCAGTCTCGGTTCCTCTTGGTCTATGAGGTCATTCACCTCCTTGACGTCTTCGGACTTGTTCAGATCCCAGTAGGTTCCGTCCGGTTTCTGCTCAGTCAGGTCTACTGCGAAACCTGGTCTCAGCTTGAATGATTCAGCCATGTCCGTGAACCTTTTCGGACTGTAGATTTCCATCACATCAACTGCACACATCTGGCAGCTGAGTTCTGCGATGCTGTCAGCGTCATTTTGGCTGATCTCCAAGCCATGTGCCTCGTAGGCGTTCAACACCTGTCTTCTTATCAAGGTCTTGAAGACCTTCTTGTGCTTAGCCAGAAAGCTGGCCTCCTCTGGTGATCTTTCTGTGGTCCCCACTGCGGGACTCAGGCCTTCCACTCTGGTGTCTGTTGATTCCCTCAACACTTCAGCCGGTTCCTCGGCTGGCCTTTTCTCACCTTGTGGCGGGGCCGCTTTTACCTTTGACAAAGGCGGCCCACCTGCTATCTGCAGGATGCCAGGCCTCTTGCTGCCTTGAGCAGGCAGAGGCTTTGCCTTGGCTTTAGTACTGCCACTCGCCGGTTCTGCTGCGGCTCTCTTCATTGCTATCCGCTCTGACGGATCTTCGGGTATGATCGGTCGTTCCACACCCGGCTCCTCTTCTTGAGGTTCACCCGCAGCCTCGCGGGCTCCAACGTCTTGCTCCACAGCTGGAGCTTGGACTTGGCCTTCGTTCTGGCCTTCGCCCTCAGCAGCTTCCTGCTGTCTCTTCTTCTGTTTCTTTCGGTCATGGGCTTCCAGTCGAGCTCTTCCTTGCTCGTCAGCCTGCATGCGCTCCATCATGCGAGCTCTGCATGCTTCTGTGTGTGGGACAACTGTTCGTTCGTCCATCAACACACAGGTACAACCCGGACATCCGTCCGTGTACCCATACTTATTCACATCCGCTTTTCGGATGTACACTCGCCTCTGTTCTGGCGGTGCTAGAGAAACTCTAGCTGGTCGGTCAGGCACTTCGAGCCTGTCTTCACCGATGAGCACTTCAGCTCCTCTTCTCTCAGGCGGCCTTCTAGCCGTAACCTGCCACGGCAGTCCCCTCAACTGGGTCCAGCCTTCGGCCACCCACTGGTCGGCCTGCGCAAGGCGCCGTATGCCTTGCCCTCGTTCCACGCCTTCTGGCGTCATGACCAGGAGAGTCCCGGTCCTGCCATGGTGGCCGATGTATCGGCCTACCTTTAACGGCACTCTGTCTTCTCCGAGACCACGGTAGTACAGCCTTTCTCCGAAGGCTACAGCTGGCTTTCGCCACTGCTTTCCGGATCTCCTCTGTTCAGGAGTCCTTCCGTCTCTTCCCTTGCGGTACCGATTCAGTAGATCTCCCACGTGTCGTGGCATCCACGCCAAGACCGGATCCATGTCACCCAAGGGTTGTCCTAACTTCTCTTCCACTGCTGAACGCAGCACTCTCACGTGCGCTTTAATTTCTCGGCACGTCTGTTCAATCAGACCATTGGCCTGATGATCTCCTGGTGGAGATTCTCTTGGAACACCTTCGATTCCCGCTGCAGTAGCAGCCTGGCCTTTCAAGGCCACTATGGATGGTTCCCCATCGCTCTGCAGTACTACACGACCATAGCCCAGCATCTTCAGAAACTGGCTAAAGTACTTTACTGCGTACGGCGTGGCCCCCTTGCCGTCAACAAACGTAGCGGCAACACACGACGTTTTGCTGTCCTTTACGACCAGGATCGGTTTCGATCTGTCGTCGTCTTCACCGTTCGCTGTCATGAAACAGTAGTCACAGGATATCGTTGGAATCCCGTCCTTCTCTCGGGCTTCTTCGTCCCGCGTCCGGTGCTGTTGTCCAACACCTCTTCCTGCCACACAGTGGTGACACCAAGTCCTGTACTGGACGTGCCCAGTACTCTCATGTTCCTCCACCTCTGCTGGTGTAGGATCTGTCGGCGCTCTCACCTGCACCGGTTGAGCCATTTCTTCCACTTCCATTTCTTCGCCCTCAGCTCCCTCAGGTCGGCCTTCGGGAGCTGGGGCTTCTGCTGCGGCTTCTTCG
>VSDK01018159.1:239614-258202 GCA_009767595.1 Symbiodinium kawagutii
GAGGTGAGAGAAAGTGAGAGAAAGTAGGGAAGGTGACAGATGGACAGGGCAGGGTTGGATCCAGTTGCGTGTCAGTGGCTCAAGCATAAGAAAATCAAAGGCAACAAATTCCTTTGTCTTCAGAAATGAAAATTCTCTATTATCATCTGTCTTCCGAGATGAGGTTCTCTATAATCATTTGTCTTTGGGAATCAGGATCTCTGTTATCAACACGTCTTCAGAAATGAGGATCTCTATTGTCACTAGGGCATCATGGCGCAGCAGGGCATCAGTCACCAAGTTGGCTGACAGTGGGGCTACGCGGCAATCATCAATGATCAATGATTACTATTGTGACCTAGTTGCTACAAGCGACCAATCGTTAGTGAAGTCAATGGGCGAAGAATTTCTAAGAGGCTCATGAGGAAAAATTGGTCACAGCCCCTCAGCATATCTAAGGCAGGGTTCTGCTGGACAGGGCAGGGTTCAAGAAATATGTGTTTCATCTGCGGTGAGAAAAGTGAGAGAAAGTGAGAGAAGATGAGAGGAGGTGAGAGAAAGTGAGAGAAAGTAGGGAAGGTGACAGATGGACAGGGCAGGGTTGGATCCAGTTGCGTGTCAGTGGCTCAAGCATAAGAAAATCAAAGGCAACAAATTCCTTTGTCTTCAGAAATGAAAATTCTCTATTATCATCTGTCTGCCGAGATCAGGTTCTCTATAATCATTTGTCTTTGGGAATCAGGATCTCTGTTATCAACACGTCTTCAGAAATGAGGATCTCTATTGTCACTAGGGCATCATGGCGCAGCAGGGCATCAGTCACCAAGTTGGCTGACAGTGGGGCTACGCAGCAATCATCAATGATCAATGATTACTATTGTGACCTAGTTGCTACAAGCGACCAATCGTTAGTGAAGTCAATGGGCGAAGAATTTCTAAGAGGCTCATGAGGAAAAATTGGTCACAGCCCCTCAGCATATCTAAGGCAGGGTTCTGCTGGACAGGGCAGGGTTCAAGAAATATGTGTTTCATCTGCGGTGAGAAAAGTGAGAGAAAGTGAGAGAAGATGAGAGGAGGTGAGAGAAAGTGAGAGGAGGTGAGAGAAAGTGAGAGAAAGTAGGGAAGGTGACAGATGGACAGGGCAGGGTTGGATCCAGTTGCGTGTCAGTGGCTCAAGCATAAGAAAATCAAAGGCAACAAATTCCTTTGTCTTCAGAAATGAAAATTCTCTATTATCATCTGTCTTCCGAGATGAGGTTCTCTATAATCATTTGTCTTTGGGAATCAGGATCTCTGTTATCAACACGTCTTCAGAAATGAGGATCTCTATTGTCACTAGGGCATCATGGCGCAGCAGGGCATCAGTCACCAAGTTGGCTGACAGTGGGGCTACGCGGCAATCATCAATGATCAATGATTACTATTGTGACCTAGTTGCTACAAGCGACCAATCGTTAGTGAAGTCAATGGGCGAAGAATTTCTAAGAGGCTCATGAGGAAAAATTGGTCACAGCCCCTCAGCATATCTAAGGCAGGGTTCTGATGGACAGGGCAGGGTTCAAGAAATATGTGTTTCATCTGCGGTGAGAAAAGTGAGAGAAAGTGAGAGAAGATGAGAGGAGGTGAGAGAAAGTGAGAGAAAGTAGGGAAGGTGACAGATGGACAGGGCAGGGTTGGATCCAGTTGCGTGTCAGTGGCTCAAGCATAAGAAAATCAAAGGCAACAAATTCCTTTGTCTTCAGAAATGAAAATTCTCTATTATCATCTGTCTTCCGAGATGAGGTTCTCTATAATCATTTGTCTTTGGGAATCAGGATCTCTGTTATCAACACGTCTTCAGCACCTCAGAATGAGATTCTGCAGAGGCGCTGATTCTCAATGTCAAGATCCAAAGATCCCTGGGGGCCTTAGCCACAGATCGATGTTGCAACTTAGGCACCTCCAAGAGTGGCCAAGGCAAAGCCAAAGGCTGCGGGGGAAGATCCCTGATACCAACTTGGGCCAATGCTGAAGCGAACCTCCTGCATTGTGAGCGACAACAACTTTTATCTTCTTGAGACCCCCATGTTCGTGTAAATTGATTGGATAATTACATTATCCTCAAGGGCAAGGCATTTGGCTCTGTTCGTGCTGGGGAGTGTCCCCCCCCTGCACGAATCAGCTGAAACCTTAGGGCGGGCGGTACATGTGCGTTCCGCAGCTCGTATCCAATCATCGCTCTGCCGCGTTGGTCTTTGTCATCGTCACCCTCTTCGGAACCTTGCTGGCACCGCAAACTGCGTCTTCGACGCCAGATTGCACGTACCCACATCCGCTGGGCATCCAACAGGGTGTTGGGCAAGAGGGCTCTTCGGCGTGTTCGCCAATCGTTGGTGCTCTTGAGGAGACACCACACGTGGAACAGGTCGGACATCCCACTACCCATTCGGTGGCTGGCTACAAGCCAAAAGATGACGTGGCACTGCCGTTTTTGCAACATACCCAACGGCGACAACAACGAAAATTGTCGCCAGTGTGGAAGCCATTGGGCAAAGGCATGGAAACAGGGCAAGAAACGAGAAGGCAGCCAAAGGCGACCTGCCAACCCGAAGCCCAACAAGCACAAGCAAGCAGATCAGGATGGAGTCCCCCAAGACAATGGTGCAGGCCCGGCCTTGGAGGTATTCCCCACGAGGGTACCGTGGATGCCAACAACGCCACACACACGCACCAACGTTGGCAAAACAGGGGAGACTCCAGCAGAAGCATCTGCAGCCATGCCAATTCCGCCTCAGCCGATCCTTCCGGCCCCGCCAACCAAAGCAGCACCTGCAAACAAGGCCCTCACGGAAGAGGAGACGAGGCTCATGTCACATCTTCGAGGTCTTCGAGACTTAGGTCACCTCCCAGAGATGTTGGCAAATCAATTGATGGACTTGGAGTCGCGCAACCAGGATCAAGAAAATGGTCGTGGCTTGACACATGGACAACTCAACAAGTTGCACAAATCCAGGAACCAAGTCCAGACGATGATCCGCAAGATTCGAGATCTCGATCAAGAATGGCAAGACTTCCTCAGAGACTCGCACAACCGTCTGCAGATACATGCCAGCCACTACTCCAATCACCGAGCAGAACTGGTAGCGGCCCTCCAGAAGAAACAGCAAGACCTGGAGGTGATACGCATGGAAGTGGCAAGCGCATCCAAGAATATCGCAGACAAACCACTGGAAACCGAAGCCATTGCTGTGCCAACAGTCGACCAGGACATTGCTCGCTTTCAGCAGCTAGCGGCAGCTATGGCTCCTTCAGATGCGGTTGCTGTCGAATCGGACGAGGAAGGAGAAGAAGACGAACTCATGGAAGATCGCCAAGATCGTCAACCCCCTCTCCACAAGCCACATCTTGCACCCAGACCCTTCAGACAGGCAGGATCCCCAACGAAAGTGGCGAACACCCATCTGAAGCCAGTCAAAGCCAAAGGAAAAGAAGCAGTGAAAGAAGTGGCCGAGGACAAGGAACTCTAGGCCCTTCATCCCGCACTCCCAGCACAGAAGCAGGCTGGATCATGAAGCATGGTGTCCAGAAACTCCTCCCCAAGGGAAACAAGGAGGATGCACAGTCCGTGACCGCTTGTGACAGCCAAGACTTCCAGGGATCAAATATTAATCGGCCCCCATCCTGGTGGCCCAGTCAAAAGGATAGGCATCCAGAGCCTTCCCAGTGCCTTTCCATGTGGCACTCCAAGCCAATTCATACTCCCAGGCCGATTTTGAAACATGGCCGGGGAAGAGTGTGCCGATATCATGTGAGTTTCGATGACAGAGTCCATGTAGCTTGCTATGGGTCCAGCAAGCTTTCACAGTTTGTGACATGCATCGAGCATTCGGCGGACTGCACCCGTTCCCTGTGGCACATGCACGGTCAAGTGTGCTCGGAAAAGGAGGTCCACCGGACCATCGGCCAGTGGAATCGTGCGTCATTGCACGCTCATGGAGCTGCCAGTAGCTCCCCAGCGACAGATTGTCAACTCTGTTGTGGTAGAAGACAAGTTAGTGTGGAAACCTGGCTTCAAGGAGCCTTTCCACGAGTCCAGGTCCACCTCACAATGGATTGGCTACATCTCTTTGAAGCCATCCAAGCAAAAGCCGAAAACGGACATTGTTTCATCGAAACCTGGTTCCTAGCTCCTCGTAGGCACCATGTTTGCATTCGTTCTCGTCGCCTGTTAGTTCACACTGACGTCACTCAGGAGGACTTTGAGAGACTGTGCAAATGGATTTGGGGAAACATGTTGCTTCCTGATCAGCCAATCACAATCGTTGAGGTAACTCCTACACCTGTGACACTCATTGATGCCGCCACGCATGTACTCATTTTGCAAGGTGATGTATCGACACATGTTGCAGCCCTTTTGCAAAGTGAGGCCATAGCAGGCATCAACAAGCTTAGAGCTTTCCTGGTCCCGCGATGGCACACAGTTCATGATGTATTCAGGATAGCCCAGCTAGACTCACTCTGCCGTGACAGAATCAGACCGTGTTTCATTCAAGACCCATCGAGGCCTGATCGGATATTCACTACTGAGGAGAGACCACATTTTCGTACTGGTGCCCTTGTTCACGGTGATGTTTTGAGAACTCAAGTAGCTGATCCCCCGCTACCAGATGTGCCAGACACTGACACAGAGTCTTCTTGGGATGAAAGAGACACCGATGTGCCTGTTTCTGATGAACTCTGGGAAGTGTCAGAGGATGAACGAGACAGCACCGACGATGATGATGCGCTGAGCCTTTGCCAGACTGAGGCCTTCACACACGCGTCACACCATCAAAGCTTTCGCATTGCCAAGGAGGATGCGGCATCCCCTCCTCAAGCTCAACTCGCCTGGCACGACATCCCAGTTGAGTACCGCCTGGATGATGTCATTGTTAATCCCGACAAGAACGACGGTTTCTGGGCAATCCCAACTTGGATCAGAGACAGGGTTCCCCACCCCTGTAGTGGTGAACCTGCTCAGACAGTTCCGGAACATCCGCATGATGATGTAACCACATTCATGCAGAGAGAGCGTTCCAGGTCCCGTAACGACTCCATTCCAGATCCCTCAGAAGAACGGGATCCACAAGCATCGTCCTCGCATGAGCATCCGAGCGCTGCCCCAAACCAGCTCAGTGCGCCCCACAGCAGTGGCGCATTTTGGCATATAGTGTTTTCCGAGATGCCGTATGAACCCGTTCCGGTCCTGGCAGGGCCGAGTGGTCCCACCCTGTCCGAGGTCAGTGCAGCATTAGATATGCCTATCCGTAGCATGGTCGCCACGCATCCGGTTGCGCACGTCCCTCTTTCGCACTCAGACAACTTTGTTTTGGTAGAGTTCAGTGAAGACAGGGTTCAGCATGGTGCAGATGCCATCACATTGTTGGAAGTTGTAGGCAGGGACCGTGCCTGGGAGGAAGAGAATGGAGGGGCCTCTCGTGTTTTCCATTCCATGATGGTCACTTTCGTGCATCATGTCCGCTCCACTCTCCTGCAAGTCCTTCGATTAGATACCCTGGATGGTAGGTTCCCCAACCATGTACTGATCTTCCACAATGGCACGCCGTGGACAGCAGACATGGTTGAATCACGACAATTGAGGCATGGGGATCTCATCCAAATTTTCCTTGAAGAGGACAGCGATCTCCAGTATAGCACAGCTTTGATTGGGTGGTTGCAAGCTCAAGGTCTCTCACCGTGGCCTTCGCTCATGAGGACCTCGCAACCTGTGGTCCCCTCAACAGCACCGTTTCTCATCCAGGACCCGAATGATGACCACTGCCCGTCAGCCAGTGAATCCGTAGGAGAACCCCTCATGCAGTTTCGAACATGGTTCATCTCCCACGCCAGGCATGTGGCGTGTCTGGACAGCCGTGCCATGTCATTCAATGTTCCTCCGACACATTGGAAGAGGGCCATCGCACAAACCTGGGGAGATAGATTCGATGACCGCCTCTCCTTTACGATCACCTGGGTGCACCCACACCCAGAACCGATCGGCAGTGCAGCGTCGGACGACCTCCCACACCTTATAATAGAGCAAGACCACAGATACAACATGATTAGCATCCTGTTGACCAAGCATCGCCACGACAGCCACAGCCTTCAAACAGAGCGAGCAGCGTTCTCGGTTGGAGATCGCACCCCAACTAGCTGGTACTTCCAGCTCATGCAGGTAGAGCGGGCGTGTCGACTGACGCATGTTTGTCGAGTCTTGCATCATGGTCAGGTCATACGTGACTCTGAGCTCATCCGACGTCCCACAGGTCAAGCTATCCAGTTGGAAATGTACCACAGAGAGACCCATGTGGAGCAGGCGGAAGATTTTTCAACACTGATGCAATCTCCTGCCAGCCACAGGCTTGTTGCAGGCACTGGAGAACCAGTTCACCCCTCACAGAGCGCATCCAGCGCAACTGCACACAGAAGCTGCACAGGCGAAATTGCATCTCATGACCTTCAGCCGTCAGACTTTGAGGCTCTAGCCCAGTTGCGAGCCCAGTTAAGATTCACAGATGCATTCGAAGTTGAAACTCTCGCCCCCCCTGCATTGGTCAACACCTACTATCTCTCTGAGCTTTCAACTAGACGTTGTGCCTTTGCCCGCCCGGTTATTTTACAGGCGGACCAGTCCCACTGGAAGGAAGCCATTTTGCAAGTTTGGATAGACCACCTCGACCGATCGTCTCCCTCTGAGCTTTTTGTTGTGACGCCGCATCCTCCGCAGAACTTTGTTGCCACTGGTATGGTAGCGGCATTTGTCATCATCTCACAACATCGCACTGATGCGCATGTTCCCACACTCCTCACCATTGAGGAAGAGGATGAATTCATCCACATGGCACAATGTTTGGAGACCCCGGTTGACCGCCACCAAATCCTGACGGCCACTGGTCTGGCAGACCAGTGTCTTGGACCAGACGCAACAATCGCATGTACAGTGTCTTACAGCTCAGTTGACATTACCACTCAGCCTGTGACGTACATGCCACCAGGAGCAGGTCTCCACATGTCCATGACACCTAATCTGGCCGCAGGCATGCAGGAGCCTGATGATCAAGCACTTTCCCTTCTCCAACTTCAGACCAATTTTGCCTGCGAGAAGGTTGACGTTGCCCAAGGTACTGAGCGCCTAATAGCTGGCGTGGTGGCTCAAGCCCAGCAGCCAGGACCAGGAGGCAACGGACCACCTCACACTGAAGTGGCATCCACACAGCGCCATGAGGCTCCGGTGCCCATCAGCCTAGAGGCACTACTCTCGCATGTCCCCTCCAGTGAGGTCATCTCTCACCGCATTGTCCGTGGGCAACTTTGCACCTCACCCAGTGCGGGCCACAAAGCAAGGTGCCACCCATGCTCCCATACATGGACCATGAGCACAGGACAGCAACATGCTCTTGAGTACCCGGAGGAAGACCTACCCATCACTGTGTATGTGCCCTCATGCATTTCCCACAATGATGCACAGGATGTCATACTCCGCAAAGAGCAAACATCCCTGTACACACCTCCCTTGGAGCACATGCGTTTTCTGTACACCTGTGGTCTCCCCAGGGCAGTTGTCGTGGAAGCGCCGCTCTACAGCACTGGCAATGTCACTGTATGGGAGTATTGTCAGCAGGACCCTGTCCTCATTTCTCGCCCAGTTAAGGAGCGAGAACCGACGCCATGGCCGGAACCACAACCGAATCACAACGATCAGATACCCAAAACATTGACGCTTCGCATGTCAGCGGCATCCGATTTCCAAGCGCAACTTCCATGCCGTAGCAGGTCGTAGAACTGGCAGAACGACCATGGATCTCCCTGTGTTTTACCACGGAAGGCATTGGACTCGATCCAGCGTTTGAACTCCATGCCCCACCAGACCCTGATTGGTCCGCATATGATCGCATTGTGCTTTGTTCTGATGGGTCACATGTCTTTGATGAACCCCAAGCAAAGCACACCATGGGCTGGGCCTTTGTTGTGGTGGGCGAGACCTATCCTGAGCAACAACAATTCTTGGGCTGGGCAGGAGGCCAAGTCTCAGATTGCAGTGCTGACCCTACATGTATCCCCAGCTGTGCATCGCACTCCACAAGAGCAGAACAAGAGGCCCTCTCCTGGGCATCTCTGTGGAGGCTTACGCATCCACACGCCACATCTACGGTCTTCATTTCTGATTCCAAATCAGGTCTGGCCACAGCAGACGGCAGTGCATCTGTTGGCAAAAACCTCGGAGCTCAGATTCTCCGCAGCAGCGCGAGAGCTTTGCGGGCAAAACTCCCACCTCAAGGGGTGTGGTATCGTCATACAAGAGGTCATGCCGGTCAATACTGGAATGAACTTGCTGATAGATTGGCGACGTTCTCCAGACGCACAGCCCCACCACTCCAAATGGTGGTCCCGCCCCTCCAGGGATGGCAGAGCATTGTTCCGCACTTGTGGACACTCTATCAGGACCATGGAGCAGCCCTTGACCCAGCTCTGAACTGCATTTGTATTTCCAGACCATCCTACCCCACCACAGCTGTGGCACATCCCATGGGGCCAGCCATGGCCAGCCCCAGGTGAAGAGGCCTTCATCAATGTGCAAATTGCATCAGCCAACGTTCTCTCGCTTTACACCGGGCATGCGGGCGGAGTCGGAAAAGTGGCATACCTGCAAGAGCAGTTTGCGCTGCAGAAGTTGCACATTGTTGGTGTCCAAGAATCCAGAAGTGCGCCTGGCTGTTTTGTTTCAAAGGAGTGGATCCGCTTCTCAGCTGGTGCGGATCACGGCACCCTGGGCATTGAACTCTGGATCAACACGGCACAACCCTATGGCCGCATCGGTGAGCAGAATCTCTTTTTAACCAAGAATCACTTTGCCATCGTGAGTACGCACCCACGACATCTCCTGGCCAGAGTGACTGCACCGGGATTTCACTCTTGGATCCTGGTTGCACACGCACCTCATGGAGGACACCCAGTAGAAACCAGAGCAGAGTGGTGGCAAGAAATGGAAACATTGCTGCGACAGCATGCAGCCATTGGGCAGTGTTTGGTCTGCATTGATGCCAACGCCACTGCCGGTCCAAGCCATGAGTGTTTCGTCCACGACACCATGGATGATGCCAACCACAGCACTCACCTGCTTCAAAGGTTTCTCGCCAACACTCACTTGAGCATCCCTGCTAGTGACTCAAGACTGGGTACCTGGGAAGCCACCTGGACAAGCGCCGATGGCACCCACAGCAGGAGATTGGACTTCATTCTGATTCCCTTCCAGCACCATTTCCGCTGTAAGCGGGTTTTCACAGGATGTGGAATCGACCTCAACCTCCATACAGAGGATCATGAACTTTGTGGTGTCCAGCTCACCTGGCAACACCAAGTCTCTACAGAAGTGCACAGCCCCAACCCCACAGCCCAGTGCGACCGCTCCAAGATCCTTCAAGACCCGGACCTTGAAAAGGCACTGGAACGCATCCCAATGGAGCCTTGGCACCTCGATGTGCACACTCACCATGAAGCTGTCAATGCTTCCCTACGTGCCGCTTTGCAACAGCACTGCCCCGCAAAACGGCATGGCCCGCGCAAGGCCTTTATCAAACCGGAAGTTTGGCAGAATAGACTAGAATTGCTCCAGGCACGTCGTAACCTCAAGTCCTTGCAAAAGCAGCATGCCAGAGCCACGCAGCAAGCCTTGCTTCGTGCATGGTCGATTGCGGCCGAAAGGAGCAGCCCAATCGAAGTGAGCAAACCTGCGAATCCTCGCCTTGACCGGCTCAGACTGGTCTTTGACATCTGACGCAGAGCCAAACTCCTCAAACGCCAGATCAAAGATCTCAAGCTGCAAGGCGTCCAAGAGGCCATGCAACAGTGTGCCGTAACCTCCACTCCGGCCCAAATACTCAAGATTCTGCGCCCTTTCAGGGGTTCCAGCAACGCCAAGTTCTTCGGACCAGCCCCCCTGCCTATGGTAGAGGACGGCCATGGCAACCTCTGTGAATCACCCTCGGCCATCCTTGATCGATGGATTCCTGGATTGAATTCTTCTCAGCAATGGAAGGCGGACACAGAATCTCCCTCCAAGCCCTCATGGACCAATGGGCCCAAGAGCTGCCCACTTTTGGAGACGTCCTTTGTGGAGACCTAGCCGACATTCCCACAGTTCTCCAGTTGGAGACTGCTCTACGCAATGTTGCGCCACACAAAGCCATCGGTCCGGACGCTATCCCCGGTGAAGCATGTCACAAAGCTCCAGTACCTTTGGCATCTCTCTACTTTCCCATCCTGGTGAAGATGGCGATCTTTGGGATGGAACCCTTAGCTTTCAAGGGAGGCCGTTTGACAATGGCTTGGAAACGAAAAGGCCCACAGACGAGCTGCTCATCATTTCGCTCATTGCTGATTAGCAGCCATCCGGGCAAAGCCTGCCACAAAGCTTTGAGAGACATGAGAATTGAGGCATATGAGCAGGCTCTCCTGCCGGATCAACTAGGAGGCCGCCGAGGCACTCCAGTTACCCTCGCGGTTCATCTAGTGAGGGCGCACCAGCGTTGGTGCCTTGAACAGAAAAGGTGCGAAGCCATCATTTTCCTTGATCTCAAGGAGGCCTTCTACAGGACTCTCAGGGAGCTAGCGCTTGGTTCGGCTCCGGGAAGCCAACTACATCATTGGATCCAAGGCCTTGGACTTGCCCAGTCAACCCATGATGAACTTCTTCGTCAACTGAAGCAACCCAGTGCCATTCACACAGCTGGTTTCTCCGCAGTCCACTGCAACATGGTGCAGGCCATACACCACTGTACTTGGTTCTACGTGCAAGACCAAGCTGATCGTGTTGTGACGTCGGTCGGCTCCCGGCCGGGCGACTGTTACGCCGACTGGGTATTTGGCGTCCTTTTTGCACGGGTATTGGGTCAGTTAGAAGAGCGACTTGACAGGATGGCACTTCTTGAGGAATTGCCTGCAGCCACAGCCAGTGGCATTGGAACTGCAGCCCAGCCTGCACAGACAACTAGACTCCTTGGACCCACTTGGATGGATGACTTGGCCATCATGGTTTCTGCAGAAACAGCCGACGCCCTCATCTCCAAGGTCGCCAGAGTCCTCTCTGAGCTGCTCACCGTTTGCCTGGACCACGGGATGCAGCCGAATACATCCCCGGGAAAAACTGAGGTCATGCTACACCTCACAGGTGCTGGCTCCCATGTGTGGCGCCGCAGACTTTTCAACAGAGGTGGCAGACCTTTCTTGGACATCGTCACAGAGGAAGGCACCATCCCGATCCATGTCACGTCACACTACAAACACTTGGGCGGCCTTTTGCACCATACTACCAGCAGCATGAAGGAAGCACAGAGCCGCTTCGCCCAGGCACACCAAGCATTCAGTGAGCATCGCAAACTTCTGCTCCAGAACAAACAGCTGTCCCTCTCACAACGCACCTCCCTTTTTGACACCATGGTCATGAGCAAACTTCTTTACGGGTTCAGCTCATTGGTCCTGTTCAAGCCCAAGGATGAGAGTGCCATGGAGACAGCTTTATTCAAGTTGTACAAGCGCCTTCTTCCAGGTTCCACGAGGGAACACATATCGAAAGAAGCACTGCTGGCTCGCTTAGAGCTTCCGACCTTTCGCACACTCCACCGCAGAGAACGCTTACGCTACTATGCCCTGGCGCTGGTCTGTGCGGACGAACGCCTATGGAGCCTTTTGCGACTGGACTCTCGATGGATTGACCTCGTCATTGAGGACATGACCTGGATGAGAGGCCGACTTCTTCTTTCGCATCCATTGCCGGACCCCAGGGAGCACATGGCTCCATGGCATGACCTGATTCGCACCAGACCGAAGTACTGGAAGAAGCTCGTCTCGCGCGCTGTACGCTGCGAGGTGCTACAGGCCAAGCACGCTCACCAGGTACGCTGTTTTCATCAGCGTTTCTGCACTCGGGTGATTGACCTCCAGCTCCTTCCCGCCCCTCATGCTGCACGAGTTGTCCCTGCAGACTCGCAGTATTTTGGTTGCATGCACTGCCAGGTCTCAGCCAAGAGCAAGGCAGGGGAAGCGGCACACATGTTCCGCTGCCACGGGAAGTGTGCAAAGGAACGATGGCTATATGACTCCACACAGTGTGCTCACTGCTTGAAGGAGTTCCACACTGCCGCCAAGATTCAACGCCACCTGAAGACATCCCATCGATGTCGGCGCCATCTACATCCTCTCCATCACCTTCAAGCACCTCTCCCGGGAATTGGTTCACAAGGAGACCGCGCACTACAGCATCAACATGATGACCTGGTCCCGGTTATCCAAGCGGATGGACCACATGTTCAACAACGTGAGCAACGCGAGGAGGGTGACTGGGAGATCGAGATTGTGGACACCATCCTTGGCGCTCTACTGCCAGTTGATGCAGAAGACAACACGCTCTTGGCCATAAGTGAACGCCTTCGGACAGCAATCAGTGCCAGTGTGTGCTCCTGGACGATTTGCAAAGCCTCAGTTCACTTTGCTATCCAGGAGCTGCAGGCCTCTGATGCGCAGATGATTGGACAGGAGTTGGAGGACGTGAAGATGGCTTTGCTGGGAATCACCGAAGCCACCTCATGGCCTTTCCTGTTGACGGAGGATGCGCCAGCAGAGGAACCCACACTTAACACTACAGAGGCATGGGAGGCCCATCTTGGGCTCCATCTCCGAGAACGAGGCCCTGACCGACTTCCAGCCCCGAGTGGATTCAGCGCACATCGTGTCATCATCCACCTCTTTTCTGGACGTCGTCGACCAGGAGACCTCCAGGCTTTTCTGGAACGAACGGCCATCGGCGACGGGTTGACCCTTCACGTTGTGTCCATCGACTTGGTCTTCCATGAGCGGTGGGGTGACCTCGCCAACCCTGAGACGCAGGAATGGTGGCTGCAACAGATCCGATCGGGCTACATTATCGGCATGTTAGCAGGTCCACCGTGCTCCTCATGGTCGAAAGCAAGGGGCCGCATTGTGGAAGGCAAGAAGTTTCCCCCACGAATCCTTCGGACTGCGCAGGAACCCTGGGGGGTTGCACTACTTGCCATCCGAGAACTATCGCAGCTTCTCGAGGCGGACGACCTCATGTTCTTCTGCCTCCTCGCCGTCCTCGAGCTCTGGATTGCCCATGGCTGTGCCGTTCTTGAACATCCAGCTTGCCCTGACGAAGAAGACCGAGCAAGCATCTGGCGCACTCTGCCGATGCGCTGGCTCTTGAGCCTTGAGGGAATAGAGTTAGTGCACGTTTGGCAGGGTCTGCATGGAGCAAAAAGCCCCAAGCCAACCCACATGCTTGCTTTAAACCTGCCACAGCTCCCATCCATGCTGCGAACCCATCAAGTGACGGCGCACCTGCCGTCGCAGCACAGCATTGGTGTCACAGCAGAGGGACACTGGCAAACCACCTCCTTAAAGGAGTACCCACCCAGTCTCAACTGTGGACTGGCCGAGGCGTTCTTGAGCTTTGCTCGAACAGCCCCCATCGTTGAGAAACCCATCCCGGCCGAATTTTGGTCAACCATTGAGCCCATGGTTGTCGATTACAGTGCTCACATGGGAATGGATTTTCAGCGATGATTTAATTACCATGCATTGACTGCCGCGGCGAGAGCCTCTGTTTGCAGCCAGGTGAAAAAAAATCCTCAAGGGCTGTTTCTGTGCAGATATGCCGAAGGGTCTTGATCATGACATCTTAGTGAGAGTGCGCTGCCATGACAATGGCACTTGAAACACTCAGCGCAAGGGTTCTGAAAGAACGAAGTGGCCGGAGATGTCGCACCCTTTGTTCCTAACATGAAACTTTTGGGTTTAGTACCCTCGCAGGTGGATCATCCATGGCCTCCGCTGTCTTCAAACATGGAAACCATCGGAACCGGAGCCCCTCGGCTGTCCTCTTTCTGGACTCCGCACATTTCTCTTTCCACCTGCACGTGGCCAAGGATGACTCACTTGCTCAAGCACGTCGGACCATGCTGAAGCACGTCGTAATCAAGAAGGAGTTCATGCAAGACTTTTGCTGTATGCCTTTGAAAGACTTGCATGGTTGCCAGGAGCTGAAATGTCATGGCGTCACCATGGCGGGTCTTTGCAAAGAGCAGGTGGTCGCTCTGAAGGGAATTTGGCAAGGGATAGACCTGGGAAAGGTGGGGGAGGTGGAAAGTCTATATCCAGAGGAGAGCTGTAGGTATAGACGTTCAATGGATCCTATATGGGTCCCACCTGGCGCTAAGAAGTCCTTTTACCCCAACGTGGACTGGACGAGGACAAGTGAGTTGTGGACCAACTCTTGGTAAGGTTTTCAGCTCAAGGGGAAAACCTTAGTGGGTTGGAGACCCACGGGTCGTGATTTTCCGCGACCTTGCCGATTGCCATTGCTCTACTGGCACTTCGGCTTGCACAGTGCTCTGTGTAGTTTCACCAGCTACACATCACCTGTTCCTGCCGTCCCAGCGGCGTAACAATTTCCTGGGAAGGTGACCTCTGGCTACTGGGACTACATTGGTGGTTGACTTGTCCTACCTTGGTTTCTCAGTGCCGAGATCTACGTATATTTACTCGGAACTGGCATTGCCCTGGAGTGGATATTCTATGGTATTTCGCCTCCTTGCTGCTGTTTGGTTGATTTTGCACTATTCAGTCGGTGAGTCAAAGGCGGAATTGGAGGCGGAGGAGAGCTTCGGTCAAGCATCAGTGGTACGGATTCCGCAAGGGCTGGATCCACTTAACACCACATCGACTTGCTCAGATCCGAAGGCGCCTCGCAGCCCATCATTCTCGAGATCCAGGACTCCTACATGGGCTGAGCCCATACAAATGGCGGAATCGACTTCATGGCGCTGCCAATGCGGTGGTGCAGGGCAAGTTTCAACTTCTGTGGACAGTGTGGCTATGGATGGTCCGGAGCTGCCGCACCGAGACAACCGTCACAGAAGGCCAACCCTCGGCAGTACCAACCGCAACAGGGTCGTGGCTGGAGGCTATGCAGACTGGCAACAATCGGATTGGTGACCGAGGAAGCCGCCTGGGTCCCCACGTCAACCACGTGGCGATACTCAGGACCAACCGCCCAAGCCGAAAAAGCCCCCAAAGAAGGACAAACGGAAGGAGAAGAAACCCGCAGAGGATGGCTTGACACCAGAACCACCCTGGATGCCAGAGCCCATGCCCAAAATCCCTCCGGCACTGCCTTTGCAGCCAACGCCAGCTGGTCCTTCAATGGACCCGCTAACCAGACAGCTCCTTGCAGCCCTCCAGAAGCACGAAGTTGCATCACAGCTCCCCACCGAGGTACAAGGCATTCTTCATTCGATGCAGACCAAGAGTGCGAAATCTCCGCAGTGAGGACTTTAGCCAAGGCCAAAGAAAACCTGCACATGTGCAGAGATGCACGTCTCCAGCTGCATACCAGCTGGCGGTCGCACCTGGCGGATGCTTTGTCAAGGTGGAGAAAGCAGGTCGACGACTTCCAGCTCCAAGATTCTCGCTTGGAGGAAGAGACCCGGAAGGCGGTAGAGACCTTGCAACAGGCCAGAGAGACACTGGAGGCTTCCAAAGAGGCTGCAACCAAGGAAGTGGGAGCAGAGACCATAGAAGACGACGAAGAGGATGTGGACACGGCAGTGCCGGTGGTTGGCAAGTCCATCCAGGACGGCCTCAACAATGTCGTCGAAAGTCTTACTACCCAACTTCAACACCAAGCAGACGAGGCTCTCCAGGAGCTGAGGAAGACAAAGAGACCTCGAACTGCTATGGATGCTTCCAAGGTGCCAGCAGGCAACGAGCACACCGACACGGCAATGCTCTGATTGGCAAGGATCGGTCAGGAGAATACAGAACTGCTTCAGCAAAGAAGTATCCTTTGCATCTGAACAGAGCTTTCGCCGCTGCCATGAGTGCCAGCACAGAGCGGGTCGGTACAGGGGACCCCGATGCATCTCTTTGGCAGCTGGCCCAAGAATTTGAATCCATGTGCCAAACTTTTCAACCGCGTTGGTGTCCAGACTACCAACCAGTTTGAGCACATCTAACATGTTTGCTACGGGCTAGACCCAAATAGCAGCAAAGTTGAAAAAAGTTGACTCTTGGTATCGCCGCCCACAGGACCTGACGCATCGAAAGTGGCAAAAAGGAATCAAAGTCGGTCTCAAAAGGAGAGGTCTTGGAGGCATAGATTTGAATCCATTGTGTTGCGATCTCGAACACAAACCCTTAGGAATATCCCAAGTTCTGTGCCTAATTTTTCTTCTTCTTATCTCTTCCCACAAAACTCAACACCGATCATATCATATGAACCCATCACCGATAGATGCAACATATCAATCACATGCAACATGTATCTAAATCTTCGAAATCAAGGATGCATCACACGATGCAACGTGTCACATCTTCGATGTCGAAGGCGTCCAAGGCAGCGCCACAGCAGATCCTCGCTGGAGGCGCGACAGAAGAAGCGACAGGAGAGAAGGGAATGACCTCCTTATTTTCTCTTATGACAGGAGAGAAATGAAGAGAAGATAAGAGAACATAAGAAGG
The DNA here is from genome assembly GCA_009767595.1 of Symbiodinium kawagutii. Classification (NCBI taxonomy): domain Eukaryota; class Dinophyceae; order Suessiales; family Symbiodiniaceae; genus Symbiodinium; species Symbiodinium kawagutii. The sequence goes on from VSDK01018159.1 coordinate 256,145, forward strand.
AGAAGGAGAAAAGTAGGAGAAAAAGAGAAACTCAAAAGAGAAACTCGAAGAAATTCGAATCTTTCAAAGGTGAGTTGTGTCTTCGTGTCCTTCGTCTGTGTCTCCAGCGCCCCACGGAGGACAGGGAGATCGCTGAGCACGAAGCTCTGGAGCCGGAGCCGAGAGGGAGGACAAAGACACAAAGAACGAGATCAAAATGATGTCTTTCTCATCAAATCTTTTCTATCTTCAACTCATTTCTTCACTTTTCATTGATGATAAATTACGATATTCATTGTTTTAGTATGATTTATTCTGATTGTGCAGCCTGAACAACAAAAATTCTGTGAGGCGAAGTTCTTCAGATCATTCAAAAACCATGAAGGAATTGAGAAATCGGAACCTACAAGGGCTGCGCGTACCAAATGGCTATGCACCATCAAACTTGAAAAACAATGGAGTCCAATCATGCAATCGTGTTTTGAGTCTGTGTCATGCAGTTCCGCCGAAATGTATGCCACCTGTAATCAACAAAGAAGGGACCCAAGGCAGGCACCCAAAAGGGAAGATCTGAGATGCACAAACATCAAGAATCATCAAGCCGAAGCTAAGATGCTCAAAGGAATCCAAAGGAGCCAAAGGGTCAGGTGAGCGATGTGTGCCTGGGAGCCATGTTTCAGCTTTGCAATTTTACCCAAACGACAAACTCAAACGAATTGGAACCAAATCGAGGAACGAATCAAAGGAGCTTTACGAATTGCACCCAGTGGATCCCATTGGTCCTGCAGAGGCGCAGAACTCAGCAACTGAGCGCCTCCCCCAGATGTCGTTGCACAAGGAGATGTGTCTTCCCGAGCTGCTCTGTGAATCATCAAACCCCAAAATGCAAAGCTGATTGACTCCAAGCCACATCATATCCCATAATGCATTTGGTGCTCTCCGCCTTTGGCCCTCCATGATGTTTCAAACACATTTTACTGCTCAAGGTAGGGAACGGGTGGTACTTTACTGGAAAATTAACGGCTACCACTGGTGAACAGATGTGAACTTTATATGGCAAATGGCGCTGCATCATGGTTCACATAATGGTCAATCAATGCTGACTCGCGACACCTAATGACGGATATAGAATCTTGGTTGATATGCAGCCTTCCTTTGCTGGCGGGACAACAACTGCAAAGTATGCTATTCGCAGCAAGCAGCATCTGTAATGATTCACCAACTTTTCCAAATTCTCTTGAAACACTCAGATCCAGTAAGGACATGATTCTCACCGTATGAGGCCTCTGCATCTTAGATCTTCCTATTTCACATCTTTTCTCCCTTTCTTTCTCTCTTTCACCGTATGAGGCCTCTGCATCTTAGATCTTCCTATTTCACATCTTTTCTCCTTTTCTTTCTCTCTTTTAGCTAAAGAAAAGAGAAAGAAAGGAGAAGAATTGAAGATCTTAGATGCAAAGGCCTCATACGGTGAGAATCCCTGCCATTGTAACATGGCTTCGAGCCATAGATGACATGGAGGCCATGGAGGCCTCCACGGCCTCCATTGTTGTGATTTACATTGCGTGGGGGCCGCGGAGGCCGGCGGGGACTCGGGACCTTATAATACTATTTCCAGATGGAGGAAGCCTCCGGCCTCCACCAACATGTGTAAGGCTAAAGAGAAGAGAAAAAAAGCGAAGACAAAGATGTGAAATAGGAAGAAATTGGAAGATTTAAGGTGCAGAGGCCTCATACGGTGAGAATCCCTAAAGGAGAGAGAAAGAAAAGGAGAAAAAGATATGAATAGGAAGATTTAAGATGCGGAGACCCTACGAGGCTAAAAGAAAAGAAAAGAAAGGAGAAAAGATTCGTGAATAGGAAGATCTGTTAGATGCAGAGGCCCTATGGTGAGGCCCTATGGTGAAGGCTAAAAGAGAAGAAAAGAAAGGAGAAAAGATTCGTGAATAGGAAGATCTGTTAGATGCAGAGGCCCTACGGTGAGGCCCTATGGTGAAAGCTAAAAGAGAAGAAAAGAGAAAAAGAAAAGATATGAATAGGAAGATCTGTTAGATGCAGAGGCCCTATGGTGAGGCCCTA
>VSDK01018167.1:3127-35719 GCA_009767595.1 Symbiodinium kawagutii
TTGTTGTTGTTGTTGTTGTGTTTGTTGTTGTTGTTGTTGTTGTCGTTGTCGTTGTTGTTGTTGTTGTCGTCGTTGTTGTGGTTGTTGTTGTTGTTGTTGTTGTTGTTGTTGTTGTTGTTGTTGTTGTTGTTGAAGTTGTTGTGGTTCTGTTGTGTTGCTGGCAATCACTGTTGTGTGCAGTGCAGTTTGCGAAGTGCCGGGCAGAGACGGCTTGGTAAAGTGTTAATGTTTGTTTTTCTCCCCCATTTGAGATTTGGACAGTAATCATTTTTTCCGGGGACAATTTGATGATGCTCATGTTTGTATTGGTGTCTTCGTGCTTGGGTTGTGATTGTGCTTCCAAAATCTTTTACTTTGCAATTTTTTGGTCATAATCGTGGTTGTGTTGTGAGGGTGGTCAGTTGAGAATTTTCGTTGCACTTCGGATTGTGGAGGATTTGTTTGTGATTGTGTAAGCACCTGCTTGTGATTGAGATGGCTGCCCAAACAGATTGCCATGGATGTAAGCATTCCTTTTGCATGTAACATATTTTTTGCAATGTTTGGTGAGGTCGGGCGTTTGTATATCCAACTTGGATTGCTTCCCACCGTGGTCGTGCAGAAATTGGACTGCTTGAGTTGACAACTCTGAATGAAGGTGGTGAAACAATGTTGCCGAGGTACAAAACAACCAGTTCATTCGTGCCCCATTGTCAATGTGATTTGGTTTGATGGTTTCATGTCAATTTGTAAAAAACTCTGACAACTGTTTGCGAACAGCACCTTCGCAACCAAGCGTTTGCTCAAGGATTCAAAACATGAAGTGCATAATGCGATCGGAAACAAATCACAAGTTGATATGGAGGAAAAACGATGATAACTCCACTGCAAACATGTCACGTTATTACAGGTAAGGGTATGTGTGGGTCCATTTCTGTAATTGCATTGTTTTGCACAAATGTTTGACATCGCATGGAACAACATACTTGCCATGGTTGTATCAGGCATGGACTGCATGGCAGCACCACTGCTACTTTTGAACCACGAAAGAATTGGTACCAAATGAAACCAAACGAACCAAATTTGAGTGAAAGGTAAGGCAAGGTAGGGCGGTATCAGGTGCAAACTTATGAAACAAATGATCAAATGGTTTCAAACCACAAAACTCTGCATCCAAGTTGCCATTTCATTCATTCCATGGTTGGCGGCCAAGCCAATGGACATGTCTCTCGGTTTCGAAGGACATGGTTCGCGTGTTTTGTGTGCAAGATGTTTTTGGGGTCTGATCGAAAAGGACCTTTTGAAGTGCCAGTGCTTTGTAACAAAATAGAAGGGGCAGAGAGATTTGGCCAGTTTCTGTACCACTTGCGGTGTCCGCTCCTGAACAAGGACATGGTACCTCAGGTAATCATTTGATTCTTAGAGAACTCATGGTACTGTGTCAATGCAAATCAAATTGCATGGTTTATTTGAAACACGCTAATAATGCTTCGATGTGGCAGCAATATGCTTGCCATTCCCTTTTCCATCATTTCTTTAAATTTCTGTTGAAAGTGGTGATGACGTGACAGGTAGAAGAGATAGACACATAGGTTTCAAGGTAGAAAAAAATGTATATTTTATGGAGTATATGTATATAAATATTTATTTGTATTTAAATATACATCAATATTGTATCAACATGTTAAAACAGGGTTTACAAATACATATCTATCTACATATATATATATATAAATATGTAAATATACAAATATTTTTATATATGTATTCAAAAATATATGTATATGTTTACATATATGTACATGCATTTTTAGACATACATGTATATGTATATATATATATATATTTATATTTGTATATATAGAGTACATACATATACACATACACATATTCACATATATTTTCATATTTACATGTTGTTTTTAGACATATATATATATATATCTATATATTTTTTTAAAATAAGAATATGTATCAAAATTGGAACATATTTACAAATTCACACATGCATGAATGCATAAAGATGCATAAGATCCATTGCAAAGGTGGATGTAGAGTTCGGTCCTCTCGGTGTCCCTGCACTGGACTTCGCGAGGCTTGGAAACCCTGCGTCCAATGCCGGCGCCGGGCCCCGGAGCGTCCTGCCTTGGCATCCTTTGGTGTGCCTGGGACAAGTTGTCTGAGAGATCACTAGGGAAAAGTAGGGAGTTTTCTGTGATGTTTTGATTAGATTTTTGATTAATTTATGATGTATTTACTGTGTTTTTCTTATGTCTTCTTGCTTTCAAAAGATCTGAAAGTGGCAGAACCGCATTGAAAGGGTTGATTGTATTGTGCTTGTCCTTTCAAAGCGCACGCATTTTCAGCGTTGAGAAACTAAGACGTCAATTCAGTGTCTCTCCTGGTGGCCCTGCCAAGGAAGTGGTCGCCAAGCCGTTGTTCCAGACTTGCCGTCATGGGCCTTTCTGCGAGCGTTGCCGAGCTGCCATCGTGCGATGCACTTTGCCTGCATGTGTTTGCCGGGCACTGCTGGAGTGCTGGCGGGAGGACTGCGAGAACCGGTGAGGGAGAATGATCTCTGCAACTGACTTTCCTTCCTTGCTTCCTTGCTTCCTTCCTTCCTTCCTTCCTTGGGTACAGGAGGAATGGCCAGAGGCAGGTCCAGAGGATGCACCAAGAGCCGTTGGCAACTCAGAGCTTTTCGCCAATCTGGAAATTCAGAGTTAAAACATGAAGTTTATGCATCTTTCGGTCTGAAATAGGCAAATAGTTTCTAATTTTTGTTCTGTTGTGATTCTCATTGTTGTTATTTGTCATTGATTTCATTGTTATTTTGTTGTGATTTTGTTGTAATTTTGTTGTAATTTTGTTGTAATTTTGTTGTAATTTTGTTGTTCTTTGTGTTCGTTTTGTTTTCTTCAGCTCACATCGAAGCTGGTTCTCGCGCTCAGAAGCAGCATGCCGTTGCGAAGTGGCTGGATGTGGCCGAGCCTCGGTACCAATCCCATCCCTTTAAACAGAGATTAAGGAAAGCATAAGGAAAGCATAAGGAGAACATAAGGAGAGCATAAGGAAAGCATAAGGAGAGCATGTTTGAATCTGATTCATTTCTGATGAATCTTAGTAACCTTAGATTGAATCTCATCCCTTTTCAATCCCATTCTGCTCATGCAGTGTGTATTTGTTGTTTGGAGCAGATTGTATCTTGGCATTCTGAATTCATTCTGAATTCTTTCATTTCACAATTCGCCTGGGTCCGTCAGAGAAATAGTGACCTGATAAATGCCGAAGAATTCAGGCATTTCGTCGCTATTGTTTCTTAGCGCAGCCGCTGGGGTTCTTACAAGGGAAAGGCTGGCTGTGCCCATTTTGCCTCTTGCTCCAGGGTGGCTTTTGCTACTATAGCAGCATTGTAGCAGTATCATGCGGTAGTCATTGGATTTCTGGTTTCAAGTGGAAGCGTGAACTTTCTTTGATTCTTAGACAGGTGATGGCACGGTGGTGACTCTTCACAACGACAAACAACTTGTTCTTGTGCGATTTTCTGGTGAAATACATTCTTGCTATTTGTCATTTGTCTGATATTGGTTGGTCATGCCATGCAGAAGTTGTGGAGTACATCTTCAATGCAAGTTCTATTTGAAATATAGTATACGTGTACTGTATATACTGTATCTTCTATTTCTTCTGTAAACTATATAAGCTGTACCATTAAGTTGTATCATTATGTTGTCAAGGTCTTGCGTTGCCACTGGTGTTTTGTGCAACAGCGCCTGCTATGCGAGGAATGCACCAAGTCTCGACGAGTTCAGCCTGGTGGGCTGGGAACTCAAGTTGGCTCAGCGCCTCTGTTGGATTTGTCAACCTGAGCTGAAGTGGCATGGACACACACGTTGTACAGATTTTTTTAGGTCTCTCTCTCTCTATATGTATGTATATATACACACACACACTTTTTTCTACTTACACAAATATGTATATATATATATACATATATTTGTATTTGTATACAAATATATACATATATATATATATATTCACATATGCATACAGCCATAAATGAATCTGTGTATATCAAATGATGTGTGTATGCATGTATGCATTTGACATCCACGCCATCCATGCGTTTAGACTCTGGATGAATTTGACTGTCAAATTGTTGGATGCTTTCAGCAGGCCCAATGGGGTTGAGCACCTGATGAAGGACTGCTTTTTACATGACCAGTGTGGCAAGCCCTACAGCGCAAGCTGCACATAATTAGTAACAAACTGAAAGAAATGAAAGAAATTGTAAAGGGAAAGAAATAGAGAACGAAATGACATCCAGTAGAAATAATCTGCAAAGTATCACCATGTATCATGCATGATGAAATAGTTGTACCTCCGAAATGGGTTGTGCGATGAGGTTGCAACCCACAGCAGCTCTTGCCTCCGCAGACGCAGATGAGCAGCAAACAGCTTTGCCTGGGTTGCAGGCGAGTGCAGAGACATGTCTCCGAAACATGATGAAGAACGGCGCAGTGCCACATGAGTGATGCTTCTGTAGCTTCCGCAGTGGCGGTGTTTGGTTGCAATGGTGTCTATCCGTGTATGGCATATGTGAAAATACCAGGTTTTCAGATATCAGCCTGGGTGTTTTTTTTCTCTCAGGGGACCAGCTTGAGACACATGGGCCCGCTTCAAGGGACTCAGCGGGACCCACAATGCAGTGCCACAGGCACAAGGCCCTTCTTCAGCTCCGTCTGAGAGGCTCAGGGGCTTGCACATGAAAAACACCAAGAAAAGAACGAAAGCTAAAAGCGAATGAGAAAAATCATAAGAACGAAAGAACATGGACTGTAATGTGGATGAACATACATAAATCAGAGAAAATGTGCCTTTTCCTACATCACGAAACGAAATTGAAGCAGTGAAGATGTTTTTTTTGAGGCTTGCTTGTGCCCACTGGTACCCTGGAACGACTGGAAAGTCAGCTTCCATCGCCGGTCCTGCTGAGGCAGCCGGCGGTCTTTAAGCGCCGCGTGCTGTCCGATGGAAAGGAGGACAGAACGGAGATTTGGTCGGACAGTTGCCAGCGAGATTGGAGGCATGTCCAAAAACTCTTTGGCAGAAGTCCCATCATACAAAATTCACTTTGGATTACGTGGAATGTCCTTTATTTTCTCGCAGAATGCCACTTCAAAAAGGGAATCCATTTTGTACACAAGCAACAAAGGAGAACAAGCATGTTTGACTAAGATCAAGTTCTCCTTCAAAAGAGATCCATTTCTCTGACGAACATGCGGTGATTCTTTCGTCCAAGTTGGACTCCAGGAAAAGATCACTTTCAGATTGCAAAAACGAGAAGAGGAGAGAGATTGGGTGGGAGATGGTTGGAACCAGAAACCTTTGAGAATCCAAGAGATTCTGGAGGCCTTTGAGATTCTACTCCCGTGACAAGCCTTGCAACACTTTCTGTTTGATCTCAATTTGCATCTCGCTTGACCTGGGGGCCCCAGTTTTGGTCGCAGGGGATTTGTTTGGTCGAGCCCAAAACGTTATTTTGGGTTCTCGGATTCAGATCTCTAACGCCACTGCTGGACACTGCACTGCCCTCAGAAACCGGCGGAGAAACCGGGGCTTTCCGCTGCGCAGGCAGATGGGGGGAGGGTGGGACCCGGGTGGGAGATGGTGGGAGGGGGTTTCGATATGTTTCGATATGTTTCGAGTTGGAGACTTCGTACAGCGTCACGGCTCTCAGGTTGCTGCAGCGGTCGCGGCAGAAGCGAATCACGAACGTCTTCTCGAGGAGGGGTGAAGCTGTTGATACATCGTATGTAAAAACATATTTTGGATTCCTATTGACAAAGTGCAGACGGCTTTTTGCAGAATTTCGAGAACAGTAAGTTTTCAGATTGACCATTACAAGCTGCCAAGGAACACCTGACAGTCATCTCCTTGATGCCTTTAAAGGTTAATACGATGAGATCGCTCAGACGCTGTTAAGGCTGTTGAGGCGGTTGTGTTGCGAAGTTAGGACAACCTTCGAGATAGAAGTGCTCGAGCCCCACGCTTTCACGCGCAACTGCCCAAATCTGGGCCCACAGTTGCTTGGCCCGATCTCATCCAATCTCCCCGTGCAGAGTTTCTGTTCAAATGGGATCAAAGTTGGCTTATGAATAAGGATAAGCTATGATAAGCTAGTATTAGTATGTATTAGTCTGGGGGAGCTAAGAATAAAATGGTTCAAAGTTGAGCCAAGCAGGAGTTAGGCCCCAGTTTTGCTAAGGAGGATAAGTCTATGGTTTCAACCTGTGCCTCAGGAGCAACGACGTGACACTGGTGCAGCATCGCGCACCAAAAAGCCTCGGCTCATAACTGCGTGCAGCGACGGCAGCGATGTGAGTGACGGCTGAGGCTCGGGAGAAGGATTCATTTTTGAAACTGTATCAGACAAAAATCAAGTATTGTTCAGAATGGCAAACATCATTTATTGTTCATTCCCTTTCGAATAAAAACCACAATAAAGCATAATACGACACATAAAAAGCTTTTTCTTTAGGCTCCAATTGTTGTCATAAAGCACATGTAGAAAGACATTGACACTGACATCAACACTCTTGCAGCCGTTCAAAGGCTGAAGGGTCGTGTGGCAGAACAAATTTTTGGTTCCTCGGATGGACTCGCTCTCTTTGAAGATTCTCGATATTGTGGTCTGTGTCGCCACCAGTCAGATTGAAATCAACCGGATCGAGAAGCCTTTCATGACTGGTCACACTTGCAACATGGGTGGGATGGCATGGGTGACTTGTAGCTGGAACATTCTCAGCAAACTCCTGACAACTTGTGCCGTTTCGAAGCTCACATTGGCCTTGGATAGTGGCAAGGCATGAGCCTCGCACCAAATGACTTTGAAACAGCCTCGATCGTCAGTAGCTGTTGCTTTTCTGTGAGAGATGTGCGACTTGATAAAGGCTGACCTGGACTTGGTATGCAATATTTTCGTGCCACATTTGTGAATCATTTCAAGTGTATTATCTTGCGTTAGATTCTCAACTCGTCATTTTTCTAACATCATTTGACATCAAACAAGTGACCCATGCCAGTGGTCACTGCACTTGCGCAGGTGGACCAGTGTCCGAACAAAAGAGCATTCTGAAGAGCTAATCTTGAGGATGTTCCCAAGATCGAAGTCCAAATGGGCTTGGGATGGCACTGAGGTCTTAGTAAAGTCTCAGTAGACACCCGAGAGATGGCACTGACCTACAGAGGAGTAGGCAAGTGACCTTTTCAAGTGGTAAAGTTCGTGTGTCGAAACCAAACTGTGGAGCGCAGGGAGCGCTCTGGTGCATCTGAAAAGTGAGAAACTGCAGCAGTTGGCACCGTGAGCTGTTGCCGAACTCTTCTGATGAGAAGTAAATAGATATGTGATATATGCATCAGAAGTAATCTTTTGCAAGTATATATATATATGTTTTACTTGCAATTTACATAAGTACTTATGCAATCTTATGTGCATATACATAGTGAAACATCAGGCAAATCGTTTTCGCAGCAAAATGCTATCGCTGCTCGAACTTGTGGAGCCAACATGGATCCTTTGGTTTCAGACCCAAAGACAAATATGCAAACATCTACCCCTTTGTATATTGGCATGCTTAACCTGCTTTTCTGTATACATTTGCACACATGGGCATGTGCACACAGTAGTTTGCACACACACACATGCATGCAGACATACTTGTGTGTAAATAAGTATCTAAGTAAACACATAGATCAACTGATGAATGAATAAATAGATAGATTAATGAATAGTCCGTAAATATATGTGTATATGTATATATATTTATTGGTGTATATATTTAAACATACACATACATATATCTATGTGCATATAGGTACCAATAGCATCCACACAATTCGAACAAGAACTTCGCTTCTCCTCTGAGAGCTTTTTCTTGATCCTCAAACAGCGTTATCCGTTGCAAATATTATGGCTCGAGGATGACATACAAACTGCATACATGGATCACTCCTTGTAAAGCCATATGTTGGAGTGTGTCATCGCATCCAAAAGATCGCACGAAACCTGCTTTTGTCCTGTTTTTGCGGACCCGTAGTAAAACCAAGATTTGAACCACCCTCAAAGCTTTGGAGGCTGCAGGTTCTCAGTGTCCAAATTGCCCCAAGGTTTCCTTTCGACTTCACTTCACTTCATCTCTTTTCATGCCTAGTTTTGTGAACAGATTCATTCAGATTGCTAAATGAGTTAACGCCCCGGCCACGGGAAACCCTGATGGGAGCTGCCATGGAGGAGAATGCCTGCGAGACGTACGAGAGGTCAAGGATGAGTTTTCGAGAACATGTGTCATCCATGATGACAGTTGAGACTGGGTCACCGCAAAGGTTTTCCTGGCACCTTTGAAAATTGTTTCTGGACTTATGTATTTTGTTCACTTTGCACAGCCTACAGTGGCCTACAGTTCCGATGTGGCATTTCGGAGGATGCCGAGAGTGGTGCTGCAGGCGAGAACCAAAGTGAGGAACATGCGGCATCCGAAACAATCTGAACAGATATTGACATTGAAAAAAAATCCGAAAGAGGTTGAAAGAATCTTCTGAAAGAATCTGAATTTTCTGAAAGATATAGAAACCATAAAGGAAAAGTTCTCAAAAGATCTAGCAAGGCCATCTCAAAGGCCGAAGTTTCATTCTTGTCTCGATACTGTTCTCATTCTTCCTTCAACCAATTCACCCCTTTTGCTTTCACAGTTGCTTGTCTCTAGCTCGATGGCAACTTCGTTGGGGCCAAGCAACTTGTTTTTAGCCGAGTTCTTTCGGCTAAGGTGCAGATGCAGCCGTTGCTGCGGAGGCAACACCTGGTGAAGCTTCCCATGAGTGGTACTACCAGGAGGGGATCGATGCAGGGTTTTCAAGGCCTTGGGATTGATTTTCAAGGCCTTGGGATTGAGTTGAGTTTTTTTTTGTATTTTCTCTGATCTATTCTCATCTCTGTTTCTGTTCTAGTCTATCAGTATGAGGATGCTTCCAAGGGCAAAATCGACCTGTGGATTCTTTGTATTATTTTTTATTGGATCAGTATGTAGTTGGTTTGCTTGCATGACAACTGCAGCAGATGTGCTGACATCCTTTTGGAAGTGCCTGGTTTGAATGTGGTGGTGGTGGTGGTGGTGGTGCTGCTGCTGCTGCTGCTGCGCACCTTTGCAGATGAACACTGCTGAAGCGCAAGCAGGAGCCCACCACGGGAGAACCGGCAGGGCCCTGGACAGTGTCTCAGCTGCGGGCAAGGCTCGCGCTGGGATCGGGAACTCACCACCGGGGGCCACAGAGAGATCTTTGTTCTCTTGAAAGATTGGAATCTCTGTGAGCCTTGATTCGTTTGATCTTTGTTTCTCATCTTGAATCTTTGTTCAGATCCAGTAGCATTCATTCGCATTGCTTGAGAGAGAGGGACTTGGAAGCTCGTGGCAGGTGGCAGCGTGATGAGATCAATGGCCTAACGCCTGTGTGGCACGTGGGTCTTGAGAATTGGTCACTCAGATCAAGAGCTGTGGTGACTAGAGCCATGGACGATACTTTGATGACTGCAACTCTGGGAAAATGATGACTATATTTATGTATCTCTCTCTCTCTATATATATATGTGTCTTACTGTCACTATATTGTTCCTATATCGTTACTATATTGTGACTGTGACTAGGTGTCATTCGTGACTGTGACTTTGTTTTTCTTTTGCTACTCATTTTTCCATGCGACTCTATTGTTCCCGCGTGGGTTCACGATCTGCTTCCCTGGTGACAAATCAGTGAACCCGAAAGCATTGATTGGGTGCTTCATGGCGTAGTTTGTACGTCATCCTTGTATCTTGCTGGGGCTTCGCCAAACATCACATTCATACAATGACCCCGTCATCAGATAGGTAGGGGTACCCCATCACCGTTACTGAGCTTTTTAGGTCCCCAAGGATGACTTCCTGCGTCGCTTTAAGGACTCCGATAGCAGAGTTATTGGAGCTCAAGGACGTGGCGGTCCTGCGAGAAATCCTTCACTGTTTTTTCTGTGTTCTTTGAATGTTCTCAATGGCTTTGCATTACATGTTATCACAGTATATATAAATATAAATATATATATATATATATTTATACCCGCATATATTACATAAAAAACTGCACTTTATTACATTCATTTACGGCCTATTTCGAAGGCAACCATAAGCAACCTGCATGATCCTTTCGATGCACGCAGACTGGATCATCAGGTGGATCACAAGGCAATTTTTGAGGCACGTCTTCTGAAATTTTTGACACATCTCTTGTGCACGCCCGATCGTGGCTCTGGCTAGAGAGACAGCCACTGTCACCGGGAAACACGTTCGACAGCGATGGCAATGCATGTCATGCCCAGAAGATCCGAACTGAGGACCGAGAGCCATGTGAGTCACGTGTTTCTTCAGAAAAATGTCGCCATGGCGGGAATGAAGAGTACACCTATGGCAGCCCATGAACCGCCCAAGACGTTCAAGTTCGGATGTTATCAACCTCACCACTGTTATTTGCACTTGTTCGTTGTTTTGAAAACTGGGTTGACACGACAGGCATCATGAAGCCCCTGAGCGCGTTGGATATGCAGGCCTGGGTGTCACACATGTCTCCTGAGCATCTTCCAATCCAGCAGAATCCAACAGAATCCAACACTTCAAATCACTGGAAAAACAACACTAAAAACAAACAATGCTCCTTCAATATCCACGGAACCCACGACTTTCGATTGATTCCAATGATTTCGAAGTATCATTTCAATGATTTCAAATCCGAGGGCTACGAGCTAACGATTGTAATGAAGCCAGTCACTGCTTCGAGGTGAGCGGTCCATGCCAGCTGAGTCCACGGCCATGAAGCTTTGTCAGGCCGACGGGGAGCCTGGACATGGACTTTTTCAGTACCGTTTCATGTGAAGCGTTTGAGCTGAGCTAAGAGGTGAAGTGTTTGAGATGCCAAGAGCACATGTTTCACAGATGTTTCACAGATGCTGCGATGTGTGGAGGTAGCTTCGGATTGGGGCCCCTTGGGGGCACAGAACACATCGGAATCACCTCCAAATTGGAGCCCTCGCTGTCCAGGTACAAGCCGAGTTGCAAAGCGCCAGACAGCAGCTTGCAGAGGAACGACAGGTCCTGGAGGGAGCTGTGGAGACAACATCGGTCTCAATCAATTGGTTTCTTAGGAACTCAAAGGTCCAAGTTTCCAATTCAAATTCTTCGGGTATGGGTCAGAAACGGCAGTGTACCAGCTCTCAAATCGACATATGCAGAGATTCAAAGCTGGAAGAACCATCCATGATTTGGGTCCGATAGTTTTGACGTAGGGCCATCTACCTTGGAACGGCTGCTGACAGCTGTGCCAGGTCTCGCAAAAACTTCGAGAGTTGCTGGTGAATCAGCGTGCAGCGACTGGGACGAAACCACCCTGAGTAATCTTTCAATGGCTGAGTATTTGAAAGCTGAGAGTGTATATATCTACTGTATATATGTATATTGTATGTATGTATATGCATATGCATATATATATATATATCGAAATGTTTATATGTGTATATATATATATATGTATTATAGCTGAGTACGAAACCTTTTTCCAAACACAGCTTTGTATGTACTTTCTATTTTTCAATGAAGGTGCCGGGCCAAATAGGCGGTTATACGACAACTACATGTGTATAGATGTGTGTGAGATAGATGTCTAAATGCTCATTAACATGCACCCTGTATGAACATAAACATATGCATGAAACCATACATGTACAATCTGACGCCTAACATCAAATTTGCCAGGAGCTTTGAGATGAAAGATTCCCTACTACATGAGGGTTCGGGGGTCGTTAAGGGAAGGGATCTTTCAAATGTATACATGCAAACCAATCTGTGCATATATAGGACATGGGCATACATGCACATTGCACTTACGTAAACATATGTATACATACATATATATATATACGCACACATAGATACAGATACATCTCTCTCTCTCTCTATACATGTATATGTATATATACGGTGACAGTATCCAAAAAGGTACACGCACGCACACCTTCATATTCATTGAACATGCGCACACATAGTGTGATATTCATATACTCGAAGGTGTCCTTGTAGGCTATTCAGACTCGAAAGCAAGGTCTAGGCACGAGAGAGGTCTTGTTTGATCACCGAGGAGTACACGCAGGAGATCACCTCTTTGCAAAGAACGAAGAATCAGCTGAGCAATGAGATGATGGACCTCATTCAGGAGCACAGCTGAGCAAAGCTGAGCACGACTGTGTTGATGTGTTCCAACTGAACTGACGAGTTCATTGCTGTGTTCATTTCTGTGTTCATACCTTTTGACATGTGCTGATGTGGTGTTAGACAGCTACAATCAAGACAGCTTCGGCATTTTGAGGCTCATTGTGACCTTTGAATGTCAGACTTGAACTTGAAGAACTGGGTGTGTTGTCAAAATCTTGTAGGACCTCGAAAGAACTTTGACTAAGGCGCCAGAAGGTAATGCGGATGGTTTGGCAGATTGGCCGCACAGTTTTTTTAATTCTCCTTGCAGACCAAGTCATTTGGAATATATGGGTGTGGACAAAGTGCAACTTGCAAATGTTAGCAGGATTCTATCCAAGGAATTGTAGTGATCCCGAAGTCCGGTCATTTCTGACTATCCGTTTTGCACCTCTGGGTGTGTTGGCAACACGACTAAGGTCACTACGAAAGGTGTTCTATCCGAGCAAAAAGTAGAAAGAGGGTGACTTTGAACAAGCTGTGGGAACGAGGGGCTAGTGCAATGGGTCAAGTCAGAGGCAGGTCATGGCAGGCGATGTGTCATTTCATGTTTGGGCATGTATATATTTATGTGTATATCATAAATCAATTAATGGGCAATAAACGAATGTATATGCATGCGTGTCTTTGCGAATGTTTGCGTAACTGTAACATAGTAGCTGCGCAAGGCGGAGGCGGAAGTTTCCAGAATATAGAGCCTATGGAAGAGTGAGTTGTTTGCGATGAAGTGATGCTGTGGATGATAGTTGAAAGTCATGATGATGGTGTTTTTTCTCTTCTGGTGATTTTTTGTCTCTGGTGATCTTTTGTCAAAGGCGATTTTTTGTCTCTTTTGTCTTTGGTGTTTTTGTCTCTAGTTTTTTTTGTCTCTGGTGTTTTCTGTCTCTGGTGACACTCACTTGGTTGTTACACTTACTTGGCTATGACACTTGCTTGGCCACTACATGATGGTGATGATGATCATGATGATGGTGGTGATGATAATGATAATGATGATGATGACGACGATGGTGATGACGATGATGATGATGATGATGATGATGATGATGATGATGATGATGCTGATGATGATGCTGATGAGCATCTTGCTCCAGTCATGATTGAACGTCCGAACACATGACAAATCCCTCTTTTTTGATAGTGTAGCCTTCGAAAATGTTGGAAAACCGTAACTTTTCGAGACTTTTGACTTCTAAATGTGTCTCTCAACATCTGATCATCAAAAACGACGCGGATCCATGAGTTTTTCTTGAGTTTCACTCCCAAATGGGCGTTTCGCCTAGGCCAAACGCAAATTTTCAAAAAGTGGCTCAGGCATCTCAGGCATAACAATTTTTGACCCTTTTGACTTCGCACGAAGTTGAAAAATGGCGTTTCGCCACAGTGTGGTGCGATTTTTTGCACATCTCATCTGATAGAAACATGAAAATTCGTTGTGAGACCCTCAGCTTTTCACGATTTTGACTTCCCACTAAGTTGAAAATTCGCATTTCGCCACAGCATGGTGCAATTTTTGAACATCTCATCTTCCAAAAGTTTTAAACAGTCACGCAAAGCCGACAGTTTCTTTACGATTTTGACTTCCCAATGTGCGTTTCGCACAGGCGAAACGCAATTTTTATCCAAGCTTATGTAATGCCCTCGTGACCTCAGCGCCCGCTGTTTTAAGGACCCTAACCTTGTGAAACATAGCATTTCGCACATTGCACATCTGTGTAACTATCTGATCTGAGTAACGAACTGAATGAACTGACTAACGTTTGGACAAACTTCCTTCCATCACATACAGAAAAGCTCTTGATGTGCGAGTTTCCTGCAGACGCGGCTGTGTCAAGGACATCTGCGACGAAGCTAAAGACAGAGAAAAGCGAGCGTCCCTTGATGTAGCGTGGGATATTGGCCGCCTGGGCGGCAGTTGCCATTTTTCTACAAAGATGCAGAACTGCATTGGAAAACAACGGAACAAAAACAGTTCCACCGGAAAAGGACTGCTTGGAATGCAGTATGTGGAGAGGAATTGAGTCTCAAAGCCATGCTGTCAACAGGAAATTGCCTGGTCTGAGGTCTTGAACATTTTTTTAGGTCGTCTTTGCCAACGCCAACAATTTCTGAAGGGTTGAGCATGAAGTGAAAGTCGCCCAGTGCTGATACCGAGGCGTAATACCAACATGGAACGAAATTATTCGCTACTTGGCCCAGTTGGTCCTTTTTTTGTGCGAAGAAAGACGTGCTCAGATGAGCTTCAGTAGCGGCAGTGTTTGTTACTTCAGCTGCAAAGTTGAGGCCAGTTTGAACAGAAAGACGACGATGGTCGCAGCATCGGTAGCATCATGACCCGCTGTGCGTCCTCGCTATCCAGTACGGCCTCACAAACATCGCTGTCTGATGCGCCGCTTGAACTGGCAATGAAAAATGATTTGAATTGATATGCACACACTATATCAAACAATGGCTATGATGCCGGGAACAAAAAGTGTGTCTGCAGACTCCGCAGATCCTTGAACGATACATGGCATTTGTAAATGTAACATGGCTCAACTACGGATAACCTGCCGACGTCATTTTGTCTGTGTGGACGTCGAAGTTGCTGTTTGAAAGTTAGAACCAGCGGCTGAGTTTTGGACTCCAACTGAGAGACCTTGAGAGAAAATGGTGAAGCTCATACGGACAGCGATTCTTTGATGCGGCTGCACGTATACATCCATCGTGTTTATTTATGACAGCCTGTAAGGACTGTACAATTAAAGGACATGTAAATGAATCTATGCATGTTGTATGTCGATGTATATATGTGCATATGTAGATGTACATGTTCCTGTTCATTTGCACCCTCACCAAAAACTATGTACATACCTCAAGATACCTGTACCTTTGTATATTTCGTCAATGTACATATATATATATATATATATATGTATATAAATAAATATATATATATATATATTTACATTCATAGATAGGGACATATATAGACAGAATACAGACGTAGAGCCAAGCAGAAAGTGAGCGAGTGAGGTGATCGATTCACAGAATCGGTAGATTGGCACTATGTGACTTCACGTCCGAGGCTCAAGAAATCTGACTGCTTTGAGTGCTTAGGATCCACCTGATCAAAGTGCAAATCCATTTGATGCTAAGATTAGGGAAGAAGTCCGCAGGACTGTCTGTTTGGAAGTGGCATTCCACTGTTCTCGGAATTTCTGAATTTTGCCTAGTATCACAAGTTGAGAAAGATCAAGAACAGGGGTTATATCAACCACTTGGATTACCACCATTGTCGAAAGGAGAACAACTGCAACCTGGCAAATGAGAAACAGGTCACTCAAAAAGGACTTCGGTCGGTGCTTGGGACCCCCCAACAATGGTAGGAAAATGATTTCAAAATAAGAATGACAAATCAAATACAATAAGCATAATGAGAATACAAGAATACACTATCAGGACCATTTGATGATAATCCAAGGAAGAATTTATCGCAGTTGATTAAGAGAAAAACCAAATGGGTGGGGGTAAGCCATCCGGGTTCTACGACCTCAGAACTGCTCTGAGGCCATTGTTGACCGCGTGGTCGTTTCACCAATGTGTTGCGAAGGATGTGATCTTTGCCAAGCGGACAACAGGGGTGAAGTGGTGGATAACAGGTGGACTGACACATTTCATGTACAATGAAAAGACCTGACCCACATGATGAGAATGTCGCAATGCCGGTTTCAAATGTTTCTTTTCAGGCTGCGATCATGAAACAATACACTTCTCTCTCTTTTGAGACGCTTCGGAAATCCGTGGCGTTTTGCTTTGACGTCCAGTCTTATGTGGCACGCGATGACGCTGCCGTTGTCAGGGTTGCGAGAATCGTGCTAGGGCAAGTGCAGGCAGCTCGGTGTTTCAAGTCCTTCCGGGCATCAAAGGGGTTTATCCATCCCCCTTTGCCACTGCCCCTGAGGAGAAATGTGAACATTGGAAGTAGAAAAATTAGTTGCCTTTCATGCCAGAACTCAATTCAACTCGGTGCCAAGAACAAGTTGGTTGATTTCGTTGTTCTTTGCAGGAAGACTTGGCTTTAAATGAAGCAAGTGGGTTCAAAGAGATGACCCATTTGTGCCTTGCTCCTGCTAAAGCAGCGTGCTGCCAATTCTTGTGGAGATAAAGGGAGCATCAACATAGTAACCAGCTCAAGTGGTTTCAGATTCTGTCAATACGAAAGACTTTCACCGACTTGAACTCAATGTGACTTCAGCAGGGAATCATTCGGCTGAGACGAAGCCGCAATGGTTGGCTTCAGAGAGATATACACAAATATACACCGAACTTATATCCAAAAATTCCCGTGGTTCAACACCAAGTATCTAAAACGATCACTATCCCAACATAGAGCACTTTTGGATGTTCGCTTAGGGCACCCGAGTACATATGCTTAGGGCTCTGGAGTGTCACATTTGGAGTTTCAACGCAGCATACTGAGATTGATCTCGCCCGTCATTTTGTTGATCTTTGTTGGTGGTCCCTAAAGCTCCTGGCCGACTCGTGCTCGTTCCTCAAGGCACAGTCTCTAAGAGCTGTCGTTTGAGCAGACCTCAGGGAGTTGGAATTCAAACTGCACCCCAATATGCCGAAATTGATCTGCAACCTTCCTTTTCAAATAATACATGTATGTATGTGATATTTATATATATATATATTGATATGAGAATATATATATATATATGTACATATTGCATTGAGTTAGTTTTGATATCCTATTGCAATATAACATCTTACATTACACTATGCTACATCATGCTACATTCTACTGTACTGCAATCTATCAGACTATTAGATGTCTATCGGGATTGCATACAATTTATATAATGTAAATATGAGACAATTTGCATCAAACCGATGATGCAAGTTCAGATGCTGTTATGTTGTGCTGCAGGAATGTTTCATTACATTGTCTTAGATGATACTGTTGTAAATTACTTACTTGAAACTTTGAAACATTCTATCATGTTGAAATCCGTTTCGCGCTTTTAAGATATATGATGATGATGTAATATTTGTCAATCTTGAATTCTGTTCTATTGTATTATATCCAATTGTGTTGTACAATTCTATACTAAACTCTGCAGTGTTGCATAAGATCGCAGTATCCGACATTGTATGCAACATAGTGCAGTGTATCAAGTTCATTTTTTGTGTTACGCTATGGTAGCAGACTTTCAGAATACTATAGCGTACTATACTCTGTTCTATTCCAATGTATTCCATGTTTGATTGTTTATGCGCCTGTGCAGCTATCAAGAGGCACACTTCTGGAAATGTCGATATCTTTACTCGCGTGACATGCAATAATGAAAGCATATCATTTGCCACTGCACGAGGAGGTCGGAAGATGGACTCGGTCAGGTCAACCCCCTATAACCAGAACTGGTAGGAACACATGGGACCTGGTATTTTGCAAAGACTCACAGGTGTGGCAAGGTTTTCCTAGCAGCCCAGACCTTGATGACTGAGATTACATGAAGGCAACACGAATCGGTTTTATTTCCCTGGCAATACGTGGGTTATATTGGGAATTCTATTGAATTTTATTGGGAATTCATGTCTATTCAAATGATCAAGGTCAGTTGATAAGATTGATCAAAAAAGTCTGCGAGAAAGATTGGGTAAAAATTGTACTAAACTTGGTGTTTAAAAGTATGATTGTCCTTGTTTTCTTCATATGATTGTTTAAAGTTGCTTCAATTTGATTTGGGATGAATATGATGTAATTTTGTTTCACCCCTGTATCAAATAGGCTGTACCGTGTGTATCTATATACGTATATCACTCTGGGCCATGAGTACTAGTGAAATCTATCGCGGTACATCACTGCAATATTTTGGACAAATTGGGTAATCATCGCGGTCAAAGATCACTAAGTATCAATGGATGGATCAAAAGGTCAGCAGATCACTAATTGGACGCTGTTAAGGGCCAAAACGCCGACAACCTTGCCGTGGCAGGGGCCTCGAGACACCAGAAGACCAGCTTTGATTGGTTGAGTTGATATTGATGAAAAATGGTTGATAGTTGTGGACATGAAGCGGTTGAGAATTGGTTGCTATTGCATTTGTGAATGATGATACACAATGGTTGACAAGAGCAGTTGGCAATAGTTATTGATAGTGGTTGTCGAAACATCAAATCTGCTAAATGCTGGGATGATTTTTGTGCTCATGGTGCCTGGGTAGTGAATGTTAATAGTCACTGATGTTAATTCTGTTGCGTTTTGACCTTTTATGCCATAGAAATCTCTTAGCATAGAAGGCTTCCCCTGCCAAATACGGCCAGTGCCTTTCATCCAGGACAGTTCTGCCAAACTCACAGCGTCCTGGCTGAAGCCGTAGGTGCATCAAAAATCGTTTCTCAATTCGCTCGAGATGCCTCCCAGAAGCTTTGCAAATCACGCCGGGTTTGGTGGCTCCGGGAGATTCTCAGAGCTTATGATGAGCATTTCAAGGAATCGCCTCTTGCAACAACCCGGTTTGAAGAGAGGCCACTTGACCGAGCAGTGATTCGCTGGGAGGATCCTGAGCTGACAGCGTGACGCAAGCATCACGGGTCCCTGGAATGCTGTGCCAAGTGGACACGTCCTGGTGGTTCATTGGATTGTCACAGCAGTCTCTTTCGCACCATGGTGATTAATGGTAGTACTTTTGTTGTTTGTTGACTTTGTTGACTTTGTTGACTTTGTTGACTTCTTTCACCACCAGATGTGTGGTGCCCTGTTCCGTGCTGTGCATATGCATAGGGGGATCTCGTCACAGATCGTGGAATTACCTGACAGAGACGAGTCAGCAACTGCGGATGTCTCTTGTGTTGGTAGAACCATTCGGATCCCCGAAATTTTCGGAAGGCTTGTTGAGCACAATGATCACCTCGCATCATGTTCACAACTCAAACGCTGACAAGTCATGAAACTGTCAGGTCCCAGGTTCGTTCAACAAGTTCATGAAGGAACGAAATGTGTCATTTCTAAAAGAAGTTGCATTTCTGTTGTGAGAAACTCCTTGAAAATTCTCCATTAATCCTGTGATTTGTTTCTAGAAGTTCTTGGCGACTGTGACGAAGACGTGAGCGCCTGACACCGATCGCTTTGGCCGAGGCATCGTCTGCTTGTGCAGTTGCAAAAGTGCTGCGTCGGCGTTGCAAACCACGGTTCTTCCATCCACATTCCTTCGAGGTCAAGGTGTCATAAGGTGTCATAAGGTGTCATAAGGTGTCAAGGTCTGTCAGATAAGTCAGGGACAAAGCTTCAGGTCTGTCCACCCTTTGATCCTGTTCCTTTCGAAGTGTGCTACAAAAGCTCAGCGTGAAAGGATGAGCCTAGAAAGTGTGTTATCGGTTTGCCAACATTGGTTATATGATCGCCTTGTACACAGATAATACCATAATATACACCGTATATATCTATTTTTAGAATAGGAATCATATAGTTATCCAGCAGCCCCCTGTTGTTGCCCGCTGTCTCACCTCACAAGATAATGCAGTACGTGCTCCGCCAAGCAGGATGCACTACGTCAAGCTGTGGAGGTGGATGAGGATGCAGAGGTGCGAAGTGATGCGAAGTCGACAGGAGAAACCACCAATCATCAGGTAACACCACCGACCCACCCGAAGTTTCGGTTGTTTGGGCGCGAGGTATCCACTTACGATACCTTCGTTTTTGGACGAAAGGGCTGAGTGCTTTTTGCACCGTATTTTGCCAAGTTTCAAGGAATCTCAAGGCATCTCAAGGCTCTCCTCGCCAGGAACGGCCACCGAAAAGGCGGCGAACCTTAGACGAGGCGCACAGATTTCTGAGAGAAGCGAAAGAACGAGTCTTAGAGAAGAAAGAAATTTATATAAGAAAGTGATCAAATGGAGATCTCTACCATGGGAGTCCTTGAGCGCCTCTCAAGTTATTACAGTCCAATTGTCCACTCCGAGGTCCCTTTGATCCACACTTACACAAACGAGCAGGGGCAACTCTACGTGTGCGCCACTGGCGCCGAGGGTGGCTCCGGCACTACAACCACTGCCACCAGCGGTGCAGCAATTCAGTTGGCTTTTGTAGAGCGTTCCAATGGTGTTTCATGAGCAATCCACAAGATGGAATGAAGTCGAGCGTACCCTACTGCAAAGTTTATGAGTCGTTAGTTGCTCCAGCTTGGAAACCTTCCTCCTGGCTCATGTCCAAAACGCTTCCAGAACCCGTGCCTTCACCGTGGATGGAATGCATGGAGCTTCATGAATTTCATGGAAACTTAACCTGCTTTTCAATTTCTCTCCTCAGATAGCAAGGTAGTTGCTTCCTTCACAGCTGCACTATACCCTCCATGACCTTTCTCCAAACTCCACAAAACAGCTTGAAACTAAAAGAGAGCACATGGAGCAGTACTGCCGCACTTTCTGTTTGGGCGCTCCTTCTTTTGGAACATTGGAAGCCATGAGCCAGCACTTGGCAAAAGCCAAAGCCTTCTGCGAGCAGTTTGCTCTCAAATGTCCTGTGCCCAAGCTGCAAAATGGCTTGTTCCCAACTAAGACGATGGCAGTCATGGTTTGTCCATATGGTTGATGTGCAAGCTAGGCATTTCTTGGGGTACACCAGCTAGAGATAACCAATATCAGTTTTACTTCGGAAGGACCTCTGGCGAGATGAATCCAGGCTTTTGTCCATCTCTCCAAATCGATCAGTTGTTTTCTAAATCCCTGATGTCCTTCCTCCCATTGATTCCCTCTACAGTGAATCCAGATGCAGCCCTCAACAACAGTGTTCACATGTCCAAGTGGTTTCAGCGACACTTTGTGCTCTGCAAAGACTTCTCCATGTGAGTGGCACCGTATGGCGAGAAGCTTGTGTGAGACGCTTCTCAATTTTAGTCCTTCTGACTTGGTCACACAGTTTGGGAACACAGCTATGTTAGGCAGGCAGCACGGTTTCTATTATTGGTACCCAGCGGTACATGGAGAATTGAGATTAGGAAAAAAAAACCATGAATAATGAACACAATTACGATGGAATTCATTGAATAGGAAACAAAGAAATGAAAACAATATCAAAAATCATTGAAGATGAATTGATCTAATCAGGTAAATTGATAAAATTTCACTAAAGTCAATAAACAACGGTGAATTCAGTGGTGAAGATGGAACCGATTCAGAGAGTCAGAGTGCAACGCCAAGGTTCTGATGGCACCGATGGCTGGTGCCTCACCTGTGGGTCTGGCGGCAGCCGTTGCCAATGGAGGTGCTCGCTGCACACCACGGGTTTCCGGTTGCCGTGGTTGATACCCTTGATACTTGACGAATGAAATCTTTTGAAAGGTATCCATTGAATTCCATTGATGTTTGAATGTCAAAGAATCTGAGGTCTGTAGAATATCTACTTGTTCCATTTTAGAATATCTTGGGCCTGTAGAAAATGGACAGCACTCATGCTGCTCTTGGCTCCTGTCTTCAGCTGCATGGCTGGGGCCCTTCTGTTTTCCTCTTCGTTCATGGTTCACAGGTGGTATGGGTGCCTGCGGAGTCTTGGGCATGTCCCCATCTGAGATCCAAAGTTGGAGTATCTCGGCATTGCTATTTCCAGCAAACCCGTCGTATTGAACTCTTTAACAAATCAAGAATGAACAAACATATTGTCTATTTGAAATCTGAGACACCAACAATGTGCAGTTGAGCATATTGAATCCAATCTGAATCCAATCTGAATCCAACGAGTTCCTCGCGTTTTTGTCACTTTCGAGGTAGTTCCTTCCGCGACCGTTGCAGTGGCCCGCTCCAACTCAACACCTGGATCCCCGATCCCGCTCCATCGCGCGATGCAGCGCATGAGCAACGACTGCGAGACTTCCTTGGACAGTTCGGCCCAGAGGTGCCGCAGTGGGCTGCAGACACCAAATTGGTGGATTTCGAAGCGCAGGTGGGGAAGCATTGATCTGACACTTGCGATAGATTTTTGATTTTCCTCTCTTCTATATAATCAGTATCTTCCTTTCTTGTTGTTGCTTCTAGTTTTCTTGGTGGCGGTTGATGCTTGTGGTTACTGATTGAGGTGATATTTGTTGTCAATGTTGCCATCGTAGTGGTCCTTGATCTTCTTCTTGTTGTTCTTGTTCTTGTTCTTGAGAATTCTTCTTCTTCTTGTTGTTGTTGTTGGTGGTGGTGGTGGTGTTGGTGGTGTTGGTGTGAGTGGTGGTGGTGATGGTGGTGATCGTGGGAGTCGTTCGTGGTCATCGTGGCCGTTGTCGTGGTGGTCGTGATCCTTTTCGACATTGCAATGGGCAGCTGTGCCCCTCTGGTTGTTCCTCGCGCAGGTTGGCAGCATGCAACGTGCTTCCAGACCTGTTGTCACTAATGTTGATGTGAACTGTGACTTGATTAGTATTACTATTGTTCCTATTCTTATTCTTATTACGATTACTGATTACTGTTATCTTTTTATAATCGTCATTCTGTTTGGCCTTTTAGTTCTTGCTGGTTTCTTCTTGTTGGTGTTGCTATTGCTGTCAATAGCAGGATTGGATACCTTTGGTGGATGCTTGATTACTTGTTGCTGTTGCTTCCTCTCGCTGCTGCTCTTGGGATTCTTGTTGATTTCGCTTTTGCCCTTGTTCCTTTTGATCTTTTTGTTGCTGCTATGCCATTGCTGCAGTTGCTGCAGTTGCTGCTGTTGGTGTTGGTGGTAGTGGGCAGTGTTTCTTGAAGCGGCGGATGCTTCCAAGAGTCCCCGCCTTTGCTTGACATGTCCACCTCAGTGGCCTGTCGTTGTTCGTCCTTCTAGGGATGGGTTCACCTGTTCCTCATCCTTTGTCCCTTTTTCCTCAACCTTCATATCCCCCTTCCATTTTGGATATTCAACCTTCCAACCTTCATTCCTATCCTTATCCAGTCAACCCAAAGATTGGAAAGACGGCCCTACGGGCTGACTTTTGTGAAAGGCTGTGGCCCCTGCGAGGTGGCTGCGATGATCGAAGCCAGACCTGAAGTGATCTCGTCCATTATGGGAGTTTATCCTCCCCACATGGTGAAGAAAATGAAGGAACAGAAGATCAGGCAGAGAGGGTTACAAAGTGTTTGAGGAATTGCAAAAATCACACAATTTTTCACCAAAGGCTGGCACGAAGGCCAGGGCAAAAAGAAGAGGGGAACAACAATGGAATCAATATATATATATATATATATATAATGCACAAGGGGAATTCCTCAAGTCACATGAATGGAGTCGACCTTCCCTCGCCAGGTGGTTCGCCGTTGCCACGACAGTGGGAGAGGCACTGGCGGCTGAGGCGGCAGGAGCCGATGCCATTGTGGCACAAGGCATGGAGGCCGGTGGACACCGAGGCGCTTTTCAACCCGAAAATGCCAAGGACTTGGTGGGTCTCTTTGACGCCTGGCGAAAGCTGCTGCTTTCAGAGTCTGAAGGAAGAAAGCAACAAAGTTTTTCGATTTTCTTAAAGGGAACAGTTAAGAAAAGATATTCTTAAGGAAGCTAGTTTGAAAAATCTATGAATTCTTTCTTTCTTTCCAGATAGCGAAGCTATTGGGGTTCTTACCTCAAGTATAGGACGAAGCGATGTCAACATGATTCGGTGGGTGCCGCTGCTGTTTTGGGTGCCTTTGCTTGTGTGGGATACGTCCAAACTTCCTTGTGTTGGAGCTCTCGGACTGTCAAAAACCCAAAAGAGATTGTCTAGCATTAGCCTTCACTTGCTATCTGGGGGTTTCTGCTGACCTAATTTGTTAAAATCGTTGCTTCGAGATCTTTGAGAAGTCTTTGAGGCTTTGTTGCCTCAGATCTGCGATGCGGTGAAGATCCCGGTGATTGCCACCGGTGGCATCGCGGATGCACGGCAAGCGGCTGCGGCTCTGCTGCTGGGCGCCTCTGCAGTGCAGATTGGCACAGGGCTGCTGCGCTGCCCCGAGGACACTCGAAAAGGAAGAAGAGATGAAGAAATCTAAAAGAAGATATAAGTAAAGAAGAGATATCTAAAGAAGAGATATGTAAAGAAGAGAAATGTAAAGAGGAGAAATGTAAAGAGGAGAAATGTAAAGAGGAGATGTAAAGAAGAGATGTGAAGAAGTAGCAAAAAGAAGTCTTAAAGAGTTCTCTTCACGTAAAGAGCATGTTGCTTTTCAGGTGTAAAGAGGTCGACATGTGAAAACTGCGCTTGTATCCTTTGTCGCTTAGAGACGTGACCTGCGGGAGGCCCAGATCCCCAAAGTTTGGGCCGACGCCTTGAAGCAAAGTCGGCCTGAAGACACCGTGGCTACACGAGCCTTCTCAGGGCGCTTGGGAAGAGCTCTGAAAACGGCGAATCGAAGCGAAAGAGAAACCTTTTAGAAAGATCCTTTTAAAAGGGAGCCTTTTAAGATGCTTTTAAAAGGATCTTTTCAGAAGCTTTTAAGATCTCCAGTGGCTTTTCCGGGTCATCAACTGTAAGTTTCCTCAAAAGGACACTGAAGTTTGCTAAGTTCTTTTTGTTATCTCGAAACTTCCTAGGGCTCTTTTTAACAGAATTTGTTACAAGAGCTAGTAGTTTCCATTTTGGAATTAAAAAGAGATAATAGTTTCATGTAGTTTCTATTTTAAAAGAGATATAGTTTAAAAGTAATTTAAAGTTTCTATTTCAAAGATAAATTGCTGAATCTTCAGAGAAACTGCTGAGGCCTATGTGAGGGCTGCAGAGGCACCTGACGCCCCGGCAGCGGCACCTTACCCTGTGCAGCGTGGTCTTACCACACCCATGAGAACCGAAGCTACGAAGATGCTCGGCTGTCACCGCGTCAACACAAAGCTGACTTGTAACTGACTTGTCAATATTTTCAAGACATTATTTCCTATCAAGCTTTTGATCAAGTCAAGTGTACTAGTCACTAGTCCTTTGACTGAACTTCAGAGAAAAGTTCTTGGGAAATTTTCTTCTCAGTTTTTCAGCTCTAAGGACCGGGAACTTGGATTTAATGATGGCTTGGGCCGGGCAATCTGCCGGCCTAGCCGTGGAGAAGTCTGCCAGCGAGGTGGTACAGGAGCTATGGATCCAGGTGAGCGCAACGTTGGGCTGTCAGTCCCGCCACTGATCTACGTTAGGTGCCTTGAAGGAGGCACATCCTGCGTGGCTGAGGCGCCCCGAAGCCTTTCGAGGAGCTTCCAACAGACTTGGAATCCTCGATTTCGCCGCCAGTCCAATCGCCTACGATTCGTTTCTTGAACTTCTTTGTTGATCTTCTTTATCGTCTTTTATTCTTTTGGATTTGTACAGATCTCAACTGTCGGATCTGACCAAGGGGTCCCCCGACTAGGTCCTCCAAGCTTCGCCACCCGATGCTTAGTGCAAAAGAAAACATCTGAGTCCTCACCGCCATAGCTGCCAAATGAGATGGTGCCACATTGCTACTGGATGTACTTGGTCTGTCTGAGCGGTGAGGTGTCCATGTCGGGCTCAAAGAGATGACACATGCAGAAACATCAGCAATGCATCAACGATTTTTGACAACCAAACCAGTTTGCTTTTTTCCAATACTTTGCTAATCCGAATCAGCAGACATGAATTAACTTCTGGTATCAACTGATGCAGCAGTTTGAATAATTATTGTAGCTTTGGCTTTCCTGGGATCAATGCCACAGTAATACTAGTTATGATAACGACACTCACGTGATACATGGAGATGTTGTACTCGTAGCTGAGCTTTGAAGCAACTTGAATGTGTCATTTGATTTTTAATCTCACATGTTTTTCATGTCTCTTTTGAGCTTCTTTGAATCTCGAGAAAATGTGTCATCAAAATGGAACTTGAGGCGTGGGGATGGGCTGGAACGTCATGCGTTGTGGAAAGTCAGTAGGGTGGGCCTGTCTCAACGCATCAGCAGAGCTGACTGCGTCCCAACGAAAAGTGGTTCTGCTGCATTCGTCTGGTAGATTGTGATGAATGTAGTCCGCAAAGGCGAAGGCAAAAGCGAAGGCCTTCCCAAGAGTTGATCATTTGAACACTTTCAAAAGTTCCAAGAGCTTCAGTCATGCCTTATCTTATCACACAAAGGGGTTCTATTGTTTGGAGCCTTCGAACATCCACCATGGGATAGGAACCAACCAGGAGCATTCCTGTGCAGGATGTACCAGCGCCAGCAAAGCGTCCGCGTTGCGATGAACTCGGTGCCACGGCTGGTTTGGGACATGGCTCTGCAGCGACCAGATTTGCTTTTGGATTTCCCTGGTGTTCCAGGTCATCAACAATGTTTAACCATGGTTCACCATGCTTTCCTACAGTGTTACTATCTGGACTTACTATGCTTCGCAAGACTCTAGCTTCCGCTGTGCTTTGCCATGTTTGTTTGAGGGAGACCGCATTGACAGATGAAAGAATCTTGCCACTTCAAGGGTTGGACCAGTTTAGGGACCCGTTTAGGAAAACCTTCGGAGTTTCTTCAGTTCGCTTTTTCAAGTGTGAAGGTGATGTGGACAGCCCGGAGCCCACTGCGCGATGCAATGAACGAAGCTCAGAGCTGAAAACAAAGTCGAAGAAGGCAACTCAGATTCCTGAATGAAATGAATCTTTTTTCAACTCCTTTTTGAACTCATTAAGCATCCAAGGAGAACTGAAAATTGTGTTGAGGCTTGCCAAGAATAGAAGCTGGTG
This sequence comes from Symbiodinium kawagutii, assembly GCA_009767595.1. Classification (NCBI taxonomy): domain Eukaryota; class Dinophyceae; order Suessiales; family Symbiodiniaceae; genus Symbiodinium; species Symbiodinium kawagutii. The sequence goes on from VSDK01018167.1 coordinate 30,072, forward strand.
AATACCATCGCAAAGAGTAATCACATTATAGTCAAAGCAGCCTGAACTCATGGCCATCAATGACCATTTACATTGTCATTGATAGACCCCTATTGTTGTTGTTCCTATTGGTGGGAAACCAATTGTGTAATCTGTGTAATCACTAGGAGTACTGGGTACTGCCACTCGTTGCGGGCTGCAAAGCTTGGAAGTTAGGTCTTTGAGGCTTTGCTTCATCGACCTCGGGGCTTCAGTGAGGTGTGGACTGTGCCAAATATGAAGCGTTCATCTTTTTTTGGTGTAGGAACATGTAGGAACATGTAGGAACATGTAGGAACAAGTGACTGTGGTGTATAGAACTACAGGGATGAACCAACAATTAATTATTCTATTGGTTGTTCATAGTAACTGCTAAGCGGTGGTGGGAAGAATTCATCGGAATCAGCTTGTGGATGCTGATGGTACAGAACGGGTATCCGTGGTGGTCGACGATTAGTAGGAATAATGGTAGACCATTTTTTAATTAATTGACAAGCCCTTCTAACAATTAACCGTCGCTAGCCAATGGCCCTTGTTGCCATGAATTATCGGCCTCTGGGGCATCCTGTCATTGGAGAAGATGAAAGACAGTGGGAAGAAAGAAAGTGGGAAGAAAGTTTGATCAAAGAAGTTGCTGGAAGAGTGCCTGACTTTGCAATCCCTGTTGCTAATTGCGCGCACTGACCTGTGAGCGCAGCCTTCCAAGCCAATTGGCGCCTTGATTCTAGCAGCTTGGCAAAGACGTCCTCATCACCGTTGGGCATCACTCTATTGAATTCGACACCTGACTGACTCTTGAAGCTCTATGGATGCTGTTCAAAGTTGGTTTCATCCAGCCACCGTTTTCAGAGAGCCTTTAGGACAGCAACTCATATCTAAGCCATCTCTTTGCCTCAAACATCTTGCATGCTCAGCTTGAAAGGAACGGAACCACACATCTTCACCATTCTTCAAGGTCATTCTGAGTCATTTTCCATCCATTTTGGTGGACCTTCCATGGACTTCAAAAGATTAGTCACTTGCACCGGCATTGCCGATCTGACGCCATGACTGATTCTGTGGACCTACAGCGGCCCTTGGCAACACAGGCTGAACTTTGTTGCGTTGAGTCAGAGCATTTGCGTAGACCTGATGCTGTTCCTTTGCCAAAAACTTGAGACCTGCCTTCAAGTTGCCAACCTCGTGAAATCCAACTTTCTAAGCAAATGAAAATGGCATGGTCCAGCTAAGAGTAGGACAGAACCGGTGTGTGCCGTGCAGGAGTCTATCGACATGAGCGTCATGAGCAGCTGGGAATTATCGCATTGGAATCGATCCCTTCGCAGAACAACTTGGGACTTCCTGCATCCAGGTGCCGTCAACGCATCCCATGTGGATCCACGTGGTTGCGTTGCAGTCGCTTGTGATTGTTGTGATTGTGATTGCGATTTTTGTTGTTGTGATTGTTGTGATTATTGTTGTTGTCTCATGGGCGGCTCAGGAGAAGATCTCTTGAGATACTATTCGTTCAGATTTTGTCGTTTGGCGCGGGCCCATACCTGGCCCCTTGACGTTACCGAGATCAATGCCTTTCTCCCAGATGTTCATTTGAAGCACAGCAAGACAGGGAGGAATTTCCAGTGCAAACCTGCCAGTATGAAAGCGCCTGTCGCAAGTTGCTACTGGAACTTGGGATCTTCAACTCTCGTAGTTTGGAAGGCTATCAATGGATGTCCTTTGTCCAAGTCTGAGGCTCATTCCTACACTGCTGATTGTGAACGCTGCGCAGGCGTTTCAGTTGCAGCGTTTCCATTTCTGTTTAATGTATTGCCATCATTTGGATGACACCATTTCCCAACTTTTGGAGCTTCCAAATTGGCTTCCCAACTGTCTTCCACCAGGGCATCGTTCCATGTAGCTTTCCTCATCTTTCCCATGTAGCTTTCCTCATCTTTCCTTCCCCGCAGGCCTCCAATTTGTGACCAGCTCCAAGTGAATCTGGTGACTTCTCCAGTCCCATGTGTCGAGGCCCTATCTGTCTTGGTGGCGCTTCACATGCAAGTGGCCGATGAACTCTGGCAGTTTCGCCTTGGACTCGCAGTGACTTGCAAACGAGGGAGGCTGTTTGTGGCATCAGCATCGCAGGTGGAAGGGACCGTTTGGAATGGGAGCTTCCAAGGCCATAACTGCGTTGGTCTTCATGGTAGAGGTTCTGTTGCGGCTCTGGACATGTGCCTTGGTTGCAAAATAATTCCATTACGCTCAAAAGATCGATATGCAAAGCAATTCAGATCAAAAGAATATGACATAAGATGAAATAAGATGAAATTACTAATTTTCTTCACTTCACTTCAGGCTTTTTGGAAGTGATCCAATGCAACTTGTGGACGAGGGCCTCGTCTGTGCCGCGGGACCAAGGTGTTGAGGAGCATCCAGCACTGGCAGTGCAGCCAACTTTGAAGCGTGGCTGCAGTTTCCTAACTGAGATGACTGATGATGCTTGAAATGGTGTGAGAAGTTGATTGATCAAAGACAATGATGAAGACACCATGATGACAATCACGGCGGCAACAACAACGATGAGTGGGCTACCGCTCATGTTTGCAGCTGTGATCTATCATAATGACATCAGTTGTCACATCACCGTTTCTACCCCTGCAGTCACATTTTTTTTAGCCAGCTGTATTACCATCTTTGATTTGCCAACATTCCATGGCTCTCCAGAACCATTTCTTTGCAATTTCCTGGCTCTTATCCGAGTCCTTATTTCTGCTGTCTTTTGGTTGAAGCATTTTGTTTATTTGTGATGATAGTGAGAATGTAATGTGATGTGGTAACAGCGAGACACTCTGTGCCAGCAGTTCAGGACACGCATTCGTTTTCTGATGAAGAGCCTTAGCTGCTTTGAAGTGTTGGAGGGGAAGGTTTTCGCTAAAATTCTTGAAAGTTTTGGAGATTGGCTTCCAGAGAACTGCTTCAAGAGAACTGAGTTTCAGAACGCTTAAGCCATGCAAAGATCTCTACCGATCCAAGGCCATTGAACAGCCTGGTGCCGTGGCATGCAGGGTGGGAAGTCTAGATTCGGTGCGAAGGGCAGGGTAGGTCAAGGCAGCCTTCATCATCGTTAGACATCAAGCTGTGCCTGCGGATTTCAGGATATGTTGACCAGTCTCTTCCTTTGGGCGGTTGTTGCGGTGATCTCCACTCGCAAGCAGGCAGGAGTCAACGGATTTCGAGTTGCAGTGTTATTGGCGTCCTTTGACGTGGATGAGACACGAGTCGTGCTGATTAGAAACTGAAAGATCAAACAGTTCATGCATAAATCATCACATGAGACAACTTGGGTCATAGAGCGGGCTCCAAATCATGGAAAAAATTGACCGAAAGCGATGGAAGCGATCCATCTAAGTTGCAAAAGCTAGAGGAAAGCAATCCATCCACGGAAAGAGGAACCGAATTTGGAAAGTCCACGTTTGGCCACCTGCATCAGCTCGGTCCGCCGCCAGGTGACTTATGCAGAGGTCTTTTTCAGGCAGATCCAGGGAATCAAATGATGAAAACAGTTATATGAACTATCATGGATGGATAGATGTATGTGTGTGTATATATATATATATAAATTTAAGAAAGCAAGAAGGTACAACAGTTATGAGATCATACTTGTGACAAGTCACTGGTGTCATTTGAAATGGAGCGATCTCATGATTCTCGCCGTGCCTAAACTGAGAACTGGAGGTTGGCCTTGACCATGACTATGGCAGCTGGTGGTGCATGGCCCAGGGGTTCCGACGGCAAGAACAGCAATGTTTCCCTTCATGCGGAGAAGGCTTGCAGAACGGGCTCCAAAACTAAGTTGGAAAATGGGTGCCCCGAAGTTCTCCGTTCGAAGCTTAGATGGGAAACCACCACCTTTCTGAGTTTTACTATGGTTTTCTGCCGAAAAAAGGTTGGTATTTTTTCGTGGGCACAAGCCTCGTTTATAGACACGTCCCAAACAACCCAGCCCCACACATCTTGTGGAACTTCAAGGTAAAGGGAAAGCATGAAGGAACTGAAAAGCTGGGGACCCGCTTTTTTTTCTTCGGATTCCTTGTTGGTTGAGAATGATTGCTGTTGAAAATGGTGAATCCTGCTCAGCAATTGTTCATTGGTGGTCAGTGGTTGAGCTGCCGTGTCCCGTTGCACAGATCCTGGAATATGACTTTCAAGCTGACCGTTGGAAGACCAACGTTTCCTTCCGCAGTGGGGGCAAGAAGCGGCGTAGGACTGGCCACTGTTACCATCGTCACCACCATCGGCACTATGATTCATGAAGGTGACCGTAGCTAAATCTGCATGATCGTTGCCGAAGCATCGCCGTCATCTGTACGTAGTACCGCCTGATATTCGTTCTTGCTACTCTTACTAGGAAAATCTAGGAAGTATGACTGTCATTGCTGTATGTTGACTGTGGGCTTTGGCTACAACTGCTACTGCTGCTGCTGCCACTCTCGCAGAAAAAGAGCACTCCCAAAGTGAAATAACCGACAAGCTTTCACATGCTGTTCCAGACGTGTAGCTCAAACCAAGGTACATATTAAACAAGAAAAACCATAGCAATAGCCTTCGTCCTGTGGCATCTTTCCACCACTTTCTGCCTTCAACCTTCAGAAATGCACAAAGCACTTCCCAGGAGTGTCTTCGAGAATCTTCCCCAGGACGGTGGGGCACGGTATGAAGGTCGGCAATGGCTGCAGAGCGACCCTGCAAACCTCAAGAGCCGTTCCCGAAGTTTCTGTCAATGCGTGCAGTAAACGACTCCAAGTCTGAGAGCCTCAGCCCAGGAGGATGCCTTTGGCTTCGATCCCAAGTCTGGGCGCAAGTTCAGGAGCCATTCCGAAAACGGGACGATGCCAGGTGATCTCAGACACAACGAGTTGTGAAGTGACTCCAAGTGTTTCACCACTTGGTGCTGTCCCCAAATGGTTGGGATCCTCAACCGTCAAAGAATGGGCATTCTAAGGGAGAGAACCAGTGACTTGGGAGGGGTGCCTGGTTCATTGACAGATCCTGAACATGATGGAAGCACAGTTGCATTTATTTTGACATATATATGTATATTTACATGATAAGAATACATTGAAGTATTACATTGTTCATAGAAATAAAGTGTTCTACAATACTAATACATAGAATATGCAGATAACACTAACATAAATGATTCTGTGATCAGATAATTTTTCGTAGTGATTCAGGCGATGTAGCTCTTGCGATTGTCTTATGGGACAGGCTGCTGCTCCTCATCAGCGCCTCCTTGAGCTCTGTGGCGTCCTTCTTCGTGGATCGGGGCTCCGGGGTGCTGCAGGAGACGCCGAAAACCCAAAACTAACAGAAAACTAACATCTTTTTAAAATCTATAAGGGTCTAGACTTAGTTTCCATTTTGAAAGCTTATAACTCAAGAGTTTCCGTAGTTTCCTGTTGTTTACGGCAAACTTAAGGATAAGCACTTTTTTAAAAGATAAACAAAAGAGACTTAAGCACAACTCAAAAGGAAGCAAGTCAACAAACTCGACTTAAACCACAACGCAAGCACCTCGAGTAAGTCAATTTGGAAGCTTGGAGTAAGGTTGAGTGAGTAAGGTCAAGCTCATAGCGGAAATGCCATTCCTG
>VSDK01018167.1:35764-58935 GCA_009767595.1 Symbiodinium kawagutii
TTCCTGCTGCATCATGCTGGTTCATCATGCATCCTGATATGTCATCATGCTTTGGAATTCGGACCAGACACGCAGTATAAGCAGACATACGTAATTTTTCCGCTTTACACGCACTGTACATTTCATATTGATTCTACGTTGCCGTACTTTGCATGACATTATCATCCATCCATACATGAATGCGTATGCGTACATTACATGCATTCTAATGTATGAACTGTTTACATCATTTTTTCTGTGAATAGTGATACTTATATAAGCATGTATATTGATAACAACTTCGTTACTTGATGATAGAAATAACAAGAATCGTAACAATAATGATAACAATAACGATTTATTGTTGTTTTAGTAATTGGTTAGATTTTAGTAATTTGGTGCAGTTTTTTTCTTCATTTTGTGGTGCCTCGCCTCAGGAGATGACGCAGCAGATCCTGCAGCTGGTGCAAGACATCAGTGGTTTGGGGCCTTCCTCGTTGCTGGGTCCAAGCTGTGAGAGCTGAGCTGCTGAGTGATGGAATCGTTGTGGAGGCGAGCTGTGAAGGCGAGCTGTGAAGGCGAGCTGTAAAGATGTTGACAGTTGACATTTGGATGGTGATTTTGAGGATTTTTGAGGATTTTTGATTGATCTCATCCTTTGAAATACCTGACTTGGGGACAAGGTCGCTTGTCATTCTATGGTCACCCGATTGAAAGACCAAGGAAGTTCTTGAACTTCTGGGTGATCTTCGTATGCTTCTAGTCAGAAAGATGTGGAAGGTGCCGTTGTTGGGTGGTGGCAAATTATTGGGAGATTTCTAGATTAGTCATACAAATCTCATTTTTCACTTGGACAATTCTATCTATTTCTGCAATGTGGTGCAAAGTCTCTTCAGTTTTGCAAGTTTGCGCTTTTCTTCAGATTGTGAAGGCACTAGTCAAATCCAAGAGCATGGAAGATTTCCAGAGCCGCCCTCTTTGTCGCCTTCGCTTCCCTTTGTCCATCTCCTCCGATTCTTCTCGGACTGTTCTGTTATTGTGCCTTTAGATTCCTTATGAATCTCCATGAAAATGCTACGCTCCCAAAATTTCGATGTTTCTCCTAAGATTGGTCATGAATTCCTTTAAGATTCCCTATCTTTCTCCTTCTGTTTCTCTTCTTTTCCTGCTTTGAATTCCTCTAGCGAGGTAACGGAGCATTGCTTTGGAGTGCCTATGGCATGGTTCGCTTTAGCCCCGAAGCAGCGGGCTCCGGTCTGCCAGAGGTGAAGTGCATTCTGAGAGCCTTGCTTGACAGAGGGAAAACAAGGGAAACAAAGGAAAATCTTCAGTCATTTTTTCAGTTTTTTTTATTGATCGTTTGTGTATGTATCTTTGTATCTTTCGCGAATTTTTTCTCCTTCTTAGATCGTTTCTCCTTCTTTTTCTCCTTCTTTTCCCCCATCCGTTTTGTTTTGTGATCGCAGCTGAGGTGGCATCGAGCTGGGGAATTTCCTGAAACCCCGAGTGCTGATGGCAAAATCTGTGGGTCTCACATTGGTGCTGGGTGCAGCAATGCCTGTTGGTAAGGACACTGTGCAGGGCTTGTCGGTGATACTATGCTTGATATCTTGAAGAATCGGAGCTAAAGTTTACCGTGCTTGAAAGTGTCATTAGATGCCTCAATAGTTTGACCATCAGTTTGTACAAGAGAAGGACAGCAATTCTAGATCTTCCGCAGGAAAAACAACTTCCAAATTTGCATCTCTGCAGAAAGCTGGCCAGGAAGGACCCTTCGTTCACATCGCTTCTTGCATCAGCGCGATACTTCTGTCACTGGACCTCAGCTGGGCAATATTTTAAGTTTTACAATGTGTTTAAGACTTTAACCCTCACCTCATGGCTTTGGTCTGCAGCAGATCGTGTTTCTGAATGGTGGATATCGAACACGGAACATGGGTTTAACTTGCCCGAGTTCTTCTGGAAAGACATCTTGAGAGAATTAGATGATCACTTCTGCCCACTTCATCTGCCTCCAAGAGTTAAGACTTCATCGTTTGACATCGCCTTCGGCCAGGGAGTCAGAACGGTGCTTTGCATCTGTCAGCTTGGACCGACAGGCTGGGGATGGGCGGTGCACTTTTTTGCTGAAGCTGAAGTTTGCATTGAAGTCTCAAAAAGTATCTGCTAAGTACATGGTTTTTCAGTATATGTGTTTTTAATTTGTTTCATTCAAACACATGAAGTGTATATGAAACAAATGAAGTTTTTGTCACTCGGACTTTTCGGACCACGCTGACTTCTACGGTCAGGAGGTGCTCCTGGCTGCGGTGGCCGTGGGAGTTGGTGCGACCTTCTCGGCTCCCGTGGGGGGCGTCTTGTGCCGCGGCTGCTGGTTCTCACGACCGGTTGAAAACCCTGTCCTCATTGAGTCCTCATTGAGTCCTCATCTCCATTCATATCCTCATTTTTTCATTCATCTTCTCAGATTTTCGGTGAAACTTAGGAGATCTTAGGATCTTGACACATGAGGCTGAGAATGCCTAGCAGTGGCTAAATTAGAGTCGCAAGAGATGTGAATGTGCAGAGCGGTTTGAGGTTTGCTTTGGAGCTGATGATGCCACGGCTCTATGACACCTCTTCGTATTCTGCATGTTTCTTTGCTTCGACCTTTGGAACATTTGATTCTCGGTGCTGAAGGATCTGAATTTGGCAGAATTCAAGTCCTGTCTAGATGCATTTGGGATGCATTCGGTGCATCTATCATTCATGAGTTCTGTTTTCATTCTTTCAAGCGGGAGCCACTATGCTCACCGGTGATGCAATGCGTAGCCTAATTCTTCCCATTGAATTGTACCAGTGCTCTACGCTCTTGTTTGAACATCTCTCTTCTCATGTAGCGGTGTAGCTCTCTGAGGTCTTCATGTGTATGAACATGTTCTTCTCTGGGAGTGGTCAGTTGAAGCCGCTCTTCAATTCAGACATCACGGCGGAGCATTCCCCCAGCCTGCTTGCCGAGATACTTGGTGGCACTGCATGGCACTGTGCACAAGCTCTGGAATCAGATTTCGTATGTCGATTCACTGAGGATCCTCTTCATTTTCCTGAGTCTGATCACTGGTGCACTTAGTGGAGTGCTTGCCAGTTCCTTTGTGCTTTGTCACAGGCGCTGGGGTGAGAAGCATGTCTGACAAAAGCCAAGACAGTTGACTTCGGTTGACTTTATGGTTAAGCAAAGATGGATGTCTCCTACAGGTGGATCCGATTTCAAGATAGTCTCCCACAACAAAGATGGTAAGATGCATTAGGGGGAAGCGTAGATTTGGAAGTTAAAGTATCAGTTGTAAGTCTTTAAGTGTCATAAGATGTTGAAATGTGTCATATTTTCTCAATGTGTTTGTTGTATTAGCACCCTGAGTCGCCAACTTGTTGTTCTCATGATCTCAGTGGCAGGCGTGCCGTGAGTGCCATGAACGCCCTCAGAGGCTTGGCGCCGCTCTGTGGAGAAAAGCCCCTCGGAGAGACATGCGCGCGAGACATCATCTCATGGACCCGACTCATAGACTCAGACTTTGGATTCATTCAGATTGACTCGGATTCATTCTGGTTCATTCTGACTCACTTCACTCACTTCATTCATTTCATTGTTCTGTTTCTTATTGTTTTCTTGCAAAAAGGTGAAATGAGATTCTTGTAGGCCAAGGAGTTCGTGCGAATGTTGGAACCAAGGAAGGCTGGTCAGTCGGTGCCACGAGACCTGTCCATTTTTCTGGCTGCGGGCGGCATTGGAGCACTACTCAGAGTTGGTGTAGGCACAGATGTTGGTGAAATGTGGGCGTAGGTCATTGGAGAAGAGAAACACCTCAAAGGTGAAGAAGGAAGGGGTGTTCATGTCAAGTTCAGCCTTCACCCCACGTAAAGATTCCAACAGGAAAAAACATGTGCTGTCTGATGCAAAAAACATTCGAGTTTTGCAGAGAGAGAGAGAGAGACCTGGTAGCTGCTCCTGTGGATTTCAAATTTTAGCTGCGTGGGAGGCAGCAAGCTCTTGACGTTGGGTACTGGACCGTGCGGGCCCCAGCTTGCAACTTTTCATCCCTTGCAGAGAGATGGGTGTTCAAGTGCATGTGGCAGTTTCTTGTGGTGACATGTGACCTAGTTGAAACTTTGATGATGTTGAACCATGTTGAACCCCTGCTGCGTTCCCAACCCTTTGTATGGTGTGACTAGTGGAAGTATTTGCCAAACCAAGCTGAGAAGTTCCCCCAAGAAGAAGCTTGGCTTTGCAGGTTCTTGAGCGAGATTTTTGCCACCCAAGCGCATCTGAAACATGCGGAGCTCAGCACTTTGGGAGGAATTCTGCTGCTCTTCCTTACGTGGCTTGGCCAAAGATATTGACCAAATAGATGCGATGCGATGCTCAGATTCTTGCTGCAAAGTCCTGAGGAAAACCAGCTTCACAGTGATGGCACTGTCAATGCCAGTCCCAGCAGGTGGGACTTCGCCATGGGACTTGGCAACTCTTCTCGTGGTCTGTGACTCCTCTATTTTTCAACCATCCTGTGAATTCCTGGATTTGCACTCCAGTATGGTTCTTTTTGGAAAACATGGCAGTTGAAAGTGCTTGACACACTGAGCCAGGTGTGGTAGCTCCCTCTTTGATGCTGGGCGGAATCTTTGGCCGTTTGGTGGCTGCGTTGTTGCCAACGACCTGCATTGAATTCTTAGCACCGGACGGCGACTTCGGGCAGTACATAGCGAGGCATCCTGAAGGGTTCGAAAGGCTGATGCCATTCCGAGATGCCTAGGACACAATGTCCATGCTGCGAGCAATGCTAAAAGCGAAGCACGAAATCAAATTCCAATCCCGAAACATGTCATCAAATTATCAAATCCAATAAGTTTACATCCATGTGAAGATCTAAGATTTAAACGTCCTAAATCTATCCCTACATCTATTTACATCTACTTTGCTATCCCTACATTGCTACCTCTTAGCTACGGGAGATGCCATCGTTGCACAGGCTGGCCATCGTGGGAGCCACGTGTTTCTGTGGCGCCGTGTGTCGCGTGAACTCCGTGGTGGTCACCGTCTTCGAACTCATCGCCGTGCCGCGTCTGATTCTGCCACTGACGTTGGCCACGATGCTCGGCTGTGTCGTTGGAAGGTCCTAGATACAGATGATGCAATATCATTTACAACATGATATATATATATATATATATACATACACATGTATGATATTGTAGAGTGAATTTGAGTATGTTGAAATATATGATTTGTGAATGAGTAAATGAGATGTATGCAATGTATGGCTAGGCCAGGCTTTCTCATAGCTGTTCAGCGGGGACTCTGGGTCCTGGAGGCACATTTGCACTGCTCGCGTGTAGTGACAGTCTCAGAGATTGAGGATTGTGTCGAACTACTGTGCCAACAGTGTCTGGGCGAAGCTGACGGAGCGGGTTCAGCATTGAGAGACTGCAACATAAGAGAAGAAGAAGAAGAAGAAGAAGAAGAAGAAGAAGAAGAAGAAGAAGAAGAAGAGTTTGAAGCATTTGAAGAGGTTTGAGGAAGTTTAGGAGGCTCGCTCCTTCTGTGTGTTGAGGAGACTTTTCTCTGAGGCGTTGGTCCATCGATTTTCGATTCGATTCTTTTGATGAAGAAAATCCCTGCGATGCCAACTCTCCGAGCATCGGCCCGAGCCTTGCAGCCCGTGAAGAAGGTCCTGGATGCCACGATGCTCACGTTGTGTCTGCCTCGTACAGCACAAGGCCACGACTTCACACGCCTCAAATTCGTTCCTGAGCTGCACAGGTGCCACAGAGGTCACCTTCCCAGCTTTCAGAAGAGAACTACAACGAGACAAAAGGAGACAAATAAGGAAAGGAAATAGAGTAGTAAACTGAAGGAAGATGAAGAAACTGAAGAAAGATGAAGAAACATAGAGTTTTACAACACATTGCCATCATAGAAGAAAGGAAAGAGTAGTAGAGAGCACTACATTTCATGATATGACATTTTGAGCTCCCACTGGCTCTGCTAAGATCAAGCAGAGCAGAGAGGCTGACAGAGACTTGGCCTAAACTGATGTTGACTGCGGCCATTGTCCCCGCAATCTGTTGGTATTTTGGCATTTGGGTCGAGTCACTCACTTTCACATGCTTCCCGTAGCTGTAGCCACGCCAAGCATGCTGAAGAGCTGTGGCAGTTCTATGGTGTTTGCTACAACGGTTGAGCACTTGATAGCCTTAGCCGCTGGATTTGAAACAAAATTCTTCCGCTTGATCAGAGACGAAGAATTGCTTCCCTGTTCCAAGTCACAGTCGCGCTACGGGGTAGACCATCAAGAACTATCATCACAGGGGCTACCAGCATAAAGGCATCGTGCAGAGTATTCCTCGGGTGTTCTGTCGTTATGTCGAGTTGGGTAGAAAAGAAGTAGTTTTCCCATCAAGCAGAAGTTTTCACTATCAAAAAAAGAAAAGAAGTAGGTCTTCTACTGAGGTCGAAGCGTTCCTCGCATGATACCCATTGTGGAGGAGGTGGAAAGGGTGCTGGGTCTGGGACAAGGTACCGGTGGAGCTCATGTTAACCCATGGTGGGACAATTGTGGGACCATTCGCATTCTTGAGCTACCATAGATTCCAGCCTAGTAGAGTTCCAGAACTTTGCTGAATTCCTTACAATTCAAGTCATTGACAATAGCAACCCCCTTTAAAGTCCATGTTTTCTGCAAGAAATGAAGGAATGCCCAAGGAATGCGGCAGTTTGAATCCATGGATTTGGCGCTTCAGGTGATCCACAACGGGCAGAAGCGACTCGTTCTGCTCGGTGCTGTGACTTGGGAGGATGTTGACGCGCTACAAGTGGCTGGAGGCGAGAGGAGACTTGGAGGTTGTGAGAGACAGCAAAGACATTGAGACAAAGTTAAGGAGGGTAAGGAGGAATGTAGGTAAGGTAAGAAGATGAAGGAGAAAACTGAAGAAAGTGAAGAAAGTGAAGCGGAAAGCCTTGCGCCTTGACTTCAGGCGACGATGTCCTGCTTTCTGCCGTGAAATTGGGCAAGATCTTGCAGGAGCCTTTGCGAATCAGTCCCAACATCTCTCTGAAGAAGGCTCTCCACTGCATGGTGTGCCTCTGCTTCCTCTCCCCGAAGTTGAAGGAGGGCATCACTGTACCTTTCTGATGGTATGGATTCGATCTCCAGACTGAGATTCTTTGATTTGCACCCAATTTTACAAATCCAAAATGCATTAATTTAATGGTTTTCATTACAAATCTATCATAAATTCGTATGGATCAATTTGGATCCTTTCTGCATCTACAGCACAAGCAATCCATGGTGGCGCCAGGCCTATATCGAGAGTCAATCTGTCACTCGGCAAGGTCCCATGATGGTTGTGGAGGACTGAGTTTCTGTTGAGGAGCATGCGGAACCTTTCAACAACAATTTCAAGATCCACAACAGGTTTTTGGGAACACCGTGAGCGCAGAACATGCAGCGAGTGAACCACGTAGGATGAGCTCTTGCAGTCCTCATTTTGGCGACAATCCCACCAGTTCTCGTGAATGTCCGATCCCCTTTTCCAGGACGGATTTCTGGTCGGCATCTTGCCACATGATGACTTGGTGCGTTCTGGTGCCAAAGCTGCCGAACGTTCCTGAGATGACAACAGACTGATCTCAGTGGAACCATTGTTTTGATCTTCCTGGGGAACTAGTTTTTTGGTTCACCTTCGCTGGGCTTTGCAAACTTTGCAACCCCGGCATTAAGAGACACTCAACACTCAAAGAAGTCTGTCCTTGACAGGAGTTCTCAAAGATGAAATGCAGCAATGCATATCACATGCACCGACCAACAGGATTCGGTGTCAGTTCAAGAGATGGGCTTGACAGCCAAGCTGGCCGAGCTTCCCAAAACGGGAAGGACTCAGAGTTGCGGAGCAGCGTTGATTAAATGATGGGACAGCTGTGGTGTGACCCCATGCAGTCGTGATACGAAGACGACCGAGTTCTCCCTCGCTTTGGCAGTCCATGCATAGCATACAGGGCACCTGCCGTATGGCACCTCTGTGTGGCACCTGCTGTGTGGCACCTGTATGCACGTCTTCGCCCCAGCGAAAGGCTCACCGACTTCGACGCGGAACTTGGCTTCTTGGCCGCGAGAGCTCCGAGAGAAGAGCTGCAGCTCCTCGCAAGCTCCGACAGCTCCGAGGTATGCTCCGAGACTCCAAATCGAAGAAGACTTGGAAAGACACGAAGGCTGTGGTGCCCCCAGCGACTCTGACAAAAAGCATCCAAATCGAACTGATTCTTTTTGGCGTCAGGGTTTTCTGCTTCACTGCAGCCTTGTTGTGTTGCTCTGAGCAGATTCTGCAAGCCCCCTTTCTAGTCCTCCTTTTTTGCATATACGCTCCTTCCGTGCTGCTCAGATATTCTTAGATCGAGCACTGTGACCCTTCAAAGACATGTTTCTACACGAACTCATTCAACCAAGACCTTTTGTTAAATCTAAGACCTTTATAGACCTTTCAATTAGGCACCTTGATTTGGTTTCCAAGGCCCTGATCCCCACTTGAAGGACCCGTGAGTTTTGCTGCCGAGGTGTGAATTGCCTGGCTTGGAGCCGTGATGGGAACTTGCTGGTCTGACACCAAGGAGTTGACACAAAGTACTGCAGATCATGGGAATGATCAGGATGAAAGAAAGAATCAAAGAGAATGAGAATGAACAGACAGAATGAATAGAGAATAGAGCATAACAGAGTTGATAGAGAAGAGATATAACAGAAAGAGATAGAAGAGAGAGGAGTGCACATCACCTGCACATCAAGTTGCAGATCAAAGCACCAGAGAGGTCGTGTGAACAGTTCCCAGTGCCAAGTGTGAGTACTTGGACTTCCCACCCAGGCTTCGGGCAGCGATGACACGTGCCTCTGCATTTGGTCTTACAGTCTCAGGCCTTGTGACTGGATGTGGTGCAGTTTTCTGCCTGAGCTTTCTCGAAGCTTGCGACTTGGATTCCCTGCACCGGCAGGATGAAACTGAAGCTTTGCTTGCGAACGGGGCATGCGGCCAACATCTTTGGTGAGAAACTTAAGAGGATTCATTTGCAGCACCACGGCAACGACACCGACTTCATAAGAGGCTGATGTTACGGTATTCAGTGCGACCTAAAGACTGTGAAGCTCACTCGACTGACCCACAGAAAGCCACTGAGGGGGTGCGTGACTTTGCATTCCTTGTAAGATATGGAACATCTCATTAAATGTTTGAATCTCAATTTTCACAATCTCTATTGTAATTCAACCAAACACCACAAATTCTGGGACGATTATCACTAGTATGATTATTATGATGATAATCACACACTATATTTACTTGTTATGATTAACAATAGTCCACCTGGGTTTTGGTTCGTGACCAAAGGCGTAGCCTTCTTGGCCAACGAGCCCCTGGTCTGCACATGTTCGGTGGATGGTGTGCCCCTCAGATCCTCCAGTTGCACAGGAGGCCAGGCTTCAAGGTTACAGCTGGTAGGTCGATGGTGAAACTGGGGATGAGTTGGTCGGGATGGTGATTAACCCAAGGGGATTGCAGGAATTTCTCATTTGCACAAGAAAACATCTGATGTAGTGCCCCTTTTTGACAGTGTATATCAACTTTAAAACAATTATATAGTCCAGTTTTTGGGCAGTGTAGACTTTAAACACTGAAAAGAAATCAGTCCGTCTGGGCATCGTGGGATTCAGCGCCCGCTGTGCAGGGACAGTACGTGTGATGGACATTGCTGCTGAGCGATGTGCCTGCGCCCGGACACTCAGCGAAGATTCCAAATGGCATGAGGTTTTGAACCCAGCCCACCGGATATGTCTATGACAACAGGGATTGGGTTAAGGATTTAGGTTTGGGGTTGTTGCCGCAATTTTATACTTATACAGTCTTTTTTTGCAAAAAACAGGAAAACAGAACTTTTCATATTTGACATAAACCATTTGTATTGTAGTTTTGAGCAGTTCAACCTTCACGCAGGGTTATTGGGCCAACTCTGCGAAATTCCCATGATGCCAGGATGTTATCTTGAAATGTGATCTAATATCTCGAGTTTTTAAACATGTTTGAATGTGGAAACATGTCATTCAATGTTGCTTCGTGGAAATGGGTGGTTTTGTGACGTTTCGATGCTTAGGTCTGGCGCGCGCACACCAGAGGAGCCAACAAAGTTGCCCAGAATCTCAGACAAACCTTCCTGGAAAAAGGCGATGGTCATCATGTCAACTTCAACCTTTCTGCTTTTCAAGTGGCACTGGCAGAACTGAACCCTTGGTGTGCTTGGACTCCACTTTTCGCATACTGATTTCATTGTCCCTCCGAAAAGTATTCCCTCCTTATATCAATTCCAATCTGCTTGAAGCCATCCACTTGACATGTTGAGGTCACCACCTATGAGGAACCAAATCTGGTGACCTCCTGTGGCGGTGATGGAAAGGCGATCGCAGCTGTCAATCTGATTGCCTTTGAAGAGCTCGAGATTGGCAAGTTGCCAGTGGCAGCTCGAGATAATTCATTTGGAGATCAATGGTTAGGGAATGATGGTGAGACAAGAGATTGCTTGATCTGAATGTACCGTGCCATCCAGGTCAAGAAATAAGTTGATGATCTGTTTTCCGTACAACCAATGATTTTGACAGGGAATGATCATGATGCATTTAGTTGCTTTCAAAAAAGATCAACTTTTGCTGAGAACAAAAGAACTTCCAAGGAAGCATCCAAGAAGATGCAACATTTCACTCCCGAAGTGGAAATCTCGCCATTCGAATTTTCAACGCTTTTGCAGGTGCGACAGCACGACAGGCGCGCCTTGAGATGTGAACCAGGGAGCATAGACGGGGTGAAGGGGGTAAACTTTCAAGCTGTGGGTTTCAGGGAAAGCCCACCCCTTTAGCAAAGCGCTTGAAGAATACGCTTGGAGACTCATGATTTTTGAGTCTCAGATGTATTGCTTGCGACGGATAGATAGATAGATAGATAGATAGATAGATAGATAGATAGATAGATAGATAGATAGATAGATAGATATATGCAGCAATATACGATGCGACGATAGCAGCAGTGCTACAACGTAACAAGCAACCCGTAGCGGTGCCCACGACCGCAGGCGTGTGCGACGCCCCGACTTGCTGTTGGACTGGGATCTCCGACGAGACCTTAGAGCAAGCAAAATGCTAAAGAAAACAAACAAATTTTTGAATAGTTTGCTACTATTGAATACTACAATTAGTTCACTGGTTCATTAGTTCACTTAGTTGAATCTATACTCAACGAATATCTACACCCAAGAACCAATGCGAGACCCATGCTTATCAGTAAACTAATTGACAGTTCAGATGCGTATAGATATCATTCAATTCAATGAAACAAGTATTAGATATTCATTGAGTTTTTGATGCCTAGTAACTTTGTATTGAATGATTTGATTGAATAGATACTATGGGTTCTCAATTAAGTAATCAAATGTCAATTCTTTACACATCAAAATGCAAAAGCATGTTTTTTCCCCTTTAGTAGAGATGTTACATTCTGAAACAAAACATATGATTACAACAGTACTGCCTTATACTTATGATAATACCACAAAGTACTCTATGCATATACATGAAATATAAGGAAACTTATGTACAGCTATGTATTCAAATAAAAGTATTGTCGCACACTATCAATTCATATGTTCTCATATAGTTTTTAACTCCATTGAAATACTTCTTCAACAAACATGTAGATGGCCTTTTTCTTCTCTCAATGTCTTTCATGAGTTGACTTGTGCCAGCGCATCAATGGATGCGGTACTGAGGTTGGGATGGTACCAGATTGGGTGTGGCGGGTGCAGAAATCAATTCGATGACTTCCTGCACATTGAGGTTGGCTGGGAGAGTGTGGAATGGTTCAGAAGTTCTGTAAGTACATGAAACATTGAAATATATACATGTATATACAGCATATTATACATACATATCATATATCAATATCATACACGCATACATGTAGAGACAAGTATACTGATGAAAAATGCATCAGATTCCAAGTTGAAACACCAGCGCCCCTGTGGAAGTGACAGCACTCCCAACGCCAGGCCAGAACTCTTGGCCCTGGCAGGTGGGGACCGAATGAACTTAAACCGTAAAATGCTGAACTTTTGAAGAAACTACACATGTTTTTTAAAGATGCGTTTATCTTTTTCTTTCCTTAACTTCTTCATTCCGTTTTTAAAGCATATCTTTGGTTTCGGAATTGAACTTGGCCATGCAATATGTTCATAAGAATTCCCTCGCGTCTAATTTTGACTGAAGGTGATTGATTGGGCAGATTTATAGAAGAGAAACAGTGGTAGGGAGAATGTCGCAGACACGGACTGGACTCTGTGATGCTCCGACAATCAGCGCAGTTGCACAGGTGATGATCCCTTCCTTTGGCTGTACGACAGGCAGTGGTGGTGCAAGCACACCTTTTGCACATGGGGTGTCCCAAACTTGACGCATCAACCTATTTAAGCTCTCATGTGATATTACGTCAGCCACATGTGGAAATACAACATTACTAGGTCCCTCAGAGTAGTCCTCAGAGGTCTTTTGATGTGTTTGGAGTGATGTCTGCTGTCACAATGGCTGGATTTCTGGTAAGTTTTGGGAGTCGTCATCATGATCATCAGGAGGGTTTTGATAAACAGTTGTAATAAGCTACTCTGCTCCAATGGTCAGGTCAATCATGGCTGCGCTAACGACAATGATCACTTTGAGTCACTTTCATTATCATCACCATCCTCATCACCATCCTCATCCTCATCCTCGGCCATTCTCACCATCATCCTCATCATCCTTGAACAGAACAGCGTGGGAAATGACTAGCGTCGTTGCAGGCGTATGATGGGCGCCAGCAGCTGCGAACCCTTGGCAGTCTTCCGGCCCGATGGCATGCCGCTGGCGCGCTGGGAAATGAAAATCCACACGACACGAGACCAAGCAGTGGAACCGAAACAAAAGTTATGAAGATTTGAGTTGACAGAGTTTACGAATTTCTGCTTTTACATTTCTTTACATTTTTGTACCATATACATCTATATACATTTATTATCATTTGTGCACGCGTTTGCATGATTCATGAACATTCGCATGGTGAATTGATTCGTGTTACAACTCCCAACTGCGAATTTCCTAAACGGCTTCTGTTTTTGATGCGAAGGGAATTGTAACCGACTCGTTTTGATGTTTTCCGAAACTGTCAAAGGGCGTCCCTTGGAGGCGCCGAGTGCTTCGGTGACGGGAGTGGCTCTATCGCCCGATGGTGGGCGACTCAACGAGTGGATCCTTCCGTGGAGCCTTCCCTGGAGCCTTCCGTGGAGCTGTGTCGACTCAACGGCTACTCTGAGGTCGTCGGCTACTGGGCTCCTGGCAGCGGCAAGACGTCTTTCAGTTCTCGACGGACATGGGTCAGAGCAGGTGCACCGAGTACATGGCTGATGAGTGGTGCCAAATGTTGATTGTACTAGTCTATATCATCTTAAGTTTGGAAAGTCTTTTTCTTTGCCATAAAATCGGACTCAAAACTCCACACATTTTCTTCTGGGAAGGCCTTCACTGACCTCTTTGATGGGTCAGAAGCCAGGTAGAGACCTTGGTCAGTTTTTGGCTGTGCAAACATGCATCGTTTGCATTTCACACTTGGAACAGATCCATAGAGTACCGACATCATCACTTGGAACCTGTAATACATAGAGTGCATTTGCTGATGCATCAAACGTGACAGAAATCATCCAGTTCATGGGTCAGCCGACTTCAGAGCGGTCTTGTGGGCCTCGCTTTGTGAATTTATATCAAGAATGTATCATTCTTATTTTCTTCGTTTTGAGAGTGCACTTCTCCGTACACTTCTCCTTCTCGTCTTCTCGCACTTCTCGTTGCACTTCTCCTTAGGTCGAAGACATGGCTGGAATCCCGAGGGCAATGAGGACCTCCGACGTCATTGCCACGGCCACGACACCTTCTCCTCAGCGGTGCCCAGGAGTCCTTGTGTCAACACAGCGGGAAGTTCGTTGGTCACAGCAACATCCGCACCATTAAAGAGGCGCGTGGTGAAGACAGAACTTCGGTGTCACAGAACATTTGTTAGCTGACAACCGAAGCATCAGGTTTCTTTCTGGTGGAGAAGGGAACCAAAGTCAGAGCACCACTCTTTCATTGGAAACCCTCTTTCACTTGCGAGCCGACCCTTCAACTGCCTGGCCCCAAACGGAAAGCGGGTGCAGGTAGCCTATGTGGGTCCAGAGGCTTGGCAAAAGGATGTGGGTGTTGACAACTCAAATGAAACTGAACAACATGGAAGGAAATTCCTTTTCCTTTTTTCTCGAGGAATCGGAAATGGAAGGAACATCTGCATTTGAGGATGCTTTTGGACAAAAATGGAAGTGCATCAACGTCTTGTCATTAGTCCTTGCGCGTTCCAGATCTTGTTGCAGTCTTTATTGCACTCCCGTAGCCACTACAATCATCACTACAAGGTCAACCGGATAAAGTGCGTGCGAAGCTACCGTTGATGCTTTGAGTGTTTGGATACGAAGATCTCTGAAGTGCCAGTCAAGCGAGAAAGTCTCAGAACCAGCAATGAACTTCTCCTGAAATCACAATTGGGCAGGCAGCGCTGGTGGCCAGTGGCTGGGTGTCCCCAGGATAGCTGTCATTTAGTGTCTTTCGAGCTGGAAAAGTTTCAAGTTTTTCGATGTGCGCTTGATATTGTTGGACGATTACAGACGACTCATCATCAGTATAGGTGCGCCTGTAAATGTATATATACATATATTTACATACATATATGTAATGTAATGTAATGCAATGCAATGCACTGCAATGTGATGCATGTCCGTATGCAAATCTCCAGCATAGTTCCAGCATAGTGCATTGTTTCCATTCCTTTCTACCGCTGCAAGTCTGATGTCTTTGCCAAGGTTCTGATTGTGGCCACCTCTTCGTTTGGGATGCGCGTACAGCCGAGCTCCTACTGGTTCGGAGAGGCTCCCAGACATGATGTGCGGCGACCCGTGGTCAGTCTACGTCTGGGGATGAGAAAAAATGTAACGCGCAAGTATTACAGTGTATGCAATGCAGAGCTCGTGCATGACAGCCATGGGACATTAAGACGACTCCACACATCCAATGCTGAACTCTCGATTTCAGATGGGCAAAAATAGAAAGTGCGGATGGGCGCTAGACACGGGTACATATGTGACATATGTTTATTTACAAGTTTACGCGATATACATATATATTTAAATGCATATCTCGAAGTATATGTTGTATGCAAATCAGCATGTCCAAAACTAAATGAATAGATAGAAATTCGATGGACAAGTTTGCCTTGCCACCTTCATTGCCGTTGCACCTTTCGGACCTGGCGCCTGGTGGATCTCAGCAGTAGGGCCTGGGCGGGAACGATGGCAACGCTCGGGCTGAATCCGGTCGACTCAGAGGTGGGGTACTCAGAGGTCGAGACTGCGTGCTCCAAGTCGACATACTCAGACTTCAGACACAAGTAGACATTAATTAGACATATTTTTAGACAGTAGACATATTTGAACTTCAGACAGAAGTGAAGTTTCAACACTTTCAATCGCCTTACTCATCCTTTTTCTTTTGATTTTGGACACATTAATTAAATCATTGTTTCCGTGTTTCCTTTGATGCCACAGGTGTCACAAGGACATGAAGGGTACAGCGGTCCGGAGCAAGGCTCCTTCGAAGGTCGCCCTTGGGTGCAGTCCTCCTGGCAGGACCGAATCTGAGCCGCTGGCGTCAGCTCACAAGACAACAATTGACCCCGAAGTGAAGTCTGAGACTTCTTAGGTTTAAGATTTAGGTCATAGGGACTTCTTAGATTCTCCACCTTTCCTTCTTGAGCCTTCTGCATAAGTGGAATGAAGTGGCATCACCAGCTGCTTCAGCGCATTCCCAGCTTGAAAGGCAAAGAAAAACCATTCACAGCTGCACAGAATCACAGAATGCTTCCTGTCCAATCCTCACGACCACCAGGAGCCCTGGAGGGATGGAGATCCCAATGCCTGGGCACAGGGCTGGCAGATGCCCATGGATGAGTGGCCAGCAAGACAGGTAACAGAGACGCTTGGCGTTCAACGATAGTCACAGAGACCAACAACGACAGCTTCGCTTTCTGTTCTTGAAAAACGTTGGGGGTGACAGGGGCCAAGCCCCTGAAAGCAGTTTCTTTTCGAGTCCCAACTTTGGAAAAGAAGAAAAAATGTCTTTGTTGTTTTTTTGTTTTTCTTTGTCTTTTCCTGACTTTTTTTGTCAGTTTGATTTGGTGCTTGATTTCGCTCAGGCGGAAGCGACGCTTTTGCACCTCTTTTCCCGATGTGAGTCAGTGCCGCCGCGGCGCCGCCTGTGCTTTCGCCCACTCCCGTGACGAGAGCCTCGGATTTCTTCTCGGTGACTTCACACGTTGATGTTTCAAGTACTGAAGAGTAATGAGTCTGGATGTTCTTCAACCGTAGTAACTTAGTTATAGTCTTTATAGGTGTTTGGCATCTATCTGAATTTCTTTTTCAACAAAGAGGATCGAAGGTCCAACATTTTGAGTGAAGTCGGTAGGTCCACTCCGCCTCAATGCTTCAGGATCTGCGCGCCCCTGCTGGATGATGCTGAAGAACA
Organism: Symbiodinium kawagutii; assembly: GCA_009767595.1. Lineage (NCBI taxonomy): Eukaryota > Dinophyceae > Suessiales > Symbiodiniaceae > Symbiodinium > Symbiodinium kawagutii. The sequence continues at coordinate 52,435 of VSDK01018167.1, forward strand.
ACAGCTTCCAGTGGCCATGACAGACGAGTTCTTTATGTATAAATATAAGTTCCTTAGATCAAGCTTAGATCAAGAGATGAGATGACCAATTGATTTGTTGGGAAGATGAAGAGATGGACGGCCAAAGCCACTGGTCCAACATTTCTTCAAGCAGTGACCCCCATGCTTTCTTTGGGGATCTCAAACCGAGACGCAATCGCAGTCCACTAAGGATCCATTGGTGCCCAGTTGGTGTTCAACACGAATGGCACAATTGTTACAGACTCAGCCGTGACAACTCTGAGAAACTGCTAAAAGGAGAAGATAGAAGTAGATAGAAGTAGAAGCTGTTGTCGCGAAGCGCTAAACGGACACAGTTTCCATCATGATTGCCAGAGCTTCTGTGGGCTGAGGCGTTTATGGGCACAACTACCAGGATGCGCGACGACCACCAAGTATTGGCTACGGTGCCAGGTGGGTTCCAGTGCTTTCTTAGCTTTCGCTGCTGAAAGTGGATCCAGGTCTCCCCAGTTGCCTGCGCACATTGCCAGGCTCTGTCCCTATTGGTCCAAGAAGGATACAGGCGCTGAATACTCACAGCGATGCCCTCTTGGTCTTCGTTGCCCATATTCACATGGGGCTAAGGAGACCGCACCTGTTTCAGCTTAAAAAGGAAGTGAAAGAAGTAACTTCAAGTGTGTTACTTAGTTTAGGCTTTTCTTTAGTTGCGTAAGTAACTCTTGAGTGCTTTGACAAGCCTTTTCAAGACATCTTTGACGCTGCTCATTCCATACAGCTCACGGCCCAAAGCCAGAGTCCGGTGGTGAAGTTATAAGTACTTTGCATAATCAAAATCTCAAGGGATCAGGGATAGATTCAAGGGAAAACTCACAGCTCAAACCTCAGCAAAAAATCAGTGGCTCCAAGGCAAAGCTTACGGAGATCAGAACGGTGAGTGCTCATGTCTCAGGAGCAGTTGTACCATCCTCACTATTTCAAGACCGTGATTTGTCGAGACGTTCGTGGGAAGGTGCGATCAGCCCTTGTCCTGCCGTTGTAGATGACAGGTTGACATGACAGGTTGACCCACTTCTGAACAACTAAAGGCAAGGCATGGCTTGGCTATTGATGGCTATGGATGGCTATTGGTAACGATCGGTTCCACTTGTACACCTAGTTGGTTGGTCACCGAGATCTCTGCCAGGTTTGTCCGAGGCAAAAGCTGTGTGCGTTCTACCACCATCGCAACGAGAAGCGTCCGACGCCACAGGACACTTCAACAGACCCCCCATGGTCGACAGAGATTTCGGAGATGTTCAGTAGGTTGTATTATGTTATATTCATAAGACCTGCAGCACACAATTTGAGTTTACCCCTATTTATCTTCAATGCACTGATATACATAGCAATCAGGGTTGTCTAATGAACCATCAATCATTGTGAAACCTTAATAATCGGTTTTTGACCATCATTACCCTTCATTAATCATCATGTGAAACAAGATGAGCTTGCGGCTATATTTGTAGTTTCTCCGGTCTCACGTCACCCCTTACAGAGCCAAATTGCACATTTGCCACGTCGTGCTTCATTTGACACTGTTTGCTCTGACATCTCAGTTTGCTTGGCTGCTACTGTTGTATTGCAGCCATGTTTGTTTGTCTTGGACAATCCTTTGTTGGAAAAGGAATTCTAGACATCACATTCAACACGTCTCTTCAGGACGACGTGGACTACGCCATGCCTTTGCCTACGGAGAACCTGTCTGAAAAGTGGGTTGCAGCGCCTTGATGTCAGTGCAGTGCAGCCTGATGGGTATCTTGGGGCTGACAGCTGGCTGACAGCTGACAGCTGGCTGACAGCTGACAGCTGACAGCTGAGGACTTTCTCTCTCCACCCTTCCTGCCTGAGACGACGAAACAGAAAGATATGACCAAACCGGAACGAACAGACCCTTGGCGCCCCCAAGATGACTGTGGATTGTGAGAATCTGTGAATTAGTGAAGTAGAACGACTAGACCGCAGATGAATTGATCAAGAAACAGAAACTGAATTAATCAAGAAGCAGAAACCCAATAGCCACGGAACAACAGGCCGACTTGCGTGTGGAAATACTGTATGGGCGCATATACCGATCTCGGAAGCGGATCCCTGATTTGACTCGGCATCCACACCATCGTCCACTGAGTGTTTCCTCTGAGGATCAATCGATGATGCAATGTGTTTATTTTATGCATCTTGGCACAGCTTGGCATAGCTTGGCACAGCTTGGCACAGAGAACATGACTTCAGACTTCTTCAGACACACTTTCTGAAAGGCATGGCATGGCATGGATTTGCTCCGAGGCCCATGGGATCTCAGGGGTCTCATGAAAGGTCAGAGGAATTCAATGCATTTGGCCGCGAGGCGTAGGATAAACGCCGCCCTCCAAAGGCGTCGTTTCCGTTTCACCCGCAGCATCCGAGGCTTTTCGGTTGGGGCCCTGCTTGGTGTTCAGAAAATTCTTGAAATTTAAAAAAGTATCCTAAGATAGGATGCATCACACTATGTCAATCTTTGATCTATGTATACAATGTTACATGAAGAGAGGTTTCAAGTTGTCGAGTCTCATCCAAGAAAAAATAGGACCATAGGGTCTTTTATGCAGGCGCAGGGATCCATAGTTCCATGGATCGGTTTGCTGACGCTTCCCCCAGCGAGGGGGCACTGTGATGCCCAAGCGAACGAGCTTTTGCCAAAAGAGAGCGGAGTTCAGCGGTTTCAGAACCTCTGAAAACTTTTGAAGTTATGCTGCACTGACCTTTGGAGGATACACCTTACAGTCTCGTGGTCAATTCGATCTCTGTTACTGGGGGGACAGCCAACAAGCAATTTCAAAATGCCTGGAAATGATGATACTGTGATACTTCCTGAGCACGACAACTCTTTTGCAAAGTTTGTCCAAATATGCCGTGGAGTCCCCACACTGTGCCACACTTCCTTCGACAGGTGATCATTATGCACTGGCCTCAGTGAACTACTGAAGTCACTGAGGACACTCCTGGTATTTGTAGGTCACAGTCACTGCAACTGCGGGAGTCACTGTAAGTCACTGAGTCACTGTAAGGCCTATAGAAGACTGCTTAAGGTCTCCCTGTGAGTTTCCCAGGTGTAGCCTAGTGCCAAGGTGGTCAATGCCATCGCCACACATCCTCTGGACTTATGTTTGTGAGCTCAATGCAGTGGATTTTGTGACATGAGATGATTAAAACAGGGATATTGGATGACATGGTGGAGCGCATTGGAGCATTACTTTTCATTCTTGGAGCTGGTGTGCTTCGAGATGAGACAGACTACCATTCGAAGTGCTTCAGAAACATCAGAGCTTTCAGTGGGCTAAGTGGATCTAAGTGAAGTAAAGAAACAGTGATTTCTGTGTCGAAAGATGCTGGAAAAGCACTATGATATTGTTGCAGAAGCAAATCTGAAGCAGATGACTAGCAGATCGATCATCCATAGGTCTTTTGCAAAACGCAGATTCGTCTCTCAGGTGTTGCGACCTCTGGCATTGACACCACGGCTGGAGTCCTAGAGATGCCAAGAGGAGACCTGACGCAGTTTGGATTCTCTGATCCCTCAGAGTCTGCCGCGTTGGTACATTCTCTGAAGCACTTGGTATGTCCTTTGGATTCTGCGAAGCTTCATGTCCTTGCTGGCTTCACATCTGAAATCAAAATATGTCCACAACGAGTACGATTTGATCATGGAGGTTGCTTTTCCAGAACGGTGCTTACAAATCCGATGCCAGAAAGCCTATTGATATTGTTTGTGTTGTCTAGGTGTATTCGAACGTATTCTACAATATTCTACAGAGTACGATGTAATTTACATTTCCCTACTAGAATTCTGTTTTAAGATACTTATATGTTTGTATGTTCAGATGTTCATACAAGATATAATTACTTCTATTGTTTATGACATTTACATGATAGAAGTAATTATATCTTAAAAGTAAAATACATACTCAATATTCAATATTTATGCAATTTATCATGATTTATTCTAGATATGTATGATATTTTGATAATAGTTGGTTAACCAAACCATCCATCGAATTAACCAACCAACCAACAACCAACTAACAATCCAACTGACCATCCATAACCATAAGATAAATGTGTTTTGTTTTATGATTTCTCCGGACGTCTCGAGGTGAAGATCTGGATGCCCAGCTGTCGGGAGGAAGCCATGCCGCCAGGAAACCCAGGAGGACCCTGTGGCAGCTATGGATTCCGTCTCTGAATCAGTGAGAACCACCTGAATTAATCAGATTAATGAGGAAAATGTGAATAAAAACCATCATAAAGAGTATAAAAGACTGAAGATTCATCTGAAAAGAATCAGGAATATCTGAAGAGGAAATCTCTTTGTCTTGAGAATGGAATTGATGAGTTCACAGCTATCTGGGACAAGTTTGGGGAGCTGCACTGAGGTTGGACTTGGCCAACTTTCCTTGGGCACGGCGCCTAAAGTGGCGAAACCAACCTCTGTTGTTCCAGAGAACGAAGGATCAACGAAGGATAGAGCCTTAAGCAGAGCAACGGTCGAAGTTCATCCTTGGTGAAGTGAGCCCAATGTTATCGTTTGCACTCCATGATACTCCAAGCACTTCATGGTTCGGTGAAGAAGATTCGCAGTTGACCCCACAAAAAAGTTGCTTCGAGAAGTTATTTCTTTCTCTCAAACAGACAGATGGATACAGCATAGAAAACTAGAGTGACCGCGTAAGAACGCAATGTAAACCCGAAGCTGTGCACTTTACACAGTAAACTGACTTCCGAACAGCCCAGGTTCAACAAACTCTTGTTTACACGCCCCAACTGAGTACAGACCAAGACCTCTGGTTGATAATTCTAATAGGTCTCTGCTTGGGGATTGCCGTGTTGCAATCCTGGCATGGAATACGACTACGATAACCAACTGCCGAAAGAACCACTGCCATCGAAGTCTGATCATGATGATTCTGGCTATATGCATTTATGATCATTGGCTGTTATTGTTAGGGATTATCAGAACTGTACTAATGACAATAGATGATGTTGTTGTTGTTGTTGTTGTTGTTGGTTGTTGGTTGTTGGTTGTTGGTTGTTGGTGTTGTTGTTGTTGTTGTTGTTGGTTGTTGGTTGTTGGTTGTTGGTTGTTGGTGTTGTTGTTGTTGTTGTTGTTGGTTGTTGGTTGTTGGTTGTTGGTTGTTGGTGTTGTTGTTGTTGTTGTTGTTGGTTGTTGGTTGTTGGTTGTTGGTTGTTGGTGTTGTTGTTGTTGTTGTTGTTGGTTGTTGGTTGTTGGTTGTTGGTTGTTGGTGTTGTTGTTGTTGTTGTTGTTGGTTGTTGGTTGTTGGTTGTTGGTTGTTGGTGTTGTTGTTGTTGTTGTTGTTGGTTGTTGGTTGTTGGTTGTTGGTTGTTGGTGTTGTTGTTGTTGTTGTTGTTGGTTGTTGGTTGTTGGTTGTTGGTTGTTGGTGTTGTTGTTGTTGTTGTTGTTGGTTGTTGGTTGTTGGTTGTTGGTTGTTGGTGTTGTTGTTGTTGTTGTTGTTGGTTGTTGGTTGTTGGTTGTTGGTTGTTGGTGTTGTTGTTGTTGTTGTTGTTGGTTGTTGGTTGTTGGTTGTTGGTTGTTGGTGTTGTTGTTGTTGTTGTTGTTGGTTGTTGGTTGTTGGTTGTTGGTTGTTGGTGTTGTTGTTGTTGTTGTTGTTGGTTGTTGGTTGTTGGTTGTTGGTTGTTGGTGTTGTTGTTGTTGTTGTTGTTGGTTGTTGGTTGTTGGTTGTTGGTTGTTGGTGTTGTTGTTGTTGTTGTTGTTGGTTGTTGGTTGTTGGTTGTTGGTTGTTGGTGTTGTTGTTGTTGTTGTTGTTGGTTGTTGGTTGTTGGTTGTTGGTTGTTGGTGTTGTTGTTGTTGTTGTTGTTGGTTGTTGGTTGTTGGTTGTTGGTTGTTGGTGTTGTTGTTGTTGTTGTTGTTCTCATCATTTTTCTTCTTCTTGTTTTGTTGCTCACTTTCGAATGTGTCTCTGCTTTTGTTGGCTCGCCATGAACTCGCCATCCCATGCCAGTTTGAGGTCAAAGAAATCATCCGTGCCAACAAGACGCGCCGTCACATGGCAGAAACGGATGTCGGGAACCTCAAGCTGTGGGCACCACCCTGCTGTGTTTATGTCATGTTAGATACATGCACAATGCATCATCCATCCATCCATCCATGCATGCATGCATGCATGCATGCATACATACATACATTACATTACATTACATTGCATTGCATTGCATTGCATTACATTACATTACATTGCATTGCATTGCATTGCATTACATTACATTGCATTGCATTGTGCTACATTGCACTGCGTTACATTGCATTGCATTACATTGCATTGCATTGCATTGCATTGCATTGGATTGCATTGCATACATGCATGCATGCATCGATGCGGTAGGGTTCATCCATCAGGATGTTTCTAAAGACGCCAACCATCAAAATTTTGGCCCCACCCTGTTGTCCAC
>VSDK01018167.1:58960-91016 GCA_009767595.1 Symbiodinium kawagutii
TGAACCAAGTTATGTGTCACAGACGTTTTCCCGCTTGCTGCTGGGACCAATCAAAATAGCACTCTTAGATCTATCTATCTATCTATCTACCTATCTACCTACCTATCCATCTATCTATCTATCTATCTATCTATCTATTTATCTATGTATCCATCTATCTGTCTAGCTAGCTATCTATCTATCTATTTACCTACCTACTATCTATCTATCTATCTACCTACCAATCTATCTATCTATCTATTTATCTATTTATCAATGTATCAATCAATCAATCTATCTATCCATCCATCTATCTATCTATCCATTTACCTACCTACTATCTATCTACCTATTTATCTCTCTCTCTATCTATCTATCTATCTATCTATCTATCTATCTATCTATATCTTTATTGATACATAGAACATATTCGCTGTAACCCTGACGTCCGCGCGAAACAGCAAGGCTTTCCCTGGCTACACTCAAAACCCCAGACCCTAAAACCCTAAACCCTAAAATGCTAAGACACAACCTCGCACAAGATCCTCCATTGCAGTGCCTCATTACGGGTGTGGGCGAACGCCCGGGTTGCGGACAACATATTTAATACACAAGTTGAACCATAAAAGTTGATCAGTTGATGGAGCCATCTTCAGGTGCATTTTATGGAAAATGTCTTCGGAGACTTTGAATTCCCGAATTTCGACGATGAGGACTGCTTCGTTACTTTGATCTGGCAGACACAAGGCCATTGCATTGCCGGCAGGCTAGGAAGTGCAACAAGCAGAGTAAAATGATTAAACAGATATCAACTAGCTAAAATGCTCATTGAAGCATCTCAAATCTCTGAAGATTAGTATGATTCCAGTTTGAGGGCTGTTGATGTTTCATTGGGATTTGGGCAACTTTTGCCCCTCTGCGCAACACGGCCAGATCCAGGATGATTTAATTTCATCAGAGGACATGAACAGTGCAGAACTCAGGGAAGCTCAGGGAAGCTTGAGCTGTGCAGAACCGTCCCATGCAGAATTCTGCAGTCTCGTCCAGGTTCGCTCAGCGAAGAGGAGTGAGACCAGAGAGTCCCACCATAGCATCATTGAAAAAATGTAAGTTTTTTCAAAAATAATTTGAAGAATTAGTTTATTCTTCAGCTTGTCATTTGAACTCGTTTTATTCTCTATGGTAAATTCTTGATTTGTCTCTTCATTTGATGTTTGATGAAATGGTCTCTCCGGTTCAAATCTGCAGTCGCTTCCAGCGCCCTTGGGACTCGACCAGGTCCGAGTCTCACAGTGTACAAAGATCCCCCGCAGAGGCGAAACAGGCCTCGGCAAAAAGACTGTGGCGCTCCGCAGTTTATTTGGAGATGATCACTCTGACATTGTTTGATTCAGTTGGTGAGACTTGGATGAGTGGCGATTGACATTGAGTTACTTTGAGTTACTTTGAGTTATCGACTTTTCAAGTCTCAAAGGTAGGGACTGTTGAAGTCTGTTGCCATGTGCCGGCACTCGAGGTACGACAATGTGGATGAAGATTGGAAAGCAAGTGACATCTATGAGGCACAGACAACAAGGTCCATGTGATTTGGTAGTGTTTTCAATACATAAGAGGTACATTAACATTTAGCAGTCAAAGGTGGTCCCCGAAGGCTGGCTTTGGCAAAGAACTTGTCACAGATTTGGTTTTGAACATGGCAAATGAAAAGGGAGGTGGCTTGTCACTTTCACAGTTTCACACGGAGTGTTTGAAAGGCCTTGCTGAAATCAGAAGAGGAAGAAGAAAAGATGCCTGCCCCGAGACAGGCTGGACAGAAAATTCTGCAGGATTTCCCAGATCCCGCAGCTGTTCCAAGCCTGATGCTTTGATGCGAAGATTCATAGCACCATCAGGCATCATCAGGCATCATCACGCCTTATCTCCAATTACTTGTGGGATTCTATTCATTGCAGGTCTCAAACACGTAGTTGTTGGAGGTTACAATCCTCTGTCAGGTGCTTGCTGAGGAGAAGGTCGAAGGGGAAGGCATGACGCCTGAAGAGCAGGACGGTGCCAAATGGCCTTGGAACAGATTGCGCTCTCAACATGGAGCCACTCGGAGGTTTCACGGCGTCGTTGTTGATCTTTTCGAAGGACGCGGCCATGCAAGAGCTTTTCGAAGAGGCTGCCAAAGGTGGGACAGAGTTGGACAGTGCATGGGAACTTCCAGGTTTGGCTTTTCAGGGTGGCTTGTTTGATCTTGTTCGATCTTCTTTGATCTATTTTCAACACAAGAGTAAAACTAGAGGATTTTTTTTGACCACGTTTCAGAGCACATCTCTCTGTGCTTTCCTCTTGTGAGGTTTTGTCATTTTGGTGAGGAATTGGCTAGTCAGAGGAGTTAAACTGCAGACATTTTGCTGCAGCTGCCAACGGCTCCACTGCTATGGGCACCTGCCTGTGGTAGACCCTTTGAACGCTGAGCTTTTTGCTGGCCGATTGGGAGCTGCAAAGTGTTGGGGCGCTTCTATTGTTCCGATTTTCTTTACCCCCAGTGCCATTCAACGAGTTCCTGTAGCAGGGATGTAGGATGTATTTGGGGACCAACCTTACCGTTTTCGTTGTATCCAGTCAATGGTTCAAAAGCTTCCTTACTGGTTGTCATTCTCATTGCCCTGGCTGCTGCCGATGGCGCTGCTGTTGTGGTTGCGGTTGTGAGGGTTGAGATTGGACTTCCTCAGGCGGTCCACTTGGAGCAGGGCCAACCGTAGACCCTCGCCGTCAGGCAGCGGGGGATCACCGGGGGATCAGCGGGGATCCCGCAGTGCTGCGAATGCCCCGTGTGCTCTGCCAGGTTGCCTCAGACATTGCAGTTGAACGGGCGACTGGACAAGTGGCAGCTCAGGTGGCGAAAGCCAAAGCACAGGCGGAGCGCAAAGTTCTCCGTGTTCTCCTGTTGACCAAAGATTTAGGAAACTCAAACTCAACTTCTTCAATTTGCCAAGTCTTTTTGCTGTGTTTTTTGTGAGAAAGGATTTGCATGGGGGCAAAAAACATTAGAAAACGTTAAGAAAAAGTCAACTGTTGATACATTTTGCTGTTTCTAAATGTCCTTTTTCAACGCTTTGAACACCACAGATCCAGGCGGCGTCTGGGGAGCAGCAGCTTGATCCCGACAAGGAGGTTCCGACGTGTTCCGACGTTGTGGCGTTGTGACACGCTGCGAGTGCTGAGGCCAAAAGGCAGAAGCGCCGGGAGTACCGGGAGCGGAAGTCACCTGGTGGCAGCTGTTGCTTAGCTATGCATGATGCAGCTATGATCAGCTCTTGTTGTATAGGACAGGCATAGGAGAAGCATACAAAAAGTATTCTGGATGAGCATCATGATGCAGACAACATCTCACTAGTGACATAGTTCTCACCACAACGGTTGATACCCGTGCTCCCCACAGCATCTCAAGATATCTCAAGAATCCAGTGATATAGAATCATAGAACATTTTCACAAGACTGATCCCCAAGATTCGCAATCCCACTACACAGCATACGCTGGCCTCCAAGGAAACTGAAGCAACAAGCTGGTCTCTTCATCAGAGCCAAGGAGATGTTGTTAGCTTCATATGTTGACGCCGTGCAACTACACTGTTTGATAAAGAGAAAGAGAGAGTAGAATAAGGAAAGAGTAGAACAGATAGAGTAGAAGAGAGAAGAGAGAGAGAGAGGAGAGAGAGAAAGAGAGGAGAGAGAGAGAGATTGATTGATCTCTTCCGTTGGATTTGTCGCAGATTTGGATTTGTCAAATCGTCGCTGTCCTCAGCTGCTCACGTCTCAGCTCGCCATGGGCAATTGCTGCGCAGAAAGCCATGGGGATGCGGTCCCAGAGCCTCGGACGGCAGAAACAGCCCATGACCTTGGACATAGAAAGATAGATGAACACGTATATATATATATATATATATATATATATATATATATGTGTAGATGAGTAGATGCGTATGGATTTGCTAAAAGATATATAGCCATGTATGTGTATCTGTAATTTGTATATATAGTGATCCCATGAAGAAAAGCTGTAGAAAGCAGCATCTCCAGAGGTGGATTTTGATCACATTGCCAAGGTCATGCAGTCAGTGCATCCACAGCTCTACCCGATGTATTTGGTGAAGGCCAGGAAAGACAGGAAGGACAGCAAGGACAGCAAGGACACTATAGGAAAGAAAGAACAGCCCAGTTGTTTGGATCTTGGCTCCGGATCAGGTCTCTGATGTTCTGGAGATGGAAGGCCCACCAGAACCGCACGATGTGGTGAAGAGCAGAGGTCTACTTCATGAATGGCAGCCAGGCTTGACACTGGGGGTCCTAGCAACACATCCCAACGAGGCACAAAACCGGAAGGATAGCATTGATAACAAAACCCTGCAGGTTTTGTTCAGCTTTCGAGTGCTGGCAGAAGCCAAAGTGAAACACTTGACAGCAGGACTCTAAAGTTTAGAACAAGTTTTTACATCCATGTTTTGAAGGTAGCCATGCAATGCTGTGCATGTAAGGTATAGCAAAATTTCACAATATTTGTGACCTAGTCTGAGTCACTGCAGGTGTTCACCAATATCCAAATTGTGATTTCCCCTTTGGCGTTCTTCTTTGTCGCTCCAAAGTTGTGCTTTAGACTCTGCCAGGGATGTTCACCATTTTTCTATCGCATCAGTGGCTGGGCTTGAGACATCCAGATGCCACGGGACTCCAATTCGACTGCCTTCGGCAACTCTTGGAGAAGATCATCAACGGAAGTCTCCAGGTGGCTTCCGTGGGAAGGTCAACTCAGTTGTGAAGCTAAAACTTTTGGAAGAAAACAGCTGTAAACTCTAAATCCCAAAGCCAATCCAAGCCACCTTGCTGAAGATAAAGCACATTTACATGGCACATCATGGCACATCATGGCACATCATGGCACATTAACATTGGACTTTGGCTCGCCTCCGATGTTTTGAGGTGCAAATGGACATGGTGACGCAAATGCACGGTGGCTGCTTGGCTGCAGCCATGTCGCGTTCGAATCGATCGCCTGAGAAATTCCGAAGAGGCTGTTTCGATTTGGCCACAGACTGAGATTCGTTTGTCAGAATGTCATGGATTTGTTACGGTTTGCTTGTTGATTTTGTTTGTTTGTTTGTTTGTTTGCTTGTTTTCAAGGCACAGTCTGTTTGCCACCTGTACGCACTCCGCCTATTTGTGCTGAGGACAAAGCTCCACGTCGCCAGAGGAAACGCGCCAGCTGCTCGATGGCACTGAGGAGCAAAGAGCCTGGTCACGAGATCAGAGATCTCAGACAGAAATCGTAACAGTTGAAATAGAGACATTGTGGTTAAGATGCGGCTAGCCTCCGGATTTATTGGGTTAGGTCTTCTGTCTTCATGTTTGCAAGAAGCTGGGGCTTTCGTGGAAGTGCAGGTATTCCTGCTCTGAGCTTGTGTAGATGGCTACGTCTGAGGCGAGTGGCAGATGGCTACGTTTTCTTCGACTGGTTCGCCATTCCACAGATCACCGCGAGAACCAAAGGGCTCAACGAAGACTTGACGCGTTCGTGTGCTGCAAAGGCGGTGCAAAGCATTCCTTTCTACGTGGAGGCCAGGAGCAGAGCGGATCGAGAGCAGAGATCTGTGGTCGGTGGCCATGCCATGCCATGCTATGCCATGCTCTCAGCTGAGGTCTCCAATTTGTTTGTGGCTTTGGTTCCGGAAGCTGTGCACGAATCGGGCACCTACTGCAACTACACAACCTGGCTCTCACGAGGCAAGACCAGATGGAGCAGATGAGACTGGTACCGCATCAGCTGTGTGCTGTGTCAGGCTGGTGTCGTGCAGAACTTTGGTGCCACTTGCTGTCACAGAAGCCAGACACCGGAGTGATCCTGGCACATTCCTCGAAGGACTTTTGCAGCATATTCTGTATATTTTTATTGAGTCATTTTAAGTCTTGTGCTCAAGACATGCTGTGATGGTTGTACTTCTCGAATAGTTCCATAGATCATGCAGGTCCCTAGTAGATTTGGCCCGTGCAGAGTGCCACTTCCAAGCAGAGTGTAGGAAGTGCGGCAGATGTTTGCTCTGGATTGGCAAGAGAACTCCATCGCAGATGGAGAGTTCACAGTGCCAGACGACAGAGAGGTGGTGGTACAGCTAGGCAAAAGGGCAGTGAACAGTGGCTGGGCCTTGACGTCTGCTGAAAATTGGAAGAAATGGAGAAACTCACCTAATCTTGTCCGATTGTCTGATGTTTGCATGCTTTGTCAAATGGCAAGTTATTACTGTAGCCGGATCTTGCGTTGCCTGCCTTTTGGTCACAAGACATCGTGCATACGATTTCCTGAGGCAAGATCCGTCATCTATCAACCGTTGGCCCTCTCTGGTGCTACCGTTTCTACCTGGCACGACAAAGAAAACTGCTGGGGCAACCAACAGACGTTTGCTGGGACATTGGCAGTTTTCTGGATTGCTTTCGCTATGACAACATTGCTGCGTGCGTTGAAGATACAGGGCGGATGAATGGAATTCTATGCGCAACCATTGCAGGCATGTGAGTGGGTTTTGTGGACTGTTGCTTCGTAAACCTGTTGGAGGCCAGACTATCGGTCGATATGCAGATATTGATCAAAGGAAGCTACGAAGTGGTGAAACTTCCGTCTTACGGGTATTTTGTCCAAAATGACAATCTCAAAAATCAATACATTGCATATAACTCGCCAACACACAAATCAACAACACACAAATCAAATAGAAATCAATCACACACACACAAATGAATGTCAATAACGCACAAATCAATAGTCCGACAAATCAATGCCACTACAAATCAATCACACACACACACATACACACACACACACAAATCAATGTCAATAACACAAAAATCAATAGTCTCACAAATCAAAAACACACACACACACAAACACACCACACAACACACCACACACAACACATCACCACATTGACAACATTCTTAGCTGTGATGTGTATTTTGTGTGACAGGTGTAGTAGTCGGTGCATTTGCGTCTGTTCTGTGATTGCTTTCTGCAATGGTAGCGCTGCACTTGGTGATGTTGGAGAGATGAAGAATCGTCAGTTGTGTGACAGGCGTGATACTTTGAGCACATCCCGTGTTGTGAAGTTGCACAAGTGGGGCTACTGTTTTGCCGGTGTTTTGGTTGTGTTGCTGATTTTATTTGTGGCGGTCATTTTGTGCTGGTGATTGTGTTGGGCTGGGATTTCGTTGCGCGGCACCCTTTAGGCACAAATGTGTTCCAATGTTTGCATTTAATTGCATCTACAAGTTGGAAACTTCAGCCCCCTCGTGTGGGTACTACTGTACTTGTATGACTGTGTGCGTCATGATGTCACCGTTATCCAGTGAACTTCGTTCTGAGAGTGAACCCTGCGGCTGAGTCAACAGACGTCCCCAACACAAGGCAGGTAATTATACAGCCTCATAGAACCGCTATCATCTAGCAACAAAAATTGCCTGATCTGAACGGCAAGTTCGAGCCCGACTACTTGGTGTTGAAAAGGTCTGAATATTTTTTTGTCCTTTGCTTGGTATTCAACGGACAGAAAGCAGCCCTTTGGCAGGCGACGTTGGACTGATCAGAGCACTGGCTGAGAACCGTGCAGATGTGAACCATCGTGTGAAAGACTTGGCTGAGTTGGGCTACTTTGATGGGCAGACTTTGTTGATGGTGGCGGCCAAGACGCGGCAGAAACTGGGTGAAATCTTGATTTTTGGAGTCATATTTTCCCGGACTTTTCTCCGATCCATTATATATATATATATACATATATACATTTAGATATCATACATATTTGATTATGTATAATTATACTACAATATATGAATATTTAAATATACATATGTACATGAGTACATATGTAAGTGTATGTATTCTGTCGGTGTATCCATGTTGTATGGCACCAGGAAAGCGGAAGTCCTTGCTGCCCTCGTAGAACTTCGAGCAGACCTAAATGCATTCGCTCCGAGCGGAGCCGGCGTTCCTCACTTTCTTCGCACCCCGGAGCAACTGCAAGTTGTGCCTCGACAGCAGAGCTTTATCTTTGTGCTTCACAGTGCTTCACAGCTTGAAGTTTCGGAGTCGATTTCTGGCCTTCCATCAGAGTGTCCAAGTTCCACCTCAACAGTTGCCTTTGCCACCCAGACCAACACTGGACCAACACCACAAGTACAATCACAGTCACCATGATCGCCGTGGTCGCCATGATCGCCCTAGTCGCCATGATTGCCCATTGTAATTATCAGCAGCACACGGATATGTATACATGAAACAAAATACACACAAATACACATACATACATACATATATATATATATATATATGTATATTTCTATATACATATATATGTATTGACTGTATGTTGTCATGATCAGCATTTGTCATTATCAGTGTATGTCATTGCCATCAATATTGTGATGACCCTTCTCATTGTCCCAGTTCTTCCTTTTGGTTCTGATGTGGAGAGCACTGTGAAGTCTTCGACAAAGTTTTGGTGCAAGGTGCTCAAAGCTCGCGGAGATATCCATTCAACACGAGAGCCGAGCTTTTTGCCTGTGCTCGCTTCTGCAGCTACTATGGGTTCGCCTGACTTGGTGAGGGCCTTGTTAGCCGCCCGAAGCGAAGTGAATCCCAAACTGAGAGGCGCAAATGGCCCAAGTTGGATGGACCTGAAATCAAGCTTTGAACCCCAATGGGTTGAAAAACATGTTGGAGAATCGGGTGTTGAAGAGCATCAGCAAAGTATTTTTGGATCACAAAAAAGTATATACGTATCTACCAACACTATATACTGATATAGTTATTCGATGTATATATAGTAAGATATATGCATATTTGTATGATATCTCGTTCTAGAATTGTTTCTTTGAACGAGTTCAACAGGTGTCAAGCCTTGTTAACAGCGAAGCCATGGGAGGCATTGGGCACAGCCCGCTGCATCATGCTGCTGTGTTTTCTCGTGGCAACCCCTGGGCTCTGGAGAGTGTCCAGTTGCTCCTTGAGCCTCGGCGACTCCCTAGGCTTTCCGAAACAAAGTCATCTGGAAAAAAAGGATCCATTTCTTTTTCTCATTCTTATTCTTATTTCAATTCTTATTTTAATCCTTATTCCAATTCTAATTCTAGACTAATTCTAATTCTAATTCTGTTCTGTTCTTCCATTTCTTCCGTCTCTTCCTGTGTTGGGAAGACGTGAACCCTGGCTCAAGGATCATCGGGCTGATGTGAACGCAGAGGCTCAGCCCAGCGGACGAGTCCGATGGTTCACTTTGGCAGCTCAGGCCATCGATGTTTCATCGTTCTGCTGAACTTCACACCTTCGATTTCAAAGGGTTCACTGTGTTTCCAGACATTTTTCCACGTGTTTCCACATCTTTCAATCCTTTTTCTAATCCTTTTTTCACATTCACTCTGCAGCTTTTGCTTAGGCCTACGTGGGGTTGATGGGCGAAGTGCGAAGCCCCATCAGCTACAGGGCTTTTGCTCACATTCCCAAGGCCACACCCTTGTTGGAGGTGCCTAGAGCTCAAAGCTTCAGCTTTCAACAGCTTTCAACAGCCTTCAACAGCTTCAGAATCCATCAGAATCCCTTGGACTCAGAAATTCCACAGCTTTCAATCTTTCGCTTCAAGGCGGCTTGGACCGGGGATACACAGCTGGTGAAGCTCTTGCTGGAGGCCAAGGCCGATCTCAAGCCAAATGCTGCTCGGTGCCAATGCTTTTGGAAGGGAAAAGATGTGAAAACTCAGATCCAACTGAATCCAAAAACCTGATACAAAACTCATCCACTGATCCCCGATCCAAAGATGAATCTGTTGAGCACCTGCAGCTTATCGACACAAGAAATGCACAGTGCCTACAACACGAAGCTTTGCCAAGCTCAGAAAGCTCCGAGGAGTTTGGTCACCTGCCGGAAGACCTGGCAAGATCCAACGGACATTTTCATCTTCTGCCGATTCTCAGCGTTTTCAGCGTCTGAGTCCATGGATTCCCCAGGACTGGTCGACACGTTTTCAGCGTCTGAGTCGACTGAGACTCAGACGTCGCAAATGGAAAAGGTGGAAAACGTGACAGTGCAATGACGTAGTGTGACATTGACGGAGATTGTCCTCCAGCTCTCCAGGACCGCAGCTCAGGTGGAGCTTCTTTTGGCTGTGCAAAAGGGGTGTGTTTGGAGGATGGAAAATGCTTTAGGGACAAAGACTTTCCTGTAAAGCCTTGCTTTCAGACTTTCCAAGAGCCTTGCAAAGCAACTGGCTCAAAGCCCGCGCTTGTTGGAAAACTGCATCGCCTGGCAGCACACACAAGACCTCACGAGCGAGCCGAAGTCGTTTTAGAGGGGCCAAAAGCTGGATATTTTTTGGGCCAAGAATGACCGAACTTTGTGAAACCAAGCTGACCAGCTGTTCAATCCAAGTCTTCATGTCACTGGTAGCGACTTGTCCAGGAGAATCCCAACGTCTATGTCTCGGGTTTGCTGCATCCCCAGACTTCACTGGACCAAGAGCTCCTTCACCTCTTAGCGACATCATCACAACATCATCATGACATCATTTGGTCACTTTTCATCATGACATCATGACATCATGGTCACTAGAAGATGAGGGTCTGCAGGGTCTGCAGGGCCTGCCTTAGCTGCGAACACATGCCTTTCAAGGCCTCCAGACACAACAGCACAGGAGGGGGGAGATGCCACAGAGCTCGACAAACAAACCTGAAATTTGACTGAGTCAACTGTGACTCGAGTTTGAAAAAGCAAGCGGCACTTCAACAATACTGAAAGCAATACTGACAGTTACAACCATCAACGATTGTAGTATCATCAGCAAAGATGATTGCACCATCAATTCAGGATTTTCTTTTGGTTTCTAAGCTAGCAGACGGCCATTGAATGCTTGCAGGATCGTCACGGCAATGTATCGTAATCACGAAGCAGTTTGTTGCTTTTTGCTCCAGGAATTGGACCCGCTTTTCAAGCGAGCTGGAGTGCTGAAGGCATCGCTGCTGGTGAATCCTTTGTGATTTCGGCTTCGCTGCTGCTTCAGTTGGACGTGGAGACCTGTGCCAGCAAGATACGCGTTTACACGGGTCCGGATGGTAGGCGCCGCGTCGTCAGCTTTGCTGTTGATTTTTTTGAGCATCATGGCACAACCCGTCTGTGACTCTGCGGTAACAGCCTTGGAAACTGAGAGAGAGAGAGAGCACTTGACTTCCGTGGATCATGTTCTGAGGGGCTTCTTGGAGAGGTGTAAAGGCGACGCATTAGTCACTTTCGCCAATGCTGCCTCTGTCGAGCTCGCGGCAGGGGAGCTAAGACACCGCAGTTTCCAGCAGTGGTACTGAAGTGCATGGTGGTAGTATGTGAAGATGACAAAGTGATTGCGACAACCTCGACTCTTGTTTCGAATGAGAACCTTTGAACTTTTCATGGATAACTGAAGCAGACAAGTTGCTGTTTCTGCATCGAATGTGCCTAAGTTGAAATGTTGTTGCTATGACTCGACACTCTAAAAGATCAATCCGTAGCCATTTTGGCTCAAGGATTGTCGAGCTCAGGGGCTCCGTGGCATTGAAGCTGGGTCAACATCAACCGTTTCCTGCCGCAAATCTCATGGAAAACTTCCTGGACAAGTTCCTACGAGCCTACGCCTTTACCTGGAAGGTCTCGATTTGCTACAACTTGAAAGCTTGGGAGTCTCATGCCGAAGCCACCAAGGAAATTCAAGAGCTCTTTGTTCCTGTTACCACAGGACCTACCTTGGTCCTAAATGTGGTTTCCTATGTGATCCTGGTGTTGTGTTTGAATTCCCTTGTGGGCTTCTCCATGGAATACAACCGTTTCATTGCGCTGTACTCTTTGCTGCCAACATTTGTGATGGGCCTTTGCTATTACTACTATGTCTTCCGCCAGAACATGTGGCAGATCACCTTGTCCTCCATACTTGGCTGGTTCAACAACTGGGCTATGGCAATGGCAATCTCCTTGGTTTCCTTCTCCCAAATGGTACTTCGATACTTTGCACTGCTTCTTCTTGAGGGCCTCCTTCCAAAAGCATGGCAGGGATACGTGATGTTCCCCATGAGCACAATTGAGACCTCTGTACAGAACACCGTGCTGGTACTCTATGCCATGGGCCTGCTTCTGCTATTGTCTTGTCCTCTCTGGTGTGAAGGTTATCGCGTTGTGCAGGAGCGGTTGGGGCGGGACACCAGGTTAAGCAACGTGGAGGCTGTGATGGAGATCTTATACACGACATCCCAGCTGGCTGTTGTCTTACAAGTACAGACAGCGCTAGCAATGCTGCAAATCAGATGGGGTTTTCCATTCCATTTCATCCACTTTGTGGTGGCGATTGTGGAGAATATGTTTCTGCATCACATGGTCCAATTCAAGTTTGCCTGGTTGCACAAACTGTGTCATGAGGTCCAACCATTGTATCGCCTTGTGCATTTGGAACATCACCTTTGCAAAGGAACTTATCCAACAACTCCTGCATCGGGTCTTTGGGAAGTCTGGGTGTCAGGTGGAACCTTGTTCTTCTGCAATACACTTGGGAGTGTTCCCTACCTCTTTTTGCATGGAGCTGTGGGTCCCAGTGCCGTTGTGCACAATATGTGGCCACACAAATCTTGCATCCAGTGGCACACTCTCCACCATGTGGCACACAGCGACGTGTATGCAGTGAATGTCCCGAGCGACAATGATGAGAAGTTTTCGAGGGATGTGAAGAACTACCGAGAGCGCTTGCAGTGTTCATTTTTTGTTCGGCACCCAAGCATGTCAGATGTCGCAGGCTTTGCCGCATCTTTCAGTTTGGGGCTTACCTTGCACTATCTTTGTGGTCTTGGTTTTTTCCATGTTTGGAGTGAGGGAAATCTTCACTTCACTGGATAAGCCGCTACCAGGTGGCCTGCGCAGCGCCACATGCCATGTCCTCCAATGGTCTCAAGTTCCTGTTTGCGCCCGTGCATCTGCCACGACGGCTCGTCGGGCAAAATGACTGCGCTGCAGCAAACATTTTTTTTGACCTGGTTTGATTTTGTATTTTCGCAACCTGTACTCGAGAGCAGTACGGTGCCCATGTCCATCACTTGCAGCGCACCCAAAGCAGTGTGCTGGCATGTGCTGGCAGACCATGTACAGTGGAATGGCAGACCATGTACAGAGGAATGAGCAGGAAAAAAAATGCTGAGAGAAGATAAACTCAAATTTCTCGTTGTGGATCGCTCAAATTTAGCGCAGAGTTTGTGCTCCCATGGGTAGTTCGATTTGCTCCCAGGTGAAATTTCTGCATGAATATGAGATCCGTCCTGGCTGTCGAATCTGTGTGCAGCAGGCTTGTGCTGGAACGACACGCCACTGGAAAGTGGAAAAAAGCTTTCAAGAACAAATAAGATGCAACAAACATATTGTCAGTTGTACAAAGTTCCACAGAGAATTCGTTGAGAAAGTAGCCTGGGAAAGAAAGCGCACGGGACCACACCGACCGAAGGATTTTTGATCCGGCAATAGTCCTTGCGCGTCCTCCACTTCCCTGTGAGTCGCAACAAATGCATTTCACATCATTTCACCTTGACTTGAGGCGGATTTCGAAGAAGGGGAGAAGAAAGATGCCAAGTTGTCCAAAGACGAACTCAAGGCACACCGCGGCATTCACAAGTCGCAAGCGCCACAGCTCACTAGCGCCAGGAGTTGGCAGCTTCCCGGAAGCCGGAGGATCAACGAGCCAAGTACCTGGCAGCCAAAAACACCCTGAAAGAGGCCGGGGAATTTCGATTGAACGAACTTTGCGTTCCCCCATGAGGGCCTATCCAAGTAGGATCAAAGTAGGTGGCAATGTCTTCGAACCACTTGGCTTGACTAGGATTCCATGCAACTCCGTTCATAAGACAAAATTCACCAGTTCTGATTGAAGTTCCTTTTTTGGCACATTTTAAGAAGTTCACGAGTCTCTTTCGATGCACATCTCCAAGGAGTCTCCTTAATGCTTTTGCTTGCCGCTCCCTTGAGGCCGTCTCGTGGAGTGGGGAGATGGATGATGGCACCGGCCGACGCATCGTGCTGTTGAGGCCTTGGTGAGTTTTGCAAATTCAAAATTGAGGAGAGAAAGAACAGAAAAGAACAGAAGAATTGAAGGAATTCTTCAACTGACTCAAAAGGAATTCTTTCCAAGAAATTGAGCATTGCTAGTTGCTACCTGCTTGCTTCCAATCATGGATATCGGTTTGGATTTCCGCGTACATTTTCGTGGGAATGCCGTGCTGCAAGAGAAATGTCGTTGAATTCTTAATTCAGGCCACGTATTTTTACATGTGATTGTGTCGATGTCACAAGTTCAGGGGACGCTTACCATTCATTCCCCGGTGCCTTTGCTTCGAGATTTGCTGGTTGATCTCCACCAGCTTGTGGAAGCATCACTTATGAAAGTTCGATGCAGTGCTCCCTACGTACGCCGTTCCAGGCACATGTTCTCCCCAGAACAGGCTGAAAAAGGAGGTGGGAAGATGAATGACGAAGGTGATCAAACCTTTGAAGTGCAAATGCCTCTTTTCAAATGCAGGGATTCACTGCAGCAAACAATGTGCTTAAATTTTGTGGATGCATCACGTGTCCTCAAAGAGTGTGTGCATGTCAGGGTTTTCTTCACGGGTCAAAAACGCCAGATGCACTTGTCAGTCCAATCATCCATCTACATGACATGATTGCTTCCTGTTGCAAAGAATCTTCTCAAAGAATTTCCTGGGTATCATGATGCTTTTATGATGTTTTGTGCTTTCTTTACCATCGACAAAGCACAGCTGCAGTGCCACAGCCCTTGCAACTTGAGTGCCGTGGCAAGGTCCCAAGTTCTACGAGGAGCTGATCGAAGAAGTGCCAGCCTGAGAGGTCCAGGTTTTCCAAATCCTTCAGAGGTCAACAACTTCATTTTCAAATCCTTCAACTTCAGAGGTCCATTTTGAATGTTCAGAGAGTTCGTCTGTCAGCGGTGAGGTCAAGGAGGAGTGCGACAAGATTGGCCAGGTCAGCTCGTGGGTAGGTTCGAAGGATTTCCCTAGATCCGAGATCTTCCAAACATCTGCTGTCCCGCTTGGAAATGGTACCAGAAACCTGACAGGTGATCCGGGTGACACCCATCGAGCGACATGTGCAGGCCCTTGCCATCCCTTGCCATCCCTTGCCATCCTTTGACTCTTGTACTGCCAATGTGTGTTTCAGACTGCCAATCGATATGTTTCAACACCGAGTGCCCAGGGCATCGTGTGCATCAAGTTCAAACTCTCTTCTGAAGCGGAAGAATGTATTCGAGTTCCGGAACTCAGAAGTTTGGGCGTGGAAAAGGTCAGCAAATCACCTGACTTGCCGCCGATTTACAAATCAGCAAAATCATCGTAGCATAGCAGTCTGGGCAAAGATGTTGGTGCAACGACATCGGTACGAACATGTTCCTTCCCGTTGCTTAGTCTCTTCAACAAAGTTGGTTGCACCTGTGCTGAGCCTTCTACCATTGGATCAATTGATTCCACTGGAGGTCAAAAGAGTCAAAAGAGTCAAAAGAGTCAAAAGAGTCAAAAGAGTCACAAGTCCAAAAAAGTCTACAGTCCAACTTGACAAATTTATTCCAATTGTTGGTTCCGCCTAAACGTTTGCCCTGTGTCCAGGTCATGGACGGTCGCGCCTTCGATGGCCGCTACCTGGAGGTGAGGAAGTCACGAAGTCGCTGCAAAGAGATAGGCAACATGCTGCGCAACATGGAGATGGTGAAGTTTCACACATTTTCAAACCATTTCAAACATTTTCAATCCATCAAAGTTCGAAAGAGATAGGCCTTTTGCAAAGCTGGGAGAAGAAGTAGTTTGTCAAGTTTGTCAAACTAGCTTTCATCTGCTTTCATCTACTTTCATCTGTTTTCTCTGAAGGCTTCCTTTTACGATGGGAAGACTGACCTGAAGGCCTTCGGCGTCGTGCAGGTGGGGAGTTGGCTGTCGCTGTCAGGTGCAGAACTCGATGTCGTTTCTGTACAGCTCAACTTCTCAACACAAAACAAGTCACAACAACTATCAACAGCTCAACTTCTCAACTTAACTCAACTTAACTCAACTTGACTCAACTTCTCAAGATACTTTGATAAACCAGTGGTGTTTCTGATTTCATTGAAGGATGCATCTCATGCAAACCATGTCCGAGCTCAAGGTCAACGGACCCGTCCAAGGTACAACAGGTTAACCTGCACCGAACCTGACAATTTGTGATAATTCTAATCAATTCATATTGATTCGTGTGAACTCTCCACACATTTTTCAACACATTGACAATTCAAATGCCATACATTGCCACTTCTTGGTCCCAGGATGCCTTGAAGAAAGCTGAAGAAACACCGGCGCCACCGGACCCGCCTCAGCCAACGCCGCCGCTGGCTTCAAAGGCCGATTGGGAGAAGGCAGATGTCCAGGGAAACTGAAAGTTGTGGCCTACTGTGTCCAAGGCCGCAGATAATCTGACCCTATGACTGTCGCGTACTCATAAGTTGAATGTAAGCGTCAGCACTTCGTTCGTACAACTGTTAGTACTTGTAGAAATTCACAGAATATCGCGAGCAAACAAAGAGCTACAGAAAGCTCATTGCAGAAAACAACAGGAAGCCCCAGAAAGCAGGAGAACTGTTCTACCACACCCCGTGCTGGAATATCTAGAGAGTTTTCACCTTTGAAAATCAAACCGCAGAGAGTTTCAGATGAAAGAATTAAATCAGACTTAACAAGAGCGTTTATTTTTCAAGACTTCATTTTCAACATACGAGCCTCACTCCTTGATGTTTGAGTTCGGACTTGTGTGGTTTGGTTTTTTTTTGAGCAGAAAAACTGCGAACTTAGTCAACGCGAATTAGGTCTTCTGTTCCTTGTGAAGGACGGTGAATTTGAACCGAACAGTGGGAACAGTCCTCAATGTTACAGGAGCCGTCAGACGAGCAACAGACGCAAGAGCAGAAGGAAGTGGAGGCAGTCGGCACATCATTTGACAACGTTTGCCTCTAGCGCACAAAATTGGCCAAAAATTCCAGCTGATTGCATAAGATTGCATAAGATTGCATGACATTGCATTAGACTGTTAGGGCATTGAGTGGCTCACTTTGGAGCGATGATTTCACTTGGTCACTCGGGAACTGAGCAGGCTGAGACTCCAGAAGCCGCTGCAGATGCTCTTGCAGAAGCACCAGAGATACAACAGGTGGGCGACAGAGTGGTCCGGAAAGTGGTTGTCCTTGAAGCACTTGGAAGCCTGGGTGACTTTCCAATGGTTGGCTAAGTAAGCGCTTCGAACCTTCTATCATTATTGTTAGACCTTGTGATTGATGTCGAACCTTTGCATTGTTTTGCCAATTAGATTTATTGATTTGAAGCAAAAAAAGAGCTTTGTTTGGGAGCCTGTCAAACTACAAAAGAGAATAGGCAAAGTAAACCAAGAAAGTCCTGAACTTTGGAACTTGACAACGACAGGATGATCAGATCTTAGTAGGACGTAAGAGTGCACAATCAGTACAGGAGCAGTGCACAAAGAGAAACTGACAAGATTTGGGTATCCGGATCTGTTATATCCATTAATTACATTAATTTGAATTTGCCCATAATCAACGCATGTACGTAGGATATCAATACACTCATACAGAGTTTACTGGCAGGGGTCAGGGTCACAAAGCGGAATTAGGCCAGATAGCTTTTTGTCCGGATGAAGAACTAACCAACGGTTGATTTGCAACAAACTAAAGTCTTTTCAATTGTTTCACAAATAAACCAAAGGAACAAGAATCATAAAGTTTGCGTCTATTTTTCTCGATTTTAGAAACTAGAAAAATGAACATGGTTGTTTTCTTTTTCCTCAGGTCACAACGGGAAAAATGGGGTTGGTTCGGAACGGTTCCCAGTGGCCAGGCCTATGATGCCATGTTCGAAGATCAATCCAGCGATGACGAGGATCTGGTGGTGCGACGCTCAGAACCGGGGTGTCGCCGGGGAGAGCCCCGATTAACAGATAGACCTACCATGACGCCTCCTTTTGGAGCTGATGAATCAATGGATGATGATGATGGTGACGATGATGATGGTGAGGATGATGAAGAGGAAAACAAGCATGCTGGTCGGTGGCAACACAGCATCCACCAACAAAAACAGTTCTTGAAGACATGTCGAACGTCGAAAGAATGGAATTGCAGGGTGGGTGACAGCTCCAGGTGCGCACTGAATGAGCTGCCTGCCTTGCGTGCGAAAAGAAGAGTCTCCTTTGTCCCAGTTGGACTAAAGATTCTTCGAGGTCATGGAGGATGGACATTCTGCAAGTTGCATTTCCTCTGAAAAATACATGCCATGTGACAGATTTTGACGGTTTGTAAGGTAGCTCGATTCACTTCATTCCGTGGTGCCGCATTGTTGTTGCAACTTGATGCTCAGTTTTCTATTTTTGGCTCGAGGCCGCTTTTGCCCAACGAGACTCAGATTGACTCAGCCCTGGCAAACCAACATTAAAAAAGTAGCACGGCAGATTTTTCAAAAACAAATGTATATATATATATACATATATATATATATATCTATGTCGAAGTATATATGCACACATATTGTAAGACAGAACGTTGATGAAAGTAGATAGGGCGACTGACACGATGCTGCCTTTTCACAATCGAAGGCAAAACACGAATCTGTGGGCCACATGTTTTCTTTTCCGTGATCAAAAGAAACATTTTTCAGACCTGACAAAAACCATGAAAAACCAAACCTGAAAAGCTCCCACCTTGAGACATTCAGCGGGAAAGCCGGATCGGCCTTGAGAAACATCGGCTTCAATGGGAGGATGGAACTCGCGGCCACTTCTTGACTATGAGAAGGCAGCACCTTGGCGATGCAGTCCTGGTGATTTTCGAGCAGAAAGACAAGAAGGACAAGCACACGAGACAAGCAGAAGACAAGAAGGACATTTTCATAAACAAAAGCAGAACACAGTTCACTGAAACATGTGCATGAAAATAGCAATGTAGTATGGGTGCAATGCAACGATGTTGCAGCAGATTATCCAAGGTGTCCCTGTTGGGAGAGCAGGAAGTCGCCAAGATTCTGGAAGGCTTCAACCGCCTCTCAGTGGGTGGAGTGTCACTTGGCTAGAGGAATCCAAGAAAGCAAAAGCAAAGAGGAAAGCATGAGAAAACATAGGAAAACATAAGAGGAATGCAATGAAAGCATAAGAGGAATGCAATGCAAAGCTGTGTCTCTTCTCTGTTGAAGCAGAGGTATGTCTCTTGTGACTGTGATGTTAGCGGGAAAGAAACACTTGTCCGTAAGGAGTCAGGATCTGACGTAGCATCTTTTCAGCACACCCAGTTGGGAAGAGCTGAGCTTGGCTGTGCTTGGCTGTGCTTGGCTGTGCTTGGCTTGGCTTCGAGGCTGTCACTCTCGGAGTTCAAAACGGGCTTCCTGAACTGTGCTGGGCCAGTGCCCGAGGCGCTCTTCGGCCAAAGATGACCTGTGGAAAATTGTAGAAATTGGGGAAAAATGGAAACCAATTTTGAAAAATGGCAATTTATGCAACTTTTGCAACTTGGACTTGGACAGTTTGGGTTGGCAATGAAAATCGCAGGAATTGGCAAGAGCACTTTTCAACTGCTTCGATTCCAACTCCTCGGGAACTCTAGATGCTCCTTGGCGACTGCAGTGTCGAGCGCTGGAGGTATTGCCGCAGCGTTTGCAACTTTGATTCGGAACATTTGAAGCTTCAAATACCACTTGATTGGAGGATCTTCTGATGCTGAATGAACTCTGTCAAGGAAGCGGTAGACAAATCACCTTCCCCTTTGTAGTGAGTTGTTATCATTGCTAAGCTCAGGTGCAGCAATTCGTATGTGGTGTTGCAGTCATCCTGAAGGGGAGGCACCTTACCCGCGAACAGATTCAGGTCATCAAGCTGTGGACTCCAAACTTACTTAAAAGGCTCATCGTTTCTGGCTCATTTGTGAAGCTAGATATCCCACGCCAAGGTCGGAACGTAAACTGCTCCCACTTTTGGATAGTCACCTTTGACAAACTGTGCTCACCTGAACCTGTGGTGAGAAATTTTCTGAAAGTCTCTGCGGTCTCTGAATTGCTGGCCTGGTCTCTGAAAGCACCACGAACCAGTGCATACATACGTAATATACACAATATGCATGTAATTGTTTACATATAGAATGTATCTCGCATGGTGTACCTCCAGCTCTGCAAATTCGGAGAAAGCATAACGTTTGGAGAGCGCAGGCCTGAGCAAAAGCTACGACTTCTCTTCATGGTCTACGACGCTGACAAAGATCACCGACTGTGCCTCGAAGCAACTCCCAAGGTTCAGAACTCCTAAGGCTGAAGGCTAAGAGTCTCAGTCTCCTAAGAGCTGCTAAAAGATGCTACTTTTGTACTTGATCTTGATGGTAGCTAGATTTGTGTCGAGTCACTATCCACACACCTTGGCAGAACATGCAAGGAACCCAAATGGAGGCAGAAGTGAATATGAGACGTAAGGAACTCGATGCAGCAGGATAGAACCAGAAAGATGCCAGACCAACGGAATTTGAGAAAAAACAGATTTAAAGGATATATGTATATATATATATACATATATATATATATGTATATATATATATATACATATATATATATAGTTGTGAAATACAAAAGTGAGGGAAAAGACACAGAGGAGATGTGAAGGTAGAAATTAGAGACACCACCATGATCAAAATATACCACATGGCGACATAGATGGTACGAAAGGAAACAAACATGAAACATGGTACTTGTATAGAAGATATGGGGAAGCAATGCAGAAGTGAGATGCACAAGAGCCAGAGGAAACCAAAGGCCGTGGACATGGCAAAGAGGTAGCAACATGTTGCAATGGTCCTAGCAAGATTGAGTTCCAGAATGCTGGAGCACATGTCAAAAGCTGCAAATAGCACAGAACAAGCAAATGGAAATGGTAAATTGGTCCAAATACTACAAACCCGAGATGCCTGCCGGAGTTCCAACATTGAACACACAAAATATGCCCCGTGGAGAAATAGATCAAGCAATCAGTACGGCAGCTGCGGGTTTGCACCACAGCTGGTCCTTCTAATCCGAAGTATTCCGCAATGTCTCATGGATCTCGATGCATGTCGCCTGTTGTGTTCCTTTGATTCATCGCAACTCAGATGTTTCCAAATCATTTGATTCAACATGATTCAACTACATCTCCCAGGCTTCATGGCTCACTTGACACTGACAAAGAATGACACAGAGACAAATGTCATCACTTTTCTCCTATGTCCTAATCACTTTTCTCTGCCGCGCTATGAAGTATTGACACATCTTGTGGCTTTGGGACTGTGCCTTTGTGCCGAGTTCGGACCGTGAATTGAACAAGTTCGCTCGTGCCTTGAGTGACGGACGTGGTGAGACCGTAGATGCCGCCGTGAACAGCGCTCTGAAGGCGGGAGCAAGTGCCATCAAGTGCCTCATTTCAAGCGTCTGTGTCTCTCCTGTTTGGCGCAGGATGAAGACATTGTTAGCACACCAGCTACGCACTAGAAATGACAAATGAAAGTGAATCAAACCATGAACGTCCAGAATCAAAGGGAATCAAACCATGAAATGCCACAAAATCGAATGGCAAAGTCCATGGAGTTTGCTGTGCGGAGAACCCAAGCAGAGAACTGCAGTTGGAGCACCTTGGGGCACCTCGGGCACACGGCTTCAGGAGCTACTGGGCACGGGGAATGCGGTGGACTACGAGAAGTTCGAGTGCTGGGCACGTCGTGGCTCAGGGACACTGCCTTCAAAGAAATCCTCAGATGTCCAGTAAGGAGGATGTCTGATGTCCAATGGACGTCACATAGGTAGAAGTCAATAGAAAACTTGAAACTGAGCAAGTGAATCATTTGTAACTAAAGAAATAGTATATTCAAGTGAAGGAAACAAGATACAGAATAGAAAAGATCATAGCTTTGGATACCAGTCTGCGAAGGTGCTTCATTCCATTCCATCATTTTTACCGGCGTTCAAGCCTCTTTTGGTGAGGTCGAGAGTTCATGGTAGTTCTGCATCCCATTTCGAAGACCCTAGGAGTGTCCCAACATGGATTGTGGCTCAGGTCAACACGTTGATTCCCCATTGGTGGACTGGATCTTTTGCCTCAAAGAGCTACTGAGCAGCAAGAATCAATGCTATGCAGCGCAACTTTGTGAAACTCAAAGTCCACATGAAACTGAGCAACTATACTTCATCTTGTTTTCAGAATTTTCAGAATTGCCCAATTGGATCTGATTTCTCATCTTTTCATGTTGGTCATTGAAGACTTGAGGCGGGTGCGGCCGGAGGATGAGAAATCCACCAGTGCATGGAGGTGGGGCGGGACACACTGTGCACTTTGTGCTCGGCTAAGCACAACTTCTGCAGGATGCCACATGGCCTTGATCGCTCCAACAGCGTCCAGGAAGGGCGGCGTCGCACCACAGGTCTCCATTTTGGTTGTAGAAGACAACACGTTTAACGCAAAATTACAGTAGATAACATGAAACTCATGAAACATGTTTGATGTGTAGAAAAAAGGGTACAGTAAATACACAAGTGTGAATTATAGATGGGAATAATTAGTAAACATGCTGTGCCCTTAAAATCACTGAGTCACTTTTTGGACTGGCTGGGGATCGATCCAATCTTCCAATCTTAATCTCGTTTCATTTTGCCCTGGCAGCCACGAATTCCAAGGATGAAAACATCCTTCCTTGCTGTTTTGGGCTCGTTTGCACCGAGACTGTGAGTTCGCGAGGAGCGCGAAGAGCTCCATAACCTGTTGGAGTGGAGCGAGACAGAGGGCATCGACAAGGCGACTGCTGCTCCGGTGGTGTCACTGCTGATGGACATTGTAGAATTTGTAAAGCGAACCGCTTGAGTCAAACATCCTTTTGTAAAATTGAGTTCTTTAAAAAGACGAGTCCTTATTTTTGAAAGGAGAAACAAAGCATCAAGTTCTACACTCATTTCCCGACTAAACAATATTTAACATGTATAAGGTGAGACATGGCATCTGAAAGTGAACCCATGATGGGCTGAAAGTGACCTATGTCCCTCATGTTGGATCCATGATTATGCGGAGAGGTGCAAATCCTTGCGCGGCAGAAAGCGTCATATAAGATTCAACCCAACAAGCTAGTAGATAACAGAAAGTACGAACATTGTTTTGACACAATTCAAGATTGTTTTTCGAAGTCTGCTTTCAACATGAAGATGTTCAGAAGTGCCAGCACCAAGAACCCAGACACTGTGAGCGGACCAGGTTGTCTATTGTTTCCCTACTGAACATTGTGATGACATATACATATTGGCATCCCTCAACATATAGACCGTTTCCTAGATTGAACTCCAACGTGGTTTACTCTGCCAAAAGTGGCAACTCTCTCCCCACAGAGTTCGTTGCATAGGCCATAGGCTGTGAAGTGAACATTGCAACCAAAATCTTCATGTACATACATCCGGGGCTGCAAGCACCTCAGGTACCTCCAACCCCCTCCAACCCATGTTTTTTCTTCCCAATTTGGACAGCTTTTTTGTGCACCTTGGAACCTTGGAAATCTCCTGCAGTTGTGGATATGAAGAAAGGACGACGGGGGACCCCACAAGTGGCGATAAGTTGCTGAAGCACAAAGCCCCAGTTTGTGTGAAGGAATTAGCCAAAGAGCTTCGTTCAGCTTGGCAGTCAGCCGGTGCCTCAGAATAGCCATAGACCAAGGTCTTTGTATTTCCTCCCTCAATCCGTTGGGGGAAGCAGGCCAAAGCATACAAGATAGAAGATGTGGATGAAGCATCTGAAACACAGGTTTTGAGATTTGATTTGCTGATGGCACCACTTTGATTTGCCCGTGCTCATCCATAACTTTGCATCTGAAGGCGATGACTCTGGGTGCGTTCGAGAAATCTGCGTTTCTGAAGACTTTCCCTTCAGCACCGCCGCAACTGGTTGAACGCTTCGCTGCGGCCATGGACCGAACGAAGACAGGTCGGACACCTGCCGTTTTGAGGATGAAATTGAGATCAAGATCTAACAAAGATGGTATCAAACCATATCAATATTCAGATCAAAAGTGCCTTCTCCAGAGAGGAATTTGGTGTTAAAACCTTCATTTTGCTTTGCCACACCTGAATACCTTCAGATTCCCCTCGGTTTTTGATGCAAACTTTAGAGATTTGCAACTCCTTGGTGACTCAACTGTGAAGGTTGCCCTGTTTCAGGAGGCCAATCTTGCTTTCAGCGGAATACTGGTGTAGATGCTGAAGAAAACCATTTGTGTTATGTCGTGCTGATCATCTTACGAGTTTGGATTTGTATGATGGCTTTACTAGACTTATCATCTCTCAGGTCCTTGTTTCAGTTGAATTTTCCCTTTGGATGTTTATGAAGCAGCACTGCGCATGGCCAAGAAATATTTACTTCATTCTTTCATTATCTTTGTATTTTTTGTTTGCATCCTTCTCTCTTTGATGTTATATACCTTTTTGGTGATTCTCTTTTGTGTATGCTTGCACTAAAATATACGATTATGAAATAAGCAATGATATCAAAGTTCTACTTTCTCTTTGAAAGCAATCTTCTTTTGAAGTCGTATAAATTGTTACAGATACCTCCGATATCTTGAGCACATGACAGGCACTGTGTCTTCACGCGATTGGGTACGGGATCTGTCCATTTGCATCGATGGTTCCCTGGAACAGCGGAAGGATCTGGTCTTCCGCCACTTGGACCAAACTCAACACCTCTATGCACTGCTGTGATCGCACAACTGACTTATTTGTTTGCGAACAAAAGGTGAGATAGGTGAGTTGTACCTACTTATTTACTCACTGATTTTGCAAGTTTTGATTTGGAAGACCGTAAGGTGAGAGAGCTTCACTTAAAGATGACATCTGACTGGCAGTTTTTGAGTTCCTCGTGGTTGAAGGATGTTGAAGGGCCGTTTAAAGGACACACTGCTGAAACTTTCCCCAATGCTCACGAAAAAAATCTGACTCTATGTTTCAATATTGCTTGGAGTGACCACTGATTCGAGCTTTCTTGAAGGTATGTTCGCAGATGACTCCGGAAGTATTCCATCATCTGCTGCTGCAGAGATAGCGAATCTTGAAGCGGAATATTCTTCACCAATGTTGAGCCGAGTCGAACCTTCTTTTGACTGCTACAGTGCACACGTTTCTGAATTGGATGGATGGATACTCTCTGCGATTCTATGTGCACCAAGTTCAGACCAGGTCAACTTCAAAGCTGCACACAGGAATCACAACATGCACAGCAAAGGCATCATCGTTATATCCCTAGGCTCAAAACACAAACTGTATAGTTTTCTACCTCGTGTGGCTTTCTGTGGTGTTGTTTGGGCGGAAAAAATGACTTCTTTTTCAGCTGAGGAAATGGGCTCAGGCAGCCGCCTCTGTCTTTACAGAGCGGGAGTCTGAGATCGCGGAATTTGGGGATGCGACGGCACAACATGGGCTTAAAATCAAACAACTGTTTTGACTCAAAATTGCAATACAGCTTTGCACATGCTCAAAACAAAACTGCAACTTGACTCAAAACACGAAAAGCTGTGCTGAAAACACAGATGCGAGGCGGGACCTGCGTCCGGCCTCTGCACCGGAGAATGGAAATCGTCTGACCAGTGGCGCTGGCGCTGGCGCTCACTCGGAGAATGCCGAACTGATCTCACAGGCGAAAAAAACAGCAGACCTCGATGTGGTGTTGACCCGTTCCTTTGACGATGCAGGGGTGGTATTGCTATGCCAGGCCTTAGGCTATGTGGCGCGGATTGACTTGAAGCTGCTTGTCTGCAGATTACTTCATGTTGAATGCAGACTTGGAATCAAAGATCTTTGGCAGTCTTCTTTCCCCTTCGCCTTGGCTGACTCAGGATCCCCCCGCCAAATGCGCGAGAGGAGCAGAAAATCATCGAGAAGATCAATGCTTCGTTCAACCCCAAAGCCCCAGGGAAAGCTGGCGACGTTTGGTGCCCTGTCGTGAAGCTGAGGGAGGTGTCTGAGTGCCGCCATTGCTACACTAAACCGCATATATAGAGAATTCAGGTCTCTGAGAAGCGGAGCTGAGAGGTTTCCGCGGGTTCTGTTCCAAGGTTTGTTCCAAGGGTCCGAAATTCCGAGTCGAAGCTTCAAGAGGTTCCAAGCAGGTTCCAAGCAGGTTCCAAGCAGGTTCCAAGCAGGCTCCAAGCAGGTTCGAAGCAGGTTCCAAGTTGACGGCTGCAGCCAAGTGGAGATTCCAAGTGGAAGTTCTTGGGATTTTCAAGTTGTTGTCCTTTCCTCCTCCTCTTTCCAGCTATCAACTTCGCAGGGCTGCAAGAAACTTGTTCATTCTGCTTTTGGAGTCTCACGATGCTTTCATGCAGAGCCACAAGTGATTTGTCAACTTGCTCAATCGCTTTAGTTGGAACCATTTGACAGGTATTTGATTTGCGCTTTTTGGTGGAAGCAGTGGCACGGCTCTTACTGAGATTGGAGGAAAGATAATATGCAAAAAGCTAAAAACAAATCTTTGCGAATTAGCAATTTGTCTACAGCATGCAGGTTTTGCGTCAGACTTTCTCACAAAGTGCCATCTGTTCCAAGGCTAGAGTTCACTTCCACAGAAACCAACTCTCGTGAGCAGGAGCTGAGGGCTGTAGAAGTATGCAGATGTTGGCGCTGTCAAGGGGATGTAGCAACAACATAAAGAAACTGTGTCAATTTCGATTTCTGCCATTCTGCGTCGCCTGCGTGGTACTTGGTGCTGTTCTCTGTGACCCAGCCTGCAGGGACCTACAAAAATCGACAACACCGACCTGGTGGATGCCGGAAACCGAACGGAAGTGATTCATAGAGACAAACGCGATCCTTCAAACATAGCAAATATAGATGTTGAGCACACAAGATGCAAAGATCTGATTAGATACAACGATGAATCCACTTCTTTGAGCTCAACTCGCTGAACATGATGGAGTGATCTGGGCTTCCATGGCAAACTGGCAAAGGCTCGCAATTTGCTGAAGTTTGGGTTGTCCGAAGGCGAGCACTACAAGGCGCAGCTCAGAATTTCACAACAGGAAAACAGCTGCCATGATAGGTTTTTAATTGGAAGATGATTCCATACGACTCCCTCAGGGAAGGAGCGGAGAGGTCGGCAGGTCACGGACAGAAACGGATCTACCCGTCGCCATTGCTATGGCTCAAGCGGCGCCTGCCAGCTTGCTGCTGAAGGCCAGATTCATGGTGCGATTGCAGAGATTGCAATGACTTCCCACTTGATTTTTTTCAAGCAGGTGAGAGTAACTTTTTCAACTCAATTAGTTTGATTTGGTTTGGAATAGATTTCCTACGATTTCCCACTTCTGAAATCTTTGGAATGTCTTTCGGTGCTCCATGGTGGTTCTTCCAGAGTTCAGCACGAGCTCTACTAAAGCCTGCGGATAATCTTTCGTTTGTACCCGAAGCGTTCCTCGCATCCGAATGTATAGCATTGCAACCGCCCCTTGTGACAGGTTGCCTTTGGCTACGACCTGCCATGCGCAGGCACCGCATTCAATTGAGATGTAAAGATTTCAATCAGAGAAGCCATCTCTGCACATTGGAAGATCCTTGCACTGTCCTTGTGGAAACCTTGCAGAAATGGTGGAAAACGAATAACTAAGAAAACATGAAGAAGAACAATTCGAACTTTAGAAGAAAATAACAAGAAAAGAACTTTAGTGTAGAAGTTTAGCGTGGAAATTTCATTCGAACTTTCGAGTCTACAACCGAAAGGCGAGGCTCCATTCTTCCCGATGAAGCACCAGCGCCAAGAGCGCCAGGGTCCATGCTGCCTGAAGCAGAGGAAAGGCAGCGAAATGAAGAAACTCGCGGTCATTTTCTCATCTTTTCTTACTGTGTCCTTTCTTTAATGTATATGTTTATATGTATACATATATGTTATATATGTTTTTGCTGTTCTCATCTTGTCCCTTCTTTTGTTTCATCTTTCTCTGCTTTGAAAACTCTCAGGAGATGCCCGAACTCCCGAGATTGATGGGCCGAATCTCCTTGAGGTTGGACAGAACTGAGGCGTGGGCGGGAAAGACTGAGAACAGCCAAACCATGGGCCTGTTCGAGGTGAGCACCTGTATGGAGAGTTCAGAAATAGGAGTCCTGAATTCTCTGAGATCAGTCTCCTCCTTTGTGTGCTGACCTTTTGCCACTTGACAGCATAAAAAGATAAAGTTTAAAACAGAAAATGAGATATAATATTATAGAATATTCAAAAAACCTATGTCTCTATACATATATACATGATATATATATATATATATAAACATATATACATATCTATACGTATTTAAATAAATCAAATTTCAAGGCAGAAGCTCCTAATTTTGCCCTGGCCACGCCAGGCTTCAAAAGCTTCCTCCACCTCGAGAGAGGAGGATGACCTGGAGCGTTGACATCTCCTTAAAAAGATGTCCGGTGGTTTCTCAAAAGAGGGATGCTCCCAAATCATCCAAATTTATTAGCCATTTAAAGCAGTAAACCAACCGTTTTTAGGGTTCCTTATATTGAGAAACCACCATCTGAAAGGATAGTTCAATGATATGCATACAATTATGACAATAATAATAAACATGATAAGAATGATAATAGTAACAATAATAGGCAGATGATGTACGCGGATCATTTTCACGCCTGCATACTTCTACGATCTTGAAATAAGCGAAGGCATGTCATTTGTCCGCGCCCTTCCTGATTCATGAGCACTCGCAAATCAAAGCAGGATATTTGGAGTTGCAGATGGTAGAGACGTGTAGATGGTGTAGACACAGTCGATATCTAGATATCTATATATATATATATATATGTGTACATACATATGGTATGTACCAAGCTTAAAAAATGCTGGGTTCCCGTCCTAGAACCCTTTGCCCTTGCAGGACTATGCGGTGTATCAAAGAGCTCTGGAGGCCGAACGAGAACGTCAAAGTGCCTGGAAGAGAACCGAGGCTCAAAATCGCTCAAATTTAGAACCGCAGAAAGCCACCAGGGAGCCACGAAGGAACAGAGATCAGATGCAAAGAATTTGGCATAGCAACAGAGATCAGGCTTTGTCTCTCTCACAGATGTGTCCCTACCAAAACTTGTAGCAGTACTAAGACTTAGCCGAATCTTTTGAGAGGCAAAATTCGTTTGAGAATTTCAGTGCCTTGTGAACATTCAGATTGAAAGTCAACGCATCGGATTGGAATCCACATCCTCTGACACGATCAGCAGATGGCTAAGCGGCTAAGCTCCTGTCACCAAGGATGGGCCTCAAGTCACCCACTGAACGGAACTTCGCAACTTGGACTGCACGTCCTTGAATTCCCTTCGCTATGGCAGGGAGTACTTGGTACAAGAATGTACAAGATAAGCCAACAACTGTATAGAAATGTCATGGTTCAAAAGTGAGAATTCGAAATCCGAGGAAAGATTTTACCAAGCTTGCAGACAAGCTGGAACCAGGCGAGTTTCTGGACCTGTCAAGTGTCCGTGGGGGGAAGGAGTTAAGTTTTTCACTCATTGAATGTTTGGCAACACCGAAGAATGATTTGCCCTAAATCCAGGACTATTTCCAACATCATTCCTGAGAATTTCCCAAATGATCGAGAGTTTTAGAGACCAGGTGCTCGTTTCATTGCAGACATTTAGATCGTATTTGCCTGCAGGTTGGCGGATCAGCAAACCTATCCTTTGCTGCACCACCAGGTCTTCCGCACCTGTCACAAAGGGCCATCGCATTGGGCAGTGTTTGACAAGCTATCTCAATCATCTCGATTAGTTCCAGTGTGCGAAAAGGCAACGTGCCAGTCATCGAAATTTGTTTACATTTCATTTACATTTCATTCAACTGCTACTAACTGATATTAACTGCTACTATTGATTGTATTCCACTCATTTCCACATTACTCATTTTACTCCACACTATTTCTTCACCTGGACGTGAGATCGCCGTCCAGGAGCTGGTGCAGTTGCAAGGAAGCGTCCTTGGACGTGCGCTCGAGCAAGGCACCCTACGTCATGGATGTTGGGGTCCTCAGGGCATCGGTCATCACCTTTTCACCAAACAAAATCATAGAGATTACTGAGATTACACATTTTATAGGTTAAGATTTTGATGGTTTTATACTGCAGGTGTTGGGTTGTGTTCGCAACGCGCAGAATGCTGTTCCATGTTCCCAACCCCATGTGAGGACTTGTCCGCAGCGAAGCTTACACTAGCTCTTCTTGCTTTTTGCCTTGCTGAGGTTACAGAGCGGGCATAGGCAGCTTGGCTTGAAGATTTGGAGCTTTGCCGCGTTTGTGCAGAAAATTGGCTCTATCTGGCAACAGGAAATACTGTGCCAGATATGAACCTATTTGTCCCATTTTGTCACTATTCCTTTGCCAAATGCAATTCTGGAAAATTCATTCTGAAACCATGCTGCAGGGATGCATGTGTTTGGGGTTGGAGACAATCAGAGCCTTAGACTTAGTGGGGAAGGCACCTCAGGTTGAGGAGACCATCTTGTCTTCCACTTCTTTCCATTCCTTTATTCTCTTTATTTCTGTTTCCTGGTTATCCTGGGCTCTCATCATCTTTGAGGGAAGGGACTTTGCGTCAAGTGTTGACAGGGTGGAGGATGAGAAGTCACAGTCTACCTGAGTGCGCGATAGCTTCGCAGACAAACCGAATCGCCAAAGCGCATTCACGTTTCAAGTGTCAAGGCTTGCACTGGACCTTGGCAGTGCTCCCAAATCGTGCTTTTGATTGCAGGACAGTTGGACAAAAACGTTGGGAAGGGAAGTATCAAGTGGAAATATCAAGTATATTGAGAAGTGTATTGAGAAGATCAAGGTCCTTTGGAACAAGCGAGTCACAGATCTTTGGATCAGCAGATTTCACAGTCTCGTGGTTCTCCCAGCCTTGGAAGTGGATCACGTGGATCCGGAAGCAGAGCATCGATCGCAAGCACCGATGCGATGCACACGGCAAGCGGTCTCTGCACAGGAATCATGGAGCAGACAGCAGACTGCAGGACTCTACCCTTGAAACAGCAAGGTGAATCTTCGACGGTTGCAAATTCTTGTTTAAAGGATTAATGTGTTTTTGAAATAATGGAATTCACTGTATTCACTCATCTTTCAGTTTCGCTCTCACCAAAGTCTGCCACAAAGTCTTGGCCTTTGAAGTGTGCTTCTCGGAGTTTCTGTAAAGCCAGCTCCTCCAACAGTGAGACGGCCCTGATGTGCACTTCAGCAAAGTCTGCTCAGCGACCGCCACGGAAGACTCCACGAGCAAAAATGAAACCAAAGTAAGGTGAGATACTTCCGATACTTGTAGTTAAAGGATGCCAGATATTCCTCTCTCAGAAGTACAATTTGACATATATAGCTGCCTTTACTTTGAAGGTAGATGATCCTTGTATCCAGAATCAATCAAGCTGATTTGATCTGATTGGATCTGCCATCATATCATTTGCTTTCGCACTATGACGCCGTTCGTTCCACACACGAGCATGAAACAGTAACATGCAAAACGTGTCTAAGGTCTCCAAGTATCAGAATAAAACATGATAAACCATGATATAATAAACTGCACATCACTACACATCACTGAACCCACTGCACCCACTGCGCCAAACCTCACGATGTGCCACGAAGCGTCCGCAGGTGATCACCAAAGATGCATGGCACGCGCTGGTCGCATGGTACGGCCAGTGTGGCCCTGCCTTGGCACGCAAGGCCGGTGCTCGGAAGTGGAAACACAGCGACAAAATGATGACACGGAAGCAACGAACAAAAGAAAGCGTAACAACAAGCAGCACTTGTAAAGTCTAAAGTCTAAACAAGTGAACTTTCAACTGCTTGAAGCATCTCTTAAAACATGTGGTGTTTTTGATTTCAAGATGTGTAAAACTTCAAACTCAGACTGTGCAATTGGGCGCCTCGAGGTCATCGAGATCGATGGAAGAG
>VSDK01018167.1:95269-109102 GCA_009767595.1 Symbiodinium kawagutii
TATATATATATATATATATATGTATATATATATATATATTTGAATAAAGACATGTTCTAATTTCATTCTGATTTTATTCTATCTATCTCTTTTATATATATATATATAGATATATATTCTAGACTTCTCTGTGTCAGCTAGAACCCTGCATTCATGATTTTTGGCTAAATATTGTTTTTGCTTCATAACGCATTTACATCTGATTAATCATTGCACGGCCTTCATTTTTGCATTCAGAGGTTGCTTTTGAGGTGTACAGGTGCTCTTGTAGATGCCCCTCGCCGGCGCCACGTGCTCCAGGATACAATTTCGTGGCACCTGAACAGTTTAAGCGCATCTTTTCTGACTTCAAGCCACAATTTGCCGGCTTCGGACAGCAGGACACCGGCACCAGACACAGATACCAACTTTTTGCATCTCTTTGCCATGATATTTTCAGAACCTGCTTTACGACATTTGAATTTTGCATTTGCATTTTGGCTGACACCATTGGCTCCACGATAGGATGCGCATGAGTTCCTCTCGATGTTTCTAGAGGGGCTCAGTGGGGGCCCAGCTTTGGCGGTGCAATGTGTCAATTCTTCAACTATTTCAAAGAGACATTTTTAAGGGTAAGTTTTCAAGACCCCTTTTAAAGACATGTTTTTTAAAGACGTGTTCTTGAAAAAGTCCTTCTTTGTCCTTCTCCATTTTAAAAAGGACGGATTAACTTCTACGTACATCAAATGACTGATTTCACAGTTTTCTTTCTGCATCATTTTTGCTTTCTTCAAAGTGTCCTTCGTGCCTTCTGCAGTGAGGTGAGGATGTGAATTGGACCACGATCAAACCCTGCCACGAGGATAAAGACTCGGAGGGCCGTCCCGATGAAGAGGTGAGCAGAGATGTCAACATGAAAACATATGGGAAACATCCGGGAAACATCTGGGAACCATTGGGAATCCGGATCTGCTTAACATGGGGCTCATGCTGCCTGGCCTCATGTCTCATGTTCTGCTTGAAGCTTCTGTGGGAATGTTGGTTGGCGCAGGTGGCTTTGGAGTACTGGCATTCCCAT
Organism: Symbiodinium kawagutii; assembly: GCA_009767595.1. Classification (NCBI taxonomy): domain Eukaryota; class Dinophyceae; order Suessiales; family Symbiodiniaceae; genus Symbiodinium; species Symbiodinium kawagutii. Next base: position 96,327 of record VSDK01018167.1, read on the forward strand.
TGCCTCCGAGAGGTGCGAAACTTTCGAGGTCAAACTCTTCACATCTCTGAGCGATGAATAGATACTACGTATAGCCTGGCCACTATAGCCACTATGTACAGCTCTAAGCATAGCACTATTTGCATAGATACTAAAGCCACTATGTATAGCTCTTTGTTAGCTATGTTGTAACATTTTGGAATTGGAACATTTGCTGTGCACGGACCTTAAGACCCTCATGACAGGGGTATTTTAGAGAACTTCGCCTGATCAAAGCCCTGATTTCAGAAAGGAATTCTGCATTTTTCTTCCAGAACGGAAGGAAATGATGTAGGATTTGACTGGAAATTTGGGATTTCAACATTTTCTGGTTAGGCAGTCTTAGGATCACGAAACGCGATGTTGTTCCCCAGCTGCACCTGCGTCAGCGCTCCGCCGTGACGGCCGTCTTCTCGGGGCAACTCTGCTCAGTGCTGCAGTGCAAGACGTGCGGCGGGGGAGCCCATTTCGAAGCACTTTGTCCAATGTGAAGTCCACTGTTTCTTTGAGAGCGGGGGTACCCTCCCAAATGGTTGGTTTATAGTTGGTTTACTACTCCTGGGTAATAGAGGATGATTTGAGGGTACCCCCCTCTCAAAGAAACCACCATGTGTCACATGTATTTCTTTCACATGTCAGCACTGTCAAGTTCTTCAAGTCCTTTGTGTCACAGCTGTGATAGTGCAGACTCAGGTTACACCAACAAGCGCTTCCAACCCCATCTCTTCCATTTGATCCCACTCGCTGAGCACTCCTATCGTGCGGGCACACAAGCAAGGAAGGCATAGCAAGGCTAAAGTTTTCAGGATCGGGTACCCGGAAGATGGCCATTGGGGAGAGGGGTTTTGGATTTTGTGCAAAGTTGTTCTGAACAGTTGTTATCATTACTTGTTGCTACATCTGAGTAATGCGACAGCCACTACCGAGCTGTTCTAGATGAGGCTAACCCCTGCTAATTTTGCATTCTTGAGCAGGCAGATGATCACTAGAATGAAGACCATGAGACCAGCATGCGAACTCCATGCAGACTGCGGATGATGCCATGGACGCTCTTCAGGTTGGGTGATTTGCAAGGTCGTCAGTGCTTCCCGTTCGGAGCCAAGTCTGCCACCTTGAGCCATGGCACCTTTTATATCTTCAAGCATCTTTGAGCCATATGTTCGTTAATGTTTAAAGGTGAAATTTCACGGTGAAATGATGTTTATATCTGTACTTGATGTCTCGATGAGACAAGTCTTCCCATTGGTCCAGCGGGAAGCTGCCGCTTTCAGACTGCAAGACTGGAACGGCCGTCCCTGTGATTGAATTGGCATGCCTCTTCTTGGCACTGCATTTTCTGTTCGATTTCTCACTGCATTCCCTTTCCATTCCCTTCTTCAATGTTCCGTTGCTTTTTTTCTTCAAGGTTCCTTCTTCATTTTGCCTTTCTTTCTTCAAGTTGCTTCACATTCCCTTTCTTGCGCCCAGGCCCTCGTGCTCAACACTTTACACAGGTGGGGGACAGCGGGGTTGGTACGAAGACTCATGAGCTCAGCGGCTTCTCAGGTTGGTGCACGGGTGCCGAAGGACGGAACCATCGTTGATTTGTTGGAAGCGAGACACTCAGACTTCACTCAGAGCATCTCAGAGCTCAGATCTCAAAAGGGAGTCACAACGAAGGTGATCCCACGAGGACATGGGAATGACATATAGGCTGCAGGTCGGCAGTTTTCTCTTTTGGGGATTCGTTCAAACATTCCTGGAGTCAGTCGGAACAATTCAGATTGGTTTGGTTGAAATCTGAAAACATGTTTATAAATATTATAGTACTGAAAGTATTTTGCCTTCCACACCCTCAACCACAACCAATGCACAAGGAAGGGGTGAGTGATAGGTCAGTGTCGTGAGTGGGTCCATCACAGCACACCAGTCGGTTTGGATATTATTGTTTTTCATTTATTTCTTGCGGCCTTTTCTTCTTGTTTTTTGTTTGGAATGTTTTGCACGAGTTTGGAATATTTGCAACATATTTGGTACAGCAAGAATAATGGGTACATATCATTGGGAACTGGCCTTGAATGTTTGGTATCATTTGTTCGAATGATTTGGAATGAAGGGGTTAGTTGAAATGATGGGGGACTATTGAACATCTAGAACCTTACCGGAAGCGAGGCATCAACAATCACAAGCACGTTCAAGAAGTCTAGGGACCTGATAAACATACTCAATTACACACTAATTATGTATGCAGATCTATACTATACCTTAATACATACACCCTCTCTACTGATTCTACAAAGGACGTGTTGCACATGTTCGGAGTAGCTTAGTGTAGTTTGTTTCTGCTCTGTCTGGAAACAGCTGTCAACCATTTCCCAGTCAGTCCAAATATCGCAATTTCATCATGGATCCAACAACTTCGGTTTGGTTGAAATTGCTTGGACAAATTTGGAGTACAGACTGTCGTTGTATGACTCATCCAGATACTTCAGCCACAATCTCATATTCTTCCCAGACAGACTAAAGATTCTTTCACAGGATAGGATTCACTCTCCTCTGGGCCAACTTGGCAACGACACCATGCTCGTGCCGGACTTGTGCCATGAAAGAAATCTTATCCTTACGGGATTGTCACCGTGCCTTGTCTTCCAGAAGTGGATCATTTTCGCTTTTTTGCTTTCGAGCTCAATGAACAACAAAGAGAACAATAATTTCAAACTGTGATTAACAAACAACTACCAAGTTAAACAAGTCCTTTTTTTGCACTTTGTAAAAGGCTTTTGAAAGCGTTGCTAAACACAGTTAACAAAAGTAGATTTTTGTTTTAAAACTTTTTTCTCTGAGCAGGACTGACAGCCTGCTGTTCGTGTCAAGGAGCCTTGAAAGACCTGCGTGGCAAGTGGCAAGAAGCGCAGCAGTTGTTGCAGCGGCTTCGTTGGGCAGGTCTTGTACCAGGTGAGACGTCCAAATCGACGAACAGCAGTGAAACATAGTGCTATATAGTGCTATGACATAGTGAAACATGACATAGTGAAACAAGTTGTGAAACATACTGAAGCAAGCTTAAGAAAGCTAAAGACTCATTTTGACAACCAGTAGTTTGCCACTTTGACTTTGGTCTTTTCAATTTGTTTGTCTTACGCAGTGCTGGCTTGGATTGTTCTTCGAGTTTCATAGATTTTTTTTACCAGGTCAAAACAGGACAATTTGAACTTCTTCTTCTCTTCCTATCTCCCAAATTCTGAGTGACATTCTGTGAGGCGTTTTGACTTACAACAATGCAATTGCTGCGGCTGTGCCGACGGGGCTTTGGGGCACAGCCTTGCAATTGCTACGAGACCTGAAGAGCCAGGCAGAGCAAGTCAATTTCTTTCAAGTTCTCATTTACTTTTCCAGCACTCTTTTCTCATTTTTCTCCTCCACTTTCCAGAGTTTGTGACAAACAGCAAACTTGGCTAGCCAGAATTTGAGCGATGATCAGCGGAGTTTTGCTTGGACATATTTATTTCCAGCGCATGTGCCGTGATTGGTTTTGCATTCCCGAAAGTTTGCGAAACTTTGATCCCGGCTGGTTTGAACCAGATGATGTAACATATTCGCTGCAACCCTGACGTTTGACCACCTCCAACTGGAGATCCAACATACAACAGAAAATTTGGCAGGGGTGGGACATTTGATGACCCTTACCTTCAAGTAGAAGCTCTTTTCCAAGTAGTTCCCAGATGGAAGCATCTATGAAACATACAGTTTTGTGGAGATGGGATCTCAAGCATTCCCCCTGAGGAAGTATCTCTGAAACATACTGTTCCGCAGTCGTGGCACATTTGATGCCCTCTCTTTTTGTGGATGGTCGAACGTCCGTGTCGCAGACAACATATTTTGCTTAGATATAGAATGAAACTTAATATACAGTATAAATATAAGTACTAAAGGCATACATGATGATACATGTATAATTCTTAGCGCATCATTCGACATGTCTTGCCTTCTGAGTACAGGCCACACCAGAAGTCAGCACTTTCAACGCCATGATCTCTCGACTTCGACAATCCTGGGTCAAAGGCAGGGACAGGTTGCGGTTTGCCATGTATCAACTTTGGTCCAAATCCCAAGCCGTAAGACCTTTCGTATCCAGTATTGGACTTCAAATCCCTCTCTGAAATGAGCTATGAAACCAAACATCTTGGATCAATGGATCATTTGGCTCACAGGCATTTTGATGTTGAACGAGCTCCAGAATTTCCTCCGACCGGACTTGCTGAGCATGAACAGTGCGCTGGCTTTGCTTCCATGGAGGCAGTAGCGTTTCCAGTAGCGTTTCCAGTAGCGTTTCCAGTGGCGTTTCCAGTAGCGTTTCCAGTGGCGTTGCATTGTTGCTTCTGACCTCACGTTTGCTTCGAGGCTTGCTGTGCGGCTTCTCCTAAGCACGGAGCTGAAGCTGGACGTGATCAGCTTTGGCTCTTGCGCTGCAACTGTTTTGTGATGTTTTGTGCATCAAAATTGCATCAAAGCAAAGCTTAAAGGATGCTTTAAGGATGCTGCAAAGATCTAAAGATCGTTGATTGTGTTTTCACTAATTCATTTTGCAGACTCAAGGCATCACATAGTCTCAATAGCTGAACTCTACGCAAGAAGTGTTTGGAATCAATCTCAGGAGTTTCACCTGCCTTCAAGACTTTGGGAAAGGGAAAGACTTTGATTTCAACGTGAAGATCTTGTCAAATTGCTGAGTCGCCCGTGTTTCATGAAAACTCTTGGGCTCGTGCCCTCTGGAAAAACTGTTATATATCTATTCTGTTTGTTTGTCTATCATTGTCTATCATTCCCTGTCTATCTATCCCATCCCACCCCATCCTATCGCATCGCATCCCATCCTAATCTAATCCTCTCCAATCTAATCTAATCTAATCTAATCCAATCCAATCTAATCTAATCTAATCTAATCTGATCCAATCCAATCCAATCCAATCTAATACAATCTAATCCAATCTGATGTAATCTAGTAGAAACTCACTAATCTAATCTGATCAAATCAAATCTATCCATGTTACAATCTTCCTTCTCTCTCTCTCTATCTGCATCTCTCTCTCTCTCTCTATCCAACTCTGTCGACCTCTATCTCTATGGCTGGTAATATCAAACAAGTTGCGGAAGTTCTTATGTGACGATTTTGACTTGCAAATGTGATTTGCGCTACAGCCGCTTGCAGTTTTTGCGCAGCGCTTTCTTCAGAGACCTCCGCACCCCCCTTTTATCGAGCTGACATTTCGACCGTCCTGGAACACCAAAGGTCCGCAGGATTTCTTCACATGTTTTCCATTGTTGTTTTTCCTTCACATGTTCACATCACATTTTCCATTATTTTCCTTCATTTTTTCTATCATTTTCTTTACCTTATCCATCTTCTTCTTCGTCTTCTTCTTTCTTCTTCTATCCATACACTTCCACCCACACTTCTTTCTTCCACATTTTGTTATCATCTTCTTGTTATCCATCTATTCTTTATTCTTTCTTCATACTTTTCCCTATATTCGTGTTTTATTATCATTTCTTTCACTTGTTCTTTTCATTTTCTTAACTTGTTCGGATCGAGGCTCAGTGCAGATGTCCATGGGACGGGCACCGTGGCCCTTGGGTTTGGAGCACCTGGAGCAGATGAGTTTCCGAGGCATCGGCCGCAGCCGCGACATTGCAGCGTGCGAAGCCCAGCCACGGCTTATTTGCAGAACAGATGAGAATTCGAAAAACAGACATGAGATATCTGTATATATATGTATATATATAATTATATATGTATGTAAAAATATGCAGATAAGTACATAAATTTATATGTGGAATATATGATATGAATATAATATGCATAGAATATAGATAGGCTACAAGAATGTATCGGAGAACAAAGAGCTCTCATGCAGAAACTGTAGCAGTAGCAATCCTACAACGAGATCACAGAAATTGGAGAATTTCCCCAGGACCTCTGCCACTACAGCGTCCGGTTGGTGGTTGGCTCTACACTGGATGGCAGATGCCAGGTGGGGATGATGCTGGTTGGCGGTTGTCATTCACTTTGCTGTCCAAACTGCATCAACTAAATGCGCAGTTTCACTCACAGAGGAAGTGTCAAACTCAAATAGCTGGTCCATTTGTGCCACTTTGTTTGCTTCCAAAAATCAACGGAGCTGCCAACGAAACCTGCTGACATTGGATCTGAGACATCAGAGTTATTTTTTGAAAACAGTTTTGGGTGCAATCCCACGACCTTAGTAACTTGGTAGTGGCCTGCGATGTGTTGTCCCAGGTGCAGAGAAAATGTCTTTGGAATGAATTTGGCTTTGCATGCAGCTGCCGGTGCTTTCCACTGGCCGACCGTGTCTTGGAATTGGCTGTCTGCCTGTGAGCACAGAACAGAAAACATCGGGGCTTTTGTCAGAGCAGACAAATGACTGTTTTTTCCAACATATTAGGCGCATTTCTTCTTCTTCCTCTTCTTCGTTTTCATCATCTGCTTCTGCTTCTTCTTGTTCTTGTCGTCGCAGTCACCGCTTCGTGGTTGTTGTTGTTGTTGTTGTTGTTGTTGTTGTTGTTGTTGTTGTTGTGTCCAGGGCTTTCGAATTGGCAGGAGGTCTTCAAGTTTGTCTATCGTCAACAGGATGTGTCACAAGGGCCGCACAGTTGTTTTGTTCGTGTTTTCTTCCATGCTTGTGCTAATTTTTTTTTCAAATCCTTCAGCTCATCCTTTTGGAAAACAAAGGTCTTGGACACTCTGGAAGGAGCTGGTTCCCGTATGTTGCAGCCAGATGTGGTCTCCAAAGGCACGATGAAACTTGACGAATCCATGAGAGTGTCAGAAATGCCCTTGCTTTCCAATGCTACTCATGAGTTTGTTTCACCACATCCTCTGTAATGTTCAAGGAGCTGGTTTGGGATGGGAGAGCGACTCTTCTGTACTCCAGATTTGGGATTGACATGTAGCACAAGCATTGGAATTCATCCCAGATGCTAGGTCTGCTAGGTTTACAAGTGGTCCATGCTCGAAATTGAAGGCGCTAGGAGAAACGGAGAAACATCCACAGGTCCAGCCACGAGACCCCCTCGCACATTCAGAGTCGCATCAAAAATGAATTCAAATGCAAATTGCCAAAAAGGCCAAAAAGGATAAGATTTGTCCGTGTTTATCTTCGAGTCATGAAGTGATTTGTAGAGTGCCTGGAGAAAGGGCTGACACTGTTTACCTTTTGGTGCTCACATTTTCCATAGCCCACCGGTATTTGTTGCATTTGATTGAGGTGCTTGGCTTTCAGAAGAAACTGTTCAATGTGAACATATTACGTAGCATTGTTTAACGCATTTAATTTATTGAGACCTTTAACATTCATACTTACAAAAATACTTACATTTCACCATTACATTTACATTTATATTCACATACATTTCTTGACATTGCACATTCATTGTTCATACAGAATACTGTTGCATACTGGTTGTTTCATTTCTTTTCGCATTTCCACTTTTCACTTTGATGGTCCTTGGGACAGCTGAGGATCAACGCCTTGGATGTGGCTGGAGAGTGGCGTTTCGCTGTGGCAGCGTTGGGCCAACACGCGTGGCTTGGACCACTGCTGTGGCAGAGACCGATGGTATTGACATCAGGACACAATGGACAGCAATTTTGAAGGTCAACAAATGGACGATTGAATCTATATGTATATTGAATTATATTGAACATGCAAAAAATATGCATTTACATCGTATTGTTTTGTGCAAGTTGAGCTTTCCATCCTCTAGAGGACGAGCATTCCAGATTTGTGTTCGCTTGCAGTGCAAAAGTATCAAGAATCCGTTGTCATGGAACCCTTGGCCCCGAGGAACACCATGTGCTACAACAGTGCTAGCAGTTCTTCCGCCAAAACTGGGCACTGGCAAGTTTCATCTCAGTTGCTGCACGGGATGTCTGGTCCTTCGGCGAGTTTCAATCTGTACTGCACCACAGCGCCTTTTTCACTGTCGCATCGCTTGTGGGAGTCTCTGAAGAACGGTGAGCAATGCAAACAGAATCTACCACCACAGATTTGGTCAGTTTGGTTTATTCTTTACGTCGTTCATGGATCTTTATGGTATGTCTCTAAAATGTGCAACACTTTTCTACCTCATGATTATGACCTCTCATAATTCTGTGCGCCCCTTGTTCAAAATGTTTAAAGAATGTTTATTGCTTTTTATCTAGCATATTTTGGTGACTTTCTTGCATTTGATTTGCATTTTCTTTGTTTGCTCTACTTGTTTCCATTTGTGTCTTCTCCTGTTTGCTTTCCTGCTTTCACTTGCCAATCTTTTGGTGACCAACTGGTACAGCCCATTTTGGGAAGATTTGTTCAGAATTTCATACCATGCAAGACCTATATCCTACTTTGAGACTGAGGTGTGTCCTTGCAGCCAGACCTCATAAGTTTCAATTGTGCAGTAGCAGCGACTGGAACTGCAGCAGTGACTCACTTGGGGCCCTGGTCATTTTGGTCGTTTGCCTCTGCGCTTCTGAAACGATCACAGGAGGCCTGGTTCCGTATGGCACAGTGTATCCATGCTGTGGTGTCCCATGATATCAACATCTTAGTCAATGTCAGGTCAACACAGGGGACTGGTTTCTCCTGCAATGTTGGAAAAGCGTTTGCTTCACAGCGGCAGCGATTCGTCCTCTGCAATTCGTCCATGTCTATCAATATCAGATTTGATATCACTAATTAATAAAGGTATGAATCAAGAATGAATTCAGTTGTAAAAACAGAAAGCATCAAGTTATCTTAATTGATCTTGATTGTATCTTTTACACGCATCTTTTGTCAACTCTTTTGGATCCTTTCTGCGAGGTGAGCTGTCGCTTAAGTGAAGTGAGCTTCGGAAGTTGGTTGAGTTGTGGTGAATGGCATCGTGCCATCGCACAGTGCCTCGGCTTTGACAGGTTGCAGTTTCGGATCATGACTTTTCTATGAAGACTCTTTGCAATCCTTCTCTTCCTTCGCAATCTGCATAATCTTTGCGTTGTCCGGGTTCTTCTTTCGATGTTTTGATCATCAAGTTATATATATATATAACTTTGTAGTTTCTTTTATTTTGCAATTCATTTTTCTTTGCACTTTGTCATTTTCTCCCAGGAAACTTGGTAAAATTCTTCCCAACATAAAGCCTTACTGCCGCTCCCTCGCTGAGGATGGAGGTGATTCGCATCAGCGGTCATGACCTCACTGAGATTCATTGCAACGCGGGAGTGAGCGTCACCTTGCCTCATTTCAGTGAAATAGAATTGACATCGGAATTCAAACTATATGATTTGAGAATTTTAACTTTTAACTATCAAATCTAACGACCAAAACATGAAAACTTCCTGTGATGTATCACATTACATCATATCCAATCGTATCATATGTGCCAAAGACGATCGGTCATATACTTAGGCAGTTGAGTTTCAAATGCTGGAGATGGGCTGAGAAAATGATGTCGAAACTGAGGTGTGTGCCAGGTATGCACGTTGGAGCTCAGCACTTCAGCTGCTGTCATCTCTAGCATGGAGAAGGATCCAAGTTTCGTTAATCGCTGTGAATAGTTCCTTGCCAGCAGCTGGGGTAGACGTCTAGGATCAATCAGGGGTTCCAAGATGTTCCAAGATGTTCCAAGATGTTCCAAGGGGCTTCATTTTTGGAGCGTAGCTTACTACAGAGTGCAAGTTGGGCTCGGTGTATTTCTCCATGAGGCTCAAATCTAACCTTTGATCTTTGCTGATTTCCAAATCTCAGGTGTGATGAGTGCCTGCGAAAAAGGGAATCAGTGGCAACTAGCTTTGCAACTTGGCAGCATCAGGTGACACCAAACATGAGTTGAAACATCCTAAAATCTAGTTACTAGATGTTACTAGTTGAAGATGTAGAAGAATCCTCCGATGTACTACGGTGTACTACGGCTCTTGAAGAAAGTTTGTCTTGCAGATGGCCTGACCCAGTGAAGTAAAGCAACCTGCATGATGAAGATCAAACACAGGTTGCTCTGATCTGAGGCATTTGCTCTATGAATTTTTGGAGCTGCAAATTGCTCCGGACGAGATCACCTTCAACTCTGTCTTGGGCGCATGTTGCGGCGCATGTTTGCAGGGCAGCAGAAGGAGTGCACGACAAGTGATGCCAAAAGGAAGCGCGCTTGGAAAAAAAGGCGTCTCTTCCAAAGTACATTAGCTACGGTGCAAGTCATGTGAACTGCGCAATTCGGATGCTGAAAAGCAAGCATTTGCACCCTTCATTGAAACATCTTATCGCCCCCGACCCCACTTGCTATTTCTTTCCAAGGAAATCTCCGATTTGTTTGGGTTCTCTGTTTGAAGGGAACAAATCGGAGCAGACTGGGGTTGTGAACGAGTGATGACGAGTGGAATGACAGGGGAGGGAATTCGCAAGGTATAGAGTGGATCCACTCAAGGGGAGGGCTTGGACTGGCATGATGCTGACGGGGGAGAAGTGGTAGAGTGGATGAAGGGCACAGGTCGGATTGATGATGCGATGGAGGACATGCTAAAAGGCAGGGGTTTGATGCGGATGCAGAGGATGCGGGTGCGATCAAGACGCTTCCTGCAGGAAGGGGTGATGTCCAGGTGGTTTGCTACAGGATAGGGCTGTCAAGCAGCGAAAAAAGAGCCTGGCGTTCAAGCGACTTGGATTTTGGGTTCGTGGGCTGTCCTGATTTGGTCGCTACCCTTCCCGCATGAAAAGACATGGAGAAACATGCTCGAAGTATGAGTGCCGGACAAGCAACTAATGTCCAAAGCAAGCATCCACAGCGTGTTAGACCGGCGGGGGCTGTCCCAAGGCTGTTGGTGGGATGCTAAATCTCGAGGCCGGGATGCTTTTCAGGGTTCAATTTGTCTATTCGATGAGTTTTCAAGAGCAATTGTTTGTTTTCAGTGTGACATTAGACTCAATTAGATTGCTCATTCTGTTTTCAATTAGTTTTCAAGACCAACTCATTCGACACAGAATGATTGCTCTGATGGGTCTCGTCGCAGGTGAATGACCTGGTGGCCGGAGAAGTCCGTCATGGCTATGTGTTGAAGTTGGGTCCTCGAAGGACCTGAGGCTACAGCGTAAGGAGATGTAAGGAGATGTAAGGAGAGAGGATTTCAGTCCTTACACATCCTTACATTGTACGGAAGGATTGTACTAAAGGATTGTAAGGAGATGTAAGGAGTTTGTACTAAAGGATCGTAAGGAGTTCGTTCATGTTTGTTCCATTTCATTCCATTTCCAATCATTGAGTTCTTCTTCCCATCTCCCATCTTCCACTCAGGACGTGGCTGCAGGATAAGTCGCTGAGTACCGTTCCGGACGACGCAGCTTGGCATGACTATGACGTGGAACCGAGATGATTTCACCATGTTTGAACCGATTTCAATGCATTGGTTTTGAACTTCCACGTTACAACTGCATATGTTTGAGCTTAAAGGTGCTTTGCATTTTTTTCAAGTCTGAAAGTCTCAGATAGCTTCGAAGATGGATTGGATCCTAAAACCAAGCTGAGGTTCAGCCTGAAGTCTTTCACACGCCCTTGCTGACAGTGAAGCATGGTGCCCCTGTGCGGTAAAGAAGTTGACAAGGACATACAAGGACAATAGATGGGGAAAGGATATACCAACAGAATTTATAGAAAGGAGGGGGAAGTGATGAGAAGTGTTTTGAGCTGCAAAGAAAGAACGAGAACAGTTTAGCATTTATTCATTTATTTATTTATTCATTTATATATTCATTTATATATTTACTGTATTTATTTATTTATTTATTTATTTATTCATTTATATATTTACTGTGTTTATATATTTATTTATTTATTTATTTATTTATTTATTTATTTATTTATTTATTTATTTATTTATTCATTTATATATTCATTTATATATTTACTGTATTTATATATTTATTTATTTATTTATTCATTTATTTTTGTTTGAGTGATTTCATTTTCTCACATTCTCACAACGTTTTACCGAAGCTGTGCCGAGGCCAATGGAGCTGAAGATGTAACGAACCCAGATTCCTTCGAAGGTCGATTTCCTGCCCTTGTTGTGCGGAGCTGAGGCCACCCACTTCCTCACCGAGGCTCAGTGCTTAGGGGTCTAAGAGCTCCATCAATGGAAGACACAGAACCAGATCAAGGGCGTCCTTCTGCAAATTGAACGCTTGCAACGGAGTACATGCTAATACCATGGTCAACAAAGGTCACTGGGGCTAGGCTTCCAGTAAAAGCTCTTTGAGATCCACAGTCTGATGCACAGCTGAGAGCAGCAAAGCCATGACAGGAGCTCAGATCTTCGTCTCCCCAAATCTGATGGTTCAAGCCCAAGAATCGAAGCTCAGAAAGGTGGTCCAATTTCTTGGGATTCTGTGCCAGATTTCTTGGGATCAATGTTCTGATTCGAACGCATGTATTCGCGCCTACACAGAAGCAGGTATAGAATAAGCATGCATAGACCAAAATGAAAACATGATGCAAGTAAGCATATCTAAGCATGATGATTACATGCAACGACACATATACAGCAACTACGTATTTCTGGATAGATACAGTATGCATCTACATAAATGCATATGTATGCATCTAAATCAATCAAACACACACATGCACATGCACATGCACATGCACATGCACATGCACATGCACATGCACATGCACATGCACATGCACATGCACATGCAGACACAGACACAGACACAGACACAGACACAGACACAGACACAGACACAGAC
>VSDK01018167.1:110003-124477 GCA_009767595.1 Symbiodinium kawagutii
GCTGCTGCTGCTGCTGCTGCTCCTGCTCCTGCTCCTGCTCCTGCTCATCATCATGACACGAGGATGATGATCATGATAGTGATGACGATCACCATGGTGATGACAGTCATGACGATAAGAGTGATGACGATGACGAGGAAGATGATGATCAACAAGCATAAGTAAGTATTTAGTGTGATGCGCAATATCAGAATGAGGAATAGGGGAACAAAAGCCAGGCGAGTGCAGCGATGAAGAGTATTCTCTCAGATTCTGAGAAACTGATGGACTTTTGAAAAATCCTAAGCCAAAGATTTTGATTTCGAAGGTTTGGTCACGAAGGTATGAGAAAGTTGCGCAGCAGAGGTGCTTAGAGTCTGAATTTGGCAGGGACCTAGTAAAGGGCGAGGATACTGTTCTTGCTTCCAGTTGGACGACATGCTCTTGGAACACTTGTGGGCAATTTTGATATGACAACGGAAGTGGCAAGATTGTTATCACCCTCATGGCCGAAACCCAACACAAAAACCTGCGGTGGATGATGTGCTCTTTCTGGTCCACAACAAAAACTTATGGACTCATTGATCAATGGGTCCTACTTGATGGTGCAGCCCTAAAAACCACATTCTACTCTGGTGCGGTGCAAGTGTATTTTTCCGAAAACTTTCCTTCTCTTTCCAGCTGGCCTCAAGTTATTATTGAGTATTGAGAAACCCATAGAAGGCGAACAGCCCGCTTGTAAGTGCGGGGTTTAGACCACAGAAAGACAATGGGACCCGAGGTTGAGAAGTACCTCTACAACAAGTACAAGTTTGAAGCTCGGAGATGCTCTGAGCCGCTTCGAGATCGGACTCAGCGTTCTTGGGCATCCCTTGGGCACCCCTTGGGCACACCCTTGGGCACACCCTTGGGCCCTGAGGGCCCTGGCTTTGAGTGGATGGTGATGGTGACACGATGTGACATTCTGTGATGCCAAGCCATGCCCAAAGCCACTCGTTCAGCGAGGTGGGAACTCTTTGCATCTCCTGTTTCAGTCAAGCTGCCCAACTCATGCAGGGATGCCTAGCTTCTCCTAGAGGACAAGGATATGCTTCAAATTTGATGGATTGAATGTTTTTGATATGCATTTATATGTTGAGATTACATAAAATAAGCAAGCACTAATGACATTTCTTTGATGAGTTTTGGTCAGTTGATTTGTTTCTCCCTTCATAATCCAAATGTCATATGAGTCCCATCAGCCTCGAAACAGGTCGGGGTTGGCGTGTCTACGCCACAGCTTGGATGGCGGTGCCTCCCCGCACCAGAAGTGTTCATTGTTCATGACAGGTCGAACATACGAAGACAATCTATAATCTATGACATGAAATCTCATCGAAAACACCCTGTCATTGATGTTGAAAGCAGCAAGCTTTGTCAAAAGCCACTTGTTTGTTTGAAGATGGAGCCACTTGACCTTATCAAATCATGAAGCGCCGCAGCTGTTGCTGGATCTCTTCCTAAACGTTCCGGCTCCGCGATGGCCACTTGACTCAAGTTGGACGTGTGCACAGTTGGACTCGATGTCGATCTTCAAATTTCTTACTCTTCAAGTTCCGTGACTGATACAACGCACCCGAAACCGGTTCTTCTGATTTCTTCTGAGAAAATGGTTTGTAACTGGTTTGCAGTCACTCCTCACAGCATCCAGAATGATCCAATTGATGTGCCAAAGTTCTTGTGATGAGGCGGTTTTTGCGAACACCAGCATTACCATCAAGGCGGAGCCAGATTTGGGGACCACGATGGACCAATGTCTGAATGATTCATCACAGCTTTTCAGGTTGATTTCGAAGGTGTGGTGATGCAAATCTCAGCATTGACTCACAACATGCCAGGAATGAGAAATACAGCAAACAAATGAAAACATCGAGTTGATGGAACCTCCACTGCGCCAAAGGTCTTGGAGCCTCGAACGGGTGAAAAGCCCAAAGAAGGCAGGGAGTGGGTGGGGAGTGGAGCCGCGGCAAGATGTGGCAAGGACTCGACAATCTGCTCCAGGTGTAAGACCTGTAGGTCTCCCACCCTTTCCCAGTGAGTCAAATGAGACCTGGCGATATGCTAACGTCCTGGTCAGTCCTGGTCCTGGTCTTTTCGTGCCAAATTCATCCCTTGTCTTGGTGCCTGAAGGTCTGTTGACGCTAAATCATGACTTGGCTTTGGCTCGTTGCACACACCTCTGTGATCTGATCTCCAAGTGGCTTTCAAACGTAAAACTGTTGTGCACCAGGTAGCAAGCGCAGCCAAAGATTGACTGAAAGCCATCGCAGGTGGTGACTACTACTGGGGCATGGTGGACAAAGCTGCACCAAAAGACGTGTTTCTCATCAAAGCCACTGGAGCGATGAAAGTGAAGGAACTCAAAGCGGCCATCGCCAAGGCACCGGAGTTGCTGCAGAGATCGAAAGTGCAATGTGCAATGTATTGCAATGTGCAATGCAAAGTGCTTCAAAGATGCTCAAAGAAAGTGCTCAAGATTTGAAGGGATCGCAAAGGGTATTGGAGGGGTCAGCTTCAGCTGTTGTTTCTTTTGTTTCACGTGCCGCTCTTCATTGCTTTGTTATGATTCATTGATATTGAAATTTGATTATTCTTTATCATTGTACCTCTCTAAGATTTTTTTTGCTCAGACCTATGTTTGTCAAGTCTCTCTAACTCAAGCTTGAGACGCTGAATTGACTCCCGCACACAGACTTACCTGTCTCAGACTTCTCTGGCTCAGACTTACACTCTCTCAAACCTGACAGTAAATCTGTCATCGCTCCAACCTCTCTTTCTCAAACTTACCATAACTTACCTGTTTCCAACTTTTTTCACTCACTTTTACTACTTGTGTCAGACTTCTCTCACTCGCACTTGTTTCTCACCTTTCTCTCGCTCTCGATCTTCCAGCTTCATCAGCTTCTCGCTTGGACTTGCCATGACTTGCCTCTTGTTTTGTGCCGGTGTCAAGAGGTGCCAAGTGGTGCCATTTCACCACTGGCTTCACATGAACCACCTGCACACATCGGCACAGTTGAAGATCTAAAGGTTTTTAATCATTTTTCCTACCTGTAAAGCTGGTTGGCATCCCACCCCTCAGGGTTTTCCCGTCCAATTTATTCATCACATATAGCTGCCAGATCGATATATTTGTTGGCCCCTCTCAGCTCACTGCATCTCGCAAGCTTAGCTGCTCCAACTGTTGGTTCGAGTGAAGGAAAAGGGCTATGCTGCAGAAAGTCAGCGCTTGATGTACTTTGGCGGTGAGCTGGAGGACCACTTTTCCGAAAGCACAATGAAGAGATTTCGGACTCAATTTGGTGGAGACATGGCTGACATCTGATTCTTGGGAAATTTCTGCGGGTTGCCTAGAGACCATTCAGATGATTTCACTTATTTAGTGCGTGTGCATCCTGAGGCGTGGAGATAAAAATTGTCCAGGCATCACTTAAACATCTCCAAAAGAAAATTCAGAGATCAAGTGAAATTGTATGAAAATGTTGTGTTCGAACGGGCAAGAGCTTCTGCTCTGCAATTGCAGGATTCTCGGACGCTGGAAAGTGCTGGCATGTGCAACACTGTAGCTTGGCAAATTTGGGGTGCACAATTCTCAAGGTGTAGTAGATGCAAGGAAGTTTGAACAAAACACTTGTGGCGAGAGCAACTGATGCATACCCTACTCTGCCATTTTCTGCCGACCAACACGACGAATCTTCAATCCCTAGATTTGTGCGAGAAACGACATGTTGTGTGTCCAAGAGTTGCAGTGCTGGCCATCCTAACGTCTTGCAGCTCCAGCCCAGGACGATCCACTGCTGCATATGATTCCAAAGGTGTGACAGCTGAAGCAGCTGCCGGTCACCATGACCACTGGCAACCAGACCAGTGACGTCACGGCAAAGTCGCTGAGTGATTTTCCACAAAAGGACCTCTGCAGCTGCATGGGAGCATCTGGAAGCATATATCTTGATGAAGAATGTCTTGGTGAAGCATCTATCTTGAAGAGGAATGTCTAGGAGCATAGATTCATCGGTATGAAAGATTGATATGTTTAGATATCATATTCATGTACAAAAATAGATGTAGATGTCCAGATATAATATAACATATCTATATATGCCACACCTATAGAAAGATGACAGGATTGAAATTGATTGACCATTTTATCACAGAAGTTTCTATAACTGTTCCCGTCGGAAGCCACGCAGGTGAGGCACCTAGTTCCAGATCTCATGGAGCCTGAGGACTGATTCAACGCTGAAAGATGCTGAGAAAACAGGGTTTCTTTATCTTTTTTATCCAAAAAAACTGTTTTGTTGAGTCTAAAATCGGAGGAAAGGATTCCTATTTGTTGAGTAAGATTTTTTTTAAACAATATGTAAAACAAATGTATCGAACATGAGAGAAGTAAACCTCCGCTCGGACCTCAGCAGGTACCCGGGGATGTCTCTGCCAGTTCCTGTGCAGGACTGGCCCTTTCTGTGCAGCTGGCCCTGTTGACGACTTTCAAAACCAAGCAGAGAAACACAAGATGGATCCAGATGGATTCAGATGCCTTAGATAGATTCTTAGTTGCCTTGTTCTTTGGCTGCTTTTCTTCAGCTTCAAGTACTTGCTTCAGTGGCTTTACAGATAGCACGAGCTCATTGAGCTCATTGTATAAGAAACGCATGCAATGAAAGCCTACCAGTGTTCACGTTCTACAGTCTTCTGCATTCTTTTCTCAAAGAGATGCACCTCCTTTTCCCTTAAGCCTTGCTTTAAGCCTTGCTTTAAGCCTTGCCCTGCTCGCAAGATAGCAGATGAACTTTGCAGGTTGAGCACCGTAAAGCGCGACGGCACTGCCTGCGCTGCGTCCTTGGAAGCCACAGATGGTGCTACCATGTGCTACCTCCTAAGTTATGATCCTTTCACAATGACAACTTGGGGGCACCCAATGCTATACCGTTGACCACCGTTGACCACCGTTGACCACCGTTGACCACCGTTGACCACCGTTGACCAGTATTGACCAGTATTGACCAGTATTGACCACTGTTAACCACGTGTCACCTTCTGCGAGGCCTATTGCTCCTGGAGAGAAGGATGTCTGGGCTGCACCGTTCCTCTTGGCGATGAGGACTGTGAAGAGCAATTTTGAAGTCCCCAAAATTACAAGTTCTACTAAGTACGAGTACAAGTAGGGACAGTCTTACAAAGAGTATGAGTAGATCCGGTAGTACAAGCTGAGTACAAGTATGAGAGTGTCAATTGGGCTGGGGAAGAGTTGGTTTGCCCCTCCACTTTGCAGCCGAGAGAAAGTGGATGATCAAGATCGGATCAGATAGAGATTGAGGAAGGAAGTCAGCAGCGCACATGTCATATCTTTTTGATCCATTTAAGCCATCATGAATCGATCAGAGGAATATTTGTGCAAATTTGTTGAGGCCTTCAACCATTCAACCAATCCATGATGGCACACGAGTCTTGTGAAGCCCAACCCAGGGTAACTCCTTAGGCAAATCCTCGGGCGACTCCTGATGCAACTGCTTCCGAAGGAAGTCTCCCTTACTTCTGGAGAATCAATCGCCGTGGAACCCTATCCCAGCGGAATGAGTGCAGCTCAAACAGCTGGTGGCCATGGGAGGTATGACATACCAAAAGTCTAAAAATGCCAACATATGATCTAAGTATTATGCACGTATAACGTATATATACCGTATATATAGTATAATAAAAAAAATATATATATATATAAAATATATATATATAATATGTATGCAAAGTCATACAATAATGTATGTGATATGTATCAAATACACATGCATGTTATCTACATGCATATTTTGGATTTTGAATGTTTACATATTGCTGCCGTTGTTGGGGGATGGTCTTGAACTCAACAATATGGATTCATTCAACCGTCAATTCTGATGAATCCCTGTCGTGGATCTACAACGAGTTTTCACCATGGCACAATCTTGAATCTGGACATGTCACTTTATTGTGCATAAATGTATTTGCACAAGCATGCGGATATACAGGTATATCTATATTCTTATTATATAGATGAATATGCATGCATGAAATTGTAAACGCAGACCCATGTTATGCTGAATCTAAGAAGACTGCGCGGTTCTATTCTTGCTTGAATTTACTGTAGATTTAGATTTAGACTATTTTCAACTTCCCTGTTTCAGGAGTTGAAAGGCAGTGACCTGATTCTGATGATTCCTGGCTCAGAGTCCACACCTGTTGAATCGCCACCGAGGAAGAGGAAAACCAACTGGTGTATGGGCTTTCCTCAGGGCATAGAATTTAGCATTTAGCATTTGCAATCCATTTCTACTTCTACATTTCCTTCATCTTATTCCTACATCTCTTGCATCTCTACATCTGCATCTATTTGAATCTGCTATTTTTTGGATTTCAACTTGACTTGCTTCGCTTTGCTTCGCTTTGCTTCGCTTTGCTTCGCTTTGCTTCGCTTTGCTTCGCTTTGCTTCCCATCTGAGCCTCCCAACTCTCCTGGGTGTCACCTTCTTTCAGAATCGATGGGTCGAGGGTTGCAAGGCGACAGCAGGTGTTGAGGCTCAAGGGCCAAGGGGCCCTAGGTCACAGTAGTTTCTGAAGGAAATCCCTAGTTAGGACGCCTGGAACAACATCACAGCACGATGAAGTTTTGAGACTTGCTGGTTTTTACCGTCTCACATACACATTCATATTTATATATATATATATATATCTGTACGCATACATAGAATTGACTACACAAGGTCTGAGAAGCTTGCAGACTCGAGGACAACCGCAGAGGAGACGTGGTAAACAAGAACCAAGATTTATTCCAATGAATATAGGTTTGGGAAGCCTAACCAATCACCACCAATCACCACCCTCCCTGAGGTTGTCCTCAAAGTGATTTGTGATTTCCTTCAGAATTTGATTCGGCCTGACTGACTACCATGGAGTCAGAGGCAAGGCATTCCTTGGGACAACGCAAGACCAAGTTGGACCAACATTTCAACCAGGCATTCCTCAAATCTGCACTATGAAAACGGTATTGAAATACGAAAATGCAATGAGACGTGTATCCTTTGGTGCCACTTTTCACAATGAAAATCTCCGACACAAGGACTCCCTTAGGGCCATGGTAATGCTAAGTAATGTTATTTTTGTGCTGTCCTCCATTTCCATCGCACAATCTGTTGTATACACATTTTCTACATGACATATTTTTCATGATTTACATTTAAGGTTTCTCTCTACACCATTTTGTCAAGGGAATTCTGTGGCAACATCGTTTGCCTTCCTGCTCAGGTCAGAATTGAGCATCTTGCAACTTGGGCTGCAAACCCGCCATGGAACAGATTGGAACAGAAACGGATAGAGCGGCTAAGTTGGCTAAGTCTCTAAGTCTTAGCTAAGCTCAAATTGCACATCACCTTACCCCATCCAAGTGGCTTGTGCTCGTAGCATGCGTGCACTAGATAGGTGTGCGCTGACAATTGAAGATTACAGTCGCAGCAAGATAAAACATTCAAAAAAAGTGCATTTGGCGACGTGATTTATAGTTTTGTCATTACTCAGGAACCGGGAGCGACGACACTCATTATGAGAGGCCTGAATCGACAGATCACAAACACCTCGATATTACCACTGCTGACGCTTGGACAAGAGGAACTTACGTCGACTGCACAGTCTTGGTGGTTTGGTTTTCGCTTTTCGAAGCGCAGACACTTGGACAGTCTCTCATCACATTTGTTTTGGCGTGTTCGCATGTTCGCATGTATGCTTTCAGCACAGAATCGTTGTCCTTGAAGGCGTGATTTTCTCTACTTTACACGTGGCAGAAAGAAGATGAAATGGTCAGGGCATTTTTCACACAACATAACAGAACATGATTCATAACACAACATGAACAACAAATCATACTCGCCTTAAGACAAGATCTACTACACTGATTCGACCGAGGGATGGATTTCCTCCACGCCTTGGCCGTCGTGTGTATGACTTTGTGCAGCTTGACTCAATAGCAAGCAACGATGTAGTTACTGTGTGAAGTGTTGAATTGCGATCTATAAGTGGCACATCCAATCTCTCCAGCTAGCGACACAACTGTGACATTTGCTCTGTTTGCACCGCTAGGTATGTTCCGTGGGCCACCAATGTCGCTACGAACATTGGTCTTGCGTTACGACGTTGCAAGAATATGCATGCAGATTCCACAACAGCTGTAGTATCATCATGCTTGTTCCAGTCGGATGATGTTGGACATGTCAATGGGCTGGCTGTGTGCGTGGCAGATTTGGATGACTGTTGGAGAGTGTGGTTGAAAGACCTTCAGAGCAGAACAAATCGGATTGTAGGCACATGTAAGCACTGGCATGAAGACTTGCTGCACCTGCAAGGTTTGTGAATTTTGAATCGCATCAATATTGCAAGACCTTCTTAGATTCTTTGCACAAGCCTTCACACCGGAAGAAACTGCTTGCGTAGCTTGGTTCAATTACGGGTGTAATTCAACAGCCCTCCCTTGCAGTCTCCGGCAGTCTCCGTTCTCCAAGTCTTTTGATTGATGTGCTACTTTGATTGATATTAATTCACATCTTTGGAGAAAGGTCATATCTTCCAAGTTCTTTCTGAGAGGTTTCAACTCGTTTGAACTAATATGATTGATCTTTTCGATCCTAGACATGATCTTAGACTTGATTTATTTAGCTAAACTCATCTTGGACTCTCTTGTTTACTTGTTCGAAGTTACTCTGAACTTAGTTTGAGTTCTGTTGTTCTCTTGTTTTTACAGTTTTTCTTCGACTCAAGAAATTTTCTTCTCAAGAAAGTCATAGAAATTCTGGATCTCCGCTGGAGGACATGGTGGGCACCGAGGTATGGCATCCGCTCAGTGGGTCAAGCACTGATCCAGGGACGAGGCGGTTGGGAGACGTCAGCGGGGCTTCAGAGAACCTTCAGAGAAGCTTCAGACGACTCAGAATTTCCGTGCAAGCTATAGAGTACCTTAAAGTACTTCAGTTGACCTTAAAGCAGGGCTTTAGAGTACGGCTTCAGAGTGTGCGTTGTGAAGTGTGCATTGTGCCAGGTGCAAATCTGTCAGCGATTCTGGCAAAACGGGGGCAAGCTGGACTGGACGGGTCTGATGCTCCACTTGTGTTTCAAAGAGGCGAAACTCTCAGAGATCTTCAAAGATTTGCAAACACTGAAGCATGTTGAAACACATTGAAGCATATTGAAACACATTGAAGCATATTGAAGCATATTGGAGCATGTTGAAGTATATTGAAGCATATTCAAGTAATTATATTGAAGCTTTGACGATTCAAATCTCCTTGAGTTGACTGCAGATTAACATTGAAGCTGTTCGCCTGCTGAAGCCGCAAACTCTTGGGAAATGGCATACGTAAGATGTACAGGCGGACCCCAGTGTTTCGCGATGGCATCCGTAATGCGTTTCAACAGCAAGAAAGACGTTTCTACAGTCGAAGGCTTTGACTTGGCACGCCCCGAAAACGATGGAAAGCAAGATGAGTGGATCATTCCATTGAAGCAAGCAAGCAAAACAAGTTCAGGAGAGAAACACAGTCCGCAGAGAGAGATACAGAAAGGGAGCGAGGGGAAAGAAGACAGCGGAGAGATGCAGAGAAAGAGAGAGAAGGAGCCTGTAGAGAAATGACAGCACTTTTCTCAAACAGCTGGGCACCCTTCATTGGCAGAGACAACTCGTTGCTTGTCGTTGCTTGTCGCGCTTTGCTCCGCAACACACGACATGCTGTTGACAATTTGCCGCACCTCTGGGTGCTACAAGGTGAGATTACATCCTTAGACTATGTGGTGGATCGAGAAGTGTCACACCAGGGCACCTTGGCAGCCTTGGTAGGTAGATCTTAACAAGAGTTGTGACATGTTGTGACCCAATGAAGTCAAGACGCCTAAAAACGTTAACCACTAACATCAACTGCCACCGATGTGCTTTGTGACCTGGAAAAATAGGAAACAACTGCCGGTCAGAAATGCTGCATTTGAAACATGGTTGCCTTTCACACGTGTTGGCTGATGCCTCCTTTGAATCAACATGTTACCGGAGCTGCCTTGTGGACAGCAGTTTGTACCATTCTTCAATCTGGCAAACGTGAAAAAAGAATCAGACAGATATTTCCAGAGGGATGACGCAAAGCAGCCTACATTTGTAGACATAACATGACTAGAGATGAGACGAGATGTTAAGAGATGAGGAGAGATGAGAAGGAATGAGAAGAGATGAGAAGAGATGAGAAGAGATGAGAAGAGACGAGAAGAGATGAGGAGAGATGAGGAGAGATGAGGAGAGATGAGGAGAGATGAGAATAAGGAGAGATGAGAAGAGATGAGAAGGAATGAGAAGAGATGAGAAGAGATGAGAAGAGATGAGAAGAGATGAGAAGAGATAAGGAGAGATGAGAAGGAATGAGAAGAGATGAGAAGAGATGAGAAGAGATGAGAAGAGAGAAGGAGAGATGAGAAGAGATGAGGAGAGATGAGGAGAGATGAGAAGGAATGAGAAGAGATGAGAAGAGATGAGAAGAGATGAGAAGAGATAAGGAGAGATGAGAAGAGATAAGGAGAGATGAGGAGAGATGAGAAGGAATGAGAAGAGATGAGAAGAGATGAGAAGAGATGAGAAGAGAGAAGGAGAGATGAGAAGGAATGAGGAGAGATGAGGAGAGATGAGAAGGAATGAGAAGAGATGAGAAGAGATGAGAAGAGATGAGAAGAGATAAGGAGAGATGAGAAGAGATGAGGAGAGATGAGGAGAGATGAGAAGGAATGAGAAGAGATGAGAAGAGATGAGAAGAGATGAGAAGAGAGAAGGAGAGATGAGAAGAGATGAGGAGAGATGAGGAGAGATGAGAAGGAATGAGAAGAGATGAGAAGAGATGAGAAGAGATGAGAAGAGATGAGAAGAGATGAGGAGAGATGAGGAGAGATGAGAAGAGATGAGAAGAGATAAGGAGAGATGAGAAGAGATGAGAAGAGATGAGAAGAGATGAGAAGAGATGAGAAGAGATGAGAAGAGATGAGAAGAGATAAGGAGAGATGAGAAGGAATGAGAAGAGATGAGAAGAGATGAGAAGAGATGAGAAGAGAGAAGGAGAGATGAGAAGAGATGAGGAGAGATGAGGAGAGATGAGAAGGAATGAGAAGAGATGAGAAGAGATGAGAAGAGATGAGAAGAGAGAAGGAGAGATGAGAAGAGATGAGGAGAGATGAGGAGAGATGAGAAGGAATGAGAAGAGATGAGAAGAGATGAGAAGAGATGAGAAGAGAGAAGGAGAGATGAGAAGAGATGAGGAGAGATGAGGAGAGATGAGAAGGAATGAGAAGAGATGAGAAGAGATGAGAAGAGATGAGAAGAGAGAAGGAGAGATGAGAAGAGATGAGGAGAGATGAGGAGAGATGAGAAGAGATGAGAAGAGATGAGGAGAGATGAGGAGAGATGAGAAGGAGTGAGAAGAGATGATATCTAGAGAAGGTCATCATTGTAAAGACTTGATGTGAGATGTGAGAAGTGTCTTGGAACTTCCTTGGCAGAGGCGATGTTCCAACGATTTCACCACCATCACCAGCTGACACTCCCATCCCTCGCATGGTGCCAAGTCGCAGGACATGGGCTTTGGGAAAGGGTAATGGGTGTCCGCATGAAGATAAGGTAAATAGATAAATCTACATACATTATGTTATCTGAATACTCATTCTATATATAAATATACCTCATGCATATATGTATATATGTACTACTTATCAATATGTATATGGATATGACTTTAAACACTTGAAGCCAAACCAACTTGCAAGCGAGTAGTGTATGATATGTATATTGATGTGACCCCAAATGTATTGTTTTTGCATGTCGCTTCAGCCTGGTCTGAGATAGCAATGAATCGAGAGAGGCCCTTCAGATATTGAGGCAGAGTAGGCAGTGACTGCCCAGGACTAGGTCTGTCAAAGTCAAACTGTCTGAGGTATCATGCTATCATATCTACGTATTCATTTATATTATATGTATATATATATATATATACATATGTGTATCTGAATAGATAAATATGTACATAAACATATATGCACATATGTGCATATGTCTGAAGTCGGAAGGCAACCTGCGAAAAGGACAGATTTCGCAAGGAAAGAATTGAAGAAATCATAGCAATACGTGAAGTTGTCAGGGTCGACCTCCAGGAGCGAGACGACTCCCCAGGGATGCTTGGCGTGAAACGTGCTGTGCCGGGGGAAGTGTGGAAATTGCTGCGGTTTTGCTTCGTATCACTGGCACTGCAATCTGTGCAGCTGCCTGGGTCTCGCCGTGGACATTGTCTCTCCTGATCTCTCCTCTCCTTCTCCTCCTCCTCCTCCTCCTCCTCCTCCTTCTTCTTCTTCTTCTTCTTCTTCTTCTTCTTCTTATCCTCTCTCCTCTCTTCTTTCTGTGGATCTTTTTGTTGCGCAATTGCTGAGGAAGTGGACTTCCTCAAGGAGTTTCTCAAGCTCAGCAACTGATTTCCAGTGGGTCCGTAGGTGCTTTGGCCGAAAGCTTTCCAGCATGTTGAGGGTCTATGCGGTCTATGTCCATTTGATCGAAACAATCTGACAGTTTTCTATGTTCTATGTCGATTTTGAAGAGACAAATCAATTTCTTTGCTTGAGCAGCTACCTGTTGTTGCTTGTGATTTTGGACACGGCAATGGATGAAGCAGAGCATTTTGACACACTCGGATGTGGCACCCTCTGAGGCGCTTCTTGCCAAGCAAACGTACAGGGCGCGCAAGGCCCCCGAGCATCGCAACCGCAGTATTATGCCCCCCAAAGGCCTACCTCGCAAGCAGCTTGCCCATGCACAGCCTGGAATGCGCAAGTTGCTTGTGGCAATCAGCTACCGTATCCCTCTCCAGAGATGGGTTGCGCAACTCTTCAGAGCGGAGCTTATCTTCAGCCTTGCATGAACTCGCCGCTTTGGCTGTAGAACTTCAGCGAGGTCCCCAAGGTTCCTTCTCAAGGTCCCCCTCAGGTCCCCCTTCAGGTCCCCTTTCCGCAACATGATCATCTGAGGATGGAGAACGCAGGCTGTTTTCATACCAATCTGCAAAGGGGGCAGCGTGTCTTGTCCTGGATAGCCTCCTGGAAATGGGAGAATAAAGGCAACTGTAAAGTAATAGATATAGATAGATATAGGACCCATAAGACAAATACAGACAAAAACAATAAAGAAACACAATAATGAATATGCAAATATAGGGAACGCAAACACATAAATTACAGTTTGAGAAAAGAAAGCAAGCATTTCTTATTTGAGACACATGCATTGAAAATAATGAAGCAAACTTTTTCATCACTGCAAAGAAGACACGACTCAGACAGAGCAAGTCGACCATTACACATGTGTAAAACTCCACAGGTTTTGGTTGGTTGTGATCTGAGGAGCTTCACAAGTGATCCTTGGCGTGAAACCAATTGCACTGTGGGGAGCAGGTTTCAATGTGCCACGTTGAGATGAACTGCAGTTAGAGATTGCTTTTCAACGGTGGTCAATGTGGTTAACCAAACTGGCCAAACTGTTTAAGTGGGAGTGGAAACGGTTGAAGTTTGAAAGTTTGAGTGGTGAACTCAATGAACTTAAACTTACTTAACCACTTAACTGATCTTGCAGCAAAGTCAAATGGAACTCAGTGATCTCAGGTCACCCCAAGCCTTCAAAGGCTCAGGCTGGTCATCCTCCTGTTCAGGCACCCGATCTGGAGCCGTCAGGTGATGAACCTATCAACTGAATCAACACATCACTTGGCATCGATTGTAGAACTATACAATCATTCTATAATGCTACACAGGTAGATTCTGAGACAGATAATGTAGATCAGATAGACACGATAGATCAGATAGAGAAGATGGATGGATGGATGGATGGATGGATGGATGGATGGATGGGATGGGATGGGATGGGATGGGATGGGATGGGATGGGATGGGATGGGATGGGATGTTATGTGATGTGATGTGATGTGATGTGATGTCATGTGATGTCATGTCATGTCATGATATGTTATGTTATGTTGTGTTATGCTATGTTATGTATGTATGTATGGATGGGTGGGTGGGTGGATGGGGGGATGGATGGATGGACGGATGGGTGGATGGATGGATGGATGGATGGATGGATGGGATGGGATGGGATGGGATGGGATGGGATGGGATGGGATGGGATGGGATGGGATGTTATGTGATGTGATGTGATGTGATGTGATGTCATGTGATGTCATGTCATGTCATGATATGTTATGTTATGTTGTGTTATGCTATGTTATGTATGTATGTATGGATGGGTGGGTGGGTGGATGGGTGGATGGATGGATGGACGGATGGGTGGATGGATGGATGGACGGATGGGTGGATGGATGGAAGGAATGAAGGAAGGAAGGATGGATGGATGGATGGATGGATGGGGGGGGGGGGGGG
>VSDK01018167.1:124523-139741 GCA_009767595.1 Symbiodinium kawagutii
TGGATGGATGGGTGGGTGGATGGATGGATGGATGGATGGATGGATGGATGGATGGATGGATGCATGGATGGATGGATGGATGGGGATGGATGGATAGATAGTTAGATACACAGACAGAGAGATAGACAGGCA
Source organism: Symbiodinium kawagutii (assembly GCA_009767595.1). Classification (NCBI taxonomy): domain Eukaryota; class Dinophyceae; order Suessiales; family Symbiodiniaceae; genus Symbiodinium; species Symbiodinium kawagutii. The sequence goes on from VSDK01018167.1 coordinate 124,656, forward strand.
GACCGACTGAAAGATAGATGTATAGAAAGACAGATAGATAGATAGATAGATAGGCAAACGGCAAGACGAACAGACAGAGGGGCGCACAGGCAGACAGACAGACAGACAGACAGACAGACAGACAGACAGACAGACAGACAGACAGACAGACAGACAGACAGACAGACAGACAGAAAGACAGATTGGTACAGAGATAGATAGACAGGTAGACAGATGGGTAGATAGATCAATGGATAGATTGGTTGTTGCTTGGTCGACAAATAAATTGATCGATAGATACATGGATGGAAAAGAAAGATAGACAGAGGTAGATGGACCGACAGACAGGCAGACAGACAGATAGACAACTAGACAGATAGACAAACAGATAGATAGGTAGATAGATAGACAGATAGATAGATAGATAAATAGATAAATAGATAGATATGTGGAGATGGACAGAGATGGATTGAGATGGATAGAGATAGATAAAGATAAGTAGAGATAGAAATAGACGGATAGAGATGTAGGTATAGATTGATAGATACTAGATATAAAAAGATAGAGAAAGATATACATCGAGAGGTAGAGAGATACATAGAAATATGGACGGATAAATGGATGAGTAGATAGATACATAACTAGGTAGATAGATAGACAGATAGATAGGTGAAGAGGTAGATATAGATGGATGAAGAAGTAGATATCAATAGATGAAAAGGTATACATTGATAGATAGACAGACAGATGGTGCAAATATACACAAGTATGTGTGTATATATACATATTTATATCTATGCAGATAGATAGCTCGATAGATAGGTAGATAGATAAGTAGAATCATAGATGAAGGGATGATAGATCTAGATAGACTGAGGTAGAGATAGACAGATGAAAGGATAGATTTAGATAAACGAAGAGGTAGACATAGATAGATGGTGAGATAGATAGATAGATAGATAGATAGATTGATAGATAGGTAGATAGATAGGTAGATAAACGGATAGAACCATGGATATAATTGCACTTAGAGTTTGATCACAACGAATTCGGACAAACTTTCTTTGGAATAGATCAAGCGACCTCGTGACCACTGCACAACACAGATCATTCTTTCCATGCAGCAGAAGGTCTTTGAGATGGGATGAGATGGTGTGCGTACTGCGGATGCCAGGCCTTGCTAGTTTGCAGCAAGCGCCCCAGGCAGGGAACTGTCAAGGCCGTCTTCCCGTAAACAATAGGGGAAAGAGATGGGAAAGAGAAAGAGTGAAGACTCGGCGAAGACTCGGCGAAGACTCGGCGAAGAATTGGGAAGAGACGGAAGAGGAAAAATGGCCAGCCTTGTTCCGGCTGTGAGTCTTCCAATTCCGGTTCTGTGCACGAAGCAAATCGAAGCAATACAGAAAGTACTTCCATACAGCTTACATCAGCTTACTCTGGATCTATTTTAAAGGCTTCACAAGGCGCTTCCTCTCTTTGTAGACCTTTTTGCAAGTCTTTCTGCACACATTTCAGCATGTCACCCACAGGCCCCACAGGCCTCACAGGCCCCTGGGCTGAGTCATCCCAACGTTGGGGGCCGCAGACTGGGTGCTTTGGGTTTCAGCTGCGAGCAGACCAAACATGTGCAGCAAGAGCAAATCATGAGCAGTGCACGAGCAATAAAAAAGCAATGAAATAGCATCGAAGACTTTACTTGATCGAGTTCATAAGGCAGCTTGTGAGTCATGTGATTTGCGTTTCTTTAATTGAAAGGCGAATCTTTTTCGTCAAACAGTTCTTATCGTTTAATGCCTATGTATCGCCTGGAAAGATATGGTGGATAGCCCACACATTATCATCCGAAATCCCCTCGCACATCACCTTCGTCACCTTCTGTTTGGGAGACGCATCAAAAGGAACGCATTTGCATCCAGAAAAAAAACATAGCATCAATATGCATCAATAAACACTAGGAAACAGCAGGGTAGCAAAGCAGAAAGCAAGCAAGGAAGCAAGCAAGGAAGGAAGGAAGAAAGAAAGGAAGGAAGGAAACTTCAACCTGCCAAGGTCAAGGATTTCATTTCGATCCACGTCTTGTTCGTAGCTTGGTTCGAAATTTGTAAGCATTCCAAACACTGCGCCTGCAATTTTTTGGAAGCACGCGGAGGATTCTGCTCGAGAGCACAAATCCAAACAACAGAAACAATTTGCAGCTGTGGCAACAATGAAAGCAGCAAATAATGACAACAGGGAACACACGACCAACAACAGCACAACACAGAACATGCAGCCTCCAAGACACATCATTTGCAAACAGCACACAGTATGCAACATCATCTTAAGACACGCAGCAAGGACACAAGTAGAACAGACAAATTGTACACATACAACATGTACACGTACAACATACAATGGCAGCGAGGTGGATTGTTTCGCTCGTTTTTGGTTGATATTAGTTTTTGAGTCGTACTGTGGGCGAGGCGCTCTGCCCTCTCCCCGATCCCCTTCCATGCGGCAACTGCCCCGATATCGCTTCCGACCTGTTCGTCCGCGCTTCGAAAGCAGGTATGGGAGCTCTATGACAGCTCTGGGTGTCCCTTTTTCTGAGTTATGTCATAGAGCTCCTTTTTCTGGGTGTCATAGTTAGTTATGTATAGTTACTGTCAGTGACTGTATTCTTGTGTGTTTTTGATGTCCTGGAGAGCCGCACCTGGACACCTACACACGTGGCAGAGAATGCCACAATGATATTTTCCTTCTGATATCGTGTTTTTTGTGATCGCATTTGTTTCTTCATCCTGGTACTCAAAAGGCTGTTGGCAATCATTTTTGCCTCAATCCCCTTAGAGCCCTTTGATGTCTGTGGCATTTCAATTCCGCTCCTTGTCTGCTCCGTCTTCTTATTTGTCCTGGTGCTGCTTTTGCTCCTCGTCCTCCTCATCATTATCCTGATCATCCTGATCATCCTGATCATCCTGATCATCCTGATCATCCTGATCATCCTGATCATGCTGATCATGCTGATCATCCTGACATGGTCGTGCTGGTGGTCATCGTCGCGGCTGGGGTCATGGTCCTGGTCATGGTGTTGCTGGTGATGAGTGACGTTTGTCATCGTTCTCCTGGTTCCTACTCATCATCAGCACCATCATCGTCGTCAGGGTCCTCATGGCTGCATCGTGATCATCTGCGTCTCCCCATCATTCTCCTCATCCTCAGCCTCGTCCTCATCCCATCATTCTAAACATGTTCTTTCTCGTCGCAGCCACCGCTGTTGTCGCCATTGTCATCATCTCTCAAGGGGACTACAGTAAACCATGGCTAAGAGGCGATGTGGTTGAACAGCGAATGGATTTTGGAGTGGTGATTTCCAAGAACGTTCTCCCCAAATGGCATATGATACGCATTTCATATTTAATGGGCATTTTTTTCTGCGTAGGAAGTGCCTGCTCAGGTTCCCACCGTCTATCGACCAGCAGGCGGGGCACCAGCTGCAAACGGCAAAGCATGTTTGACATCGAATGCAAATTACGAAAACGAACATTTGACATCGAAAAAGAATTACTTTGAGAAACGCAGGTCTTTCATGGGTTACCCACCTTTTTCTTGGATTTGCATTTGTTTTTTACGGGCCTCGCAAGTTACTTGGCGCACCACAACACAAACCCTCAAGTGGTTCACAGAATCAGCGCCAGGATTGAACGCTTCATGTGATAGCATCACGCTTCGCAAAAGCAACAGATATTGTTTCCCATTTCATCCGATGGTGTTCTCCTGCTTGAAGCACCGCCGTTGGAAGGAGCTGAAAATTGGTGGGGCATCTTTCAAAGTCCCCAACTTCAAGACATGACTGCAGCCTGGCAGAATGTGCTGCAAAATCACAAAACATTTGAGTGCGTCGACTGTTCAAAGCTCGAAAGGATGGCAATCAATCGGTATGCGAGTAGCATACTTTTGGAACGGTGAGGCCTCAAGGTGTAAGGTTCCTGTAGGCAGAAACCACACAATGCAGGCAGTGGACATATTTACAGTACGGACAGAAGTTCCTACAAAGTGCGAAAACTGTTTTGGATTTCAAACGCAGTTGCGTGTGTCAGCCCAACCGTGTGGTTTTTGTGAGCACCTTTTGTGCTACTTGCATGTTGCACTGAAACATGTTGTTTGTTTGTCTTCCTGCTTTGATGTCCCTTTCTGCTTTGGCCCCCTTTCACCCCTTTATTTTTTGTTTTCCTGCTCATCGCTGTCTTTGCCCATCACTGTTTCTGCTCTAACACGAACAGTTCCTTTGTTTTTGAGTTTCTAGTTTTTGGATGTTTTCTGCTCCAAAGCTCCTTTTCTCCGCTCACTTTTCTTCCCCCAGCTCTTCACTCAGTCCTTCTCCAAGCTGTTTTACCCTTTTCAAACCAGATGGTTTCGGTATTCAATTTTGCCCTCCCTTCCTGTGATCTGAGATCTCCATAGATCTCCTTTCGATCCTTTTGTTTCACGCAGATGAAGATCTATAGATCTCCAAATTCCACTTTTTCTACGGGCAATTCTTTGATCACGGGTCTTGTCCCACCATCCGAGCTTTCGATACCTGTGGATGTTTGCCGAAGCTCTTTTCTCACTCGGAATTTGAAAAACGGTTGCATTGGGAATGCCAATATTTGCTGCCTGGATGTGGTGCGCCAAGCGGTTCTGCATGGCTGTGCAGTGGATTCGTGAGTTCGAGTGACACGAGTGACGTTGAATGACACGAGTTGGTTCGAAATTCTTCGGGGGTTCGTGCTGGTGCTGTTGACCCCAAGTCCCAGGTGCAGAGGTGTAAATCAGGAGCTATTCCGGCGGCGCCCTTGTTTTCCATATAGTGGCGCGCTTCACTTTTTTTTTGGCCTTGGAAAAGCAAGTCGAAGAGTCAGAATGCAAAATCCTTTGCTGGCGATGTTGGTGTAGGGCTCAGATGATTCGGTGATTGAAATTGGAGCAAGCGCAATTGCAAATCTGGAACGGGCTGCACAGCCTATCTGAGCTGTTTATGAGTGATTTGTTGGGCTTACAGGCAGCATGTTTTGGCCTTGTCAGGCATTGGACTTGGTGGAGCCATTGGAGCACAGTTCAGTGATGTCTTGCTGGAAATGTGCTGAATGTCTTGCTCTAAAGCGCTGGATCTCTCAGTCTGACGGAGGACGCTTGCCTCCAGGTCTGCATTCCTTTCTGGCCTTGCCTGTGGCCTTGCCTCTGGCCTTGCCTCTGGCCTTGCCTCTGGCCTTGCCTCTGGCCTCCCTGCTTCTCTTCTTCTCTTCATCTTTTCTCCTTGTCGCTTCACAGTGCCCTTATTTTTGCATTTTTGTAGCTCTTTGTGCTATTGTTGTGAAGATATTTATAAAAGTGCTTTTCTCTCCATATTTCAATTTCTCATCGTTTCTCTATTTCTAAAGGAATCTGTTTTCTGTTTCTCTTTTCTCGGAGTTTTCGACCTTTTTCTGTGGGTCAAAACGTGAAGGCGTTAGAATGAGTTACAGTGGTAAGGACATGTATAATGAAATGTAAGGAACCTATAGGATTTCTATAGGGATAGGGATCTAAGTCCTTCTCTATATTTATGGATCTTATTCTCTATATGGATCTAAGTCATTCTCAATATGGATCTTATTCTCTATATGGATCTAAGTGATTTTGTTTATGGATCTTAGTCATTCTCTATGTGGATCTTTTGCTCTATATTGATCTTAGTCATTCTCTATGTGGATCTTTTGCTCTATATTGATCTGAATCATTCTCTATGTGGATCTTTTGCTCTATATGGATCTTAGTCATTCTCTATGTGGATCTTTTTCTCCATATGGATCTTATTATCCACATGAATCTTGGTCATTCTCTATATGGCTCTTGTTCTCGATATGGATCTTAGTCATTCTCTATATGGATTTCCGACATGGATCTTAGTCATTCTCTATATGGATTTCCGACATGGATCTTAGTGATTCTCTATATGGATTTCCGATATGGATCTTAGTCATTCTCGATATGGATCTTCTTCTCGATATGGATCTTAGTCATTCTCTATGTGGATTGTATTCATTCTCTATAATGAATCGTATTTATATGTGATTCTCATTCTTTTTCCATTATAAATTGTTTAGGATTTCTCTGATTTCTCACTCTTTTTTTTCTTCGCTCACTCTGAAACCTCGTGCTGAGGCAGCTCAGGCAGCTCAGGCTTCTCAGTGCTTTGAACCCGGAGCGGGATCTGTTCGAGCTGCCCCTGGGTCGCGCAGAGCACCTTTGCCACACGCTGCGTCGCGCATGACTTGGGACTTATGATTTTAAGACGGGAAAACTCCTTCCACAAAGAGAACTCCCGGGAAAGCACTCTGAAGATAGATTCAAAATTATTCAGACTGATTCTGCATGATTCAAAATGATTCAAATGAAACAGAATGAAACCACATCTGTGTGAGGAGTTTTCAATAAAAACTACTCTGTCTCCCTGCGCGATACTGCGCGCCCAGCTTAACAGCCGAGCATTTTTTAAGTCTGCTGCTGGCAGGGCTTGGTCCAGACTGGCCACGTATCAATAATGCTCCTGCGGTATCCTGCGGTTGGTTATCTGACTCATTGAACTCGCGACTCTCAAAGTGACAGGATGTCCCCCCCGGGTATGTTCCGACAGACTGTACTTTGGGGAATGCATAGAGTACCGTATGTCATGAGCTGAGTGAGTCAGCACAAACCTTCACCCAGGGCAAATGATGCGCTGTTCTGTGCAGAGCACGAGCGTGCTCAACTTGCTGAGCAGGCGACGGTCGATATCATCGGAATTGCACAATGGAACACCGGCAAGATATTGACGTGGCCAAGATCACTTTGCATCGGCATTTGACCCCAAACTCTGCAAGACTGCAAGTCACCACAATGATCGGTTCAAATTGTTCCTTCCATGTCAGGGACAAAAGAAAATCATGTCCGCCTCAATATCATTCAGAAAAAGAGGAAGCAATTGTTGTAACACATAGGTGCGCTCCGGACACGCAGTCTCGGCCGAAAACTGAGGGCCCAAATGGACCCGAAACGAATTTGGGAAAATTTGTTTGGTAACTTTGTGACAAATTTGATGATTCGACCGGAATTTGACCAGTTCTTTGAGGCCTTGCAAATTTGCACCTGCGTAGCAAGCAGCTTTGGCCTTGGAAGGCCAATGCTTGAGATGAAGTTGGGCGTGCACATGCCGGCCAAAGCTGGTGACCAGGGAACTCCAAATGATCTCAAAGCATCCAGATACTCAATGCTTTTGACATTTGTGAGAGAAGTTTTTTTAAAAAGAATGCTTAAACTCAGTTTTGCAAACTGTGTTTTTGGACAAATAGTTTAGAGTTTCCGTAATGTTCAAACAAGTTTCTGAACATTTCCAAATTCTCATATATTATATGTATTCAAGTATATTCATATATATATATATATGCTACACCCCCCCCAAAAACCTACCTTCTTTACTCTTATCACCATATTTACCATGTTTTTTGCCTTTGTCGATAGTAGTAATAATAATCAAAGAAATAGTACTAGGATTAAAAATAATCTTAATAGTAATAAATATAATAGCAATAATAATATTAATGTTAGTAGTAGTAGTAATCATAGTAATAGTAATAGTAGTAATAATAATAGTAAAAGTAATAGTAGTAATAGTAGTAGTAGCAGTAGCAATAATAGTAGTAGTAATAATAATAGTAATAATAATAGTAGTAGTAATAATAGCAAGAATAATAATAGTAGTACCAGTAATAATAATAATGATAATATAATAATAATAATGAAAAAATAATTAATAATAGTAATAATAACAATAATATTAATAATAATAAAAAATATTAATAATAGTAATAAAAATAATATTACTAATGTTATGGTAATAGCAATAATAGTAATAATATTGATAACAATATTAATAAAAGCAATATTAATAGCAACACTAGTAATAGCATTATTAATGATAATGGTAATTTTAAGGATTAAAAAAAAAATAATAGTTCAAAAATATTAATAATAGCAATACTAACAACAATGTTAATAATCATGGTAATAATAAAAATGAAAAATAGTAGTAATAGTAGCGCTACTAATAACAACATTAATAGTCACGGCAATAAAAATAATAGTAATAAATAAAAAATAATAGTAGTAAAAGTAGTCATAATAATAGGAATAGTAGTAATAGTAATAGTAGTAGTAATAATAATAGCAGTAGTAGTAGTACTCATAGTCATGGTAGTAAACATAATAATAATAACGGTAATAGCAATAATAAGATAATAAAACAATAATTTTAACAATAAAAACCATAGCAATAATAATCATCAAAAAAACATTGATAATAACAATAACAAGAATGGTAATACTAGAAATAATTGCAAAGGAAATATTAATAATAGTAAAAAATAATCAAACCAATAACAATAATTAATAGAATAATAACAACAAGAAAAATAAGATTAGAATAAACATGATAATAATTAACAATAACAATAGCACTAGCAATAATAATAGTAGTAGTAGTAGTAATAATAATAAAATAAAAAATAATAGCAATATTATTAACAAAAACAATAGCAATAAAAAAAGCAGTGACAGTAGCAATAGCAAAAACAATAGCAGTAGCAGTAGCAATATTTAGTAGCAATAGGAAATATATTAATAACAGTAATAATGATAATTGTTGTTGTTGTAGTTGTAGTAGTAATGGCAATAGTTGCAATAATAGTAGAAAAAACAATAATAACAAAAAAAGAAATAATAATAGTAATAATAGTAATAGCAGCAATAGAAGTAGCAATAGTAGTAATAGTAGTCATGATTCAAGATTCCAAATTTCCCCATAGGCCAGGATCAGGGCCTAGAAAACTTGCCCTTGCAGGCTTAAATGAACTTGACCAACTTGTACTTAAAGTATTTGAATTCTAGAAGTGATTGCAATCGATTGCAATCACTGCCCCATTTAAGATCCAAGATCCAAGATTTCTTGGAGGTCTAGAATTTGAAATCTTGGATCCAAGGATCCAAGATCCAAGATCCAAGATTTCTTGGAGGTCTAGAATTTGAAATCTTGGATCCAGGGATCCAAGATCCAAGATCCAAGATTTCTTGGAGGTCTAGAATTTGAAATCTTGGATCCAGGGATCCAAGGTCCAAGATCCAAGATTTCTTGGAGGTCTAGAATCTGAAATCTTGGATCCAGGGGCAAGGCTTGGATCCAAGATTTGCCTGGAAGAGTCCCTGGAAATCTTGGATTTTGGATCTTGGACCCAGGGGATTGCAATCGATTGCAATCCCTCCAGGCGAGTAAAAATACTCTAAGTACAAGTGCTTGGATCCAAGATTTCCCTGGAAGAGTCCCTGGAAATCTTGGATCTTGGATCCAGGGAAAGGCTTGGACCCAAGATTTGCCTGGAAGTCAAAGTATAGCTTTAAAAAAAGGTAGGTTTTTTTGGGGGGGGTGTACCATATATATATATATATATATATATATATATATATATATATATATATATATATATATATATATATATATATATATATATATATATATATATATATATATATATATATATATATATATATATATATATATATATATATATATATATATATATATATATATATATATATATATTTATATGCATGCAAAAATACATTATATATATGTTATATTGTATTATATTTATATATCATGTATTATGCATCATATATCATGTAGTATATATATATATATATTAAACAAATTTGGTTTTAGAAAAAAGGGTGGCAGAACAGGAGCACTGACAAGGCTCTGCAAGGAGATCTCTGGATGCACAGCTGGGCGGTACCAGAAGAGGTCACGGAACGACATCAACGTTTCCAACGGGAAGGCTGAACACTGGGCTGGTTGTAACATTTTTTACATGTGGATACATGTGGATACTTGGAGATTGGTTGGGAAAGAAGTTGAACCGGTTCCTTTTTATCGAGTTGTGTTTTGGTTTGTTGAGATTGAATGATCGCTATTGTTGTTTCCTTTTTTGCCGGCTTGTTTGCTTGTCAATTTGTCCTTGTTTCAAAAGGTTTTTGAATGGTTGATGGATCACTTGCTTGTTCTAGAGTTGTGTTTGTTTGCTGGCTTCTCATTGCATGTTTGTTAGTTTGTTTGTTTGTTTCTTTGTTTGTTTGTTTGTTTGTTTGTTTGTTTGTTTGTTTTTTTGTTTGTTTGTTTGTTTATTTGTTCGTTCGTTCGTTTGTTCGTTCGTTCGTTTGTTCGTTTGTTACATTGTTCGTTTGTTTGTTTGTTTGTTTGTTTGTTTGTTTGTTCGTTTGTTCGTTTGTTCGTTTGTTTGTTCGTTTGTTTGTTCGTTTGTTTGTTTGTTCGTTTGTTTGTTTGTTTGTTTGCTGTTTTCTTTTGTTTCGAAAGAACGGAAGGCTTTGCGAATCGAGTTGGGGGTGGCGTGAGGGTTGACGTAATGGAGGCCCGGCTGTGGGTTGTCATCTGCGTGGAGCCGAAAATTTCAAGGTTTGCATCAACAGATGGCGCACCCGGCTGCGAACCGGGCAAGTCTTCCATGTGAGCTCCCCCAACCACGAACCACAGCGCTGGCTTTGGAGCCCTTCTAAGTTGGTTCTCCTCAATTTTTGCAGTTTACGATTGCACTGTTCTGTGACATCATGCTTTCTCGAGATCTTACAGTGCTTCGAAGAGTTTGCTGTCTGAATGCTTCTTCAAAATCATCTTCAGTACAAGTGACATCAATTCACGCAGAACAGCTCCGCGGACCTCTTCACAATTTTTCTTTGCCGATTTCAATGCAAAGAGCAAGCGGGGTTGCTCGTTGACTCAAGGGCATGTACAGTAACTGTTCAGAATTCCTTCAAGAAATTGAGATCGCATTCAATGGTCATCCTTGACGACTTCAAGGAGACATTCCGTTAGTTTAGCATTGGACCACTAGTCCCTTCTCCGCAACATTGGCAAGAGTAGAGCGGGAGTTTAGTAGGAAACCCATTGTGTTGGATGCACGTCATACTCTTCAAGCCCCTTCGAGTTGGCTTATCGCACTCTCGACTTGACATGTTGTTGCAACTTGATATTCTTTTGATGTGTTGATCTTTGTCTCAACACCTCGAAAGCGATGCTTGTGAAAACCAGAGGTCTCCCAACACAGAGCAAGGCAACATCTGACTGAACTCATCTTGGATTCGATGCGACAGCTTGAACAAATGAATGATTTTCATGTTTCGGATTTTGCTCTTTGCTTTCATCATGCCCCCCGGAACCGCTGTCAGACAGGAGACATGGGAGAGTGTTGGGGCCAGGGATGCAGGAAAGTTGGAACCATGTTTCCCTTTAAAGCACAGAGTAAACAAGAGTACTAGAAGAACTCCCAGAGGAAAGTTCTCTGCCTTGGTTTGATCAGAACTCTCGACTAACAGCAAAAGTCTGTCAACACAAGAGGATTCCCTGAAATCCAAAGCCAATTTCAATTTGTTTATTGATTTTAGCGTTGAGAGTTGCTCGAGCGTTTTGTCAACTGCAGTACTTCAAAAATCAGTTCCAGCCCAGCAATGACGGAAACCCTCCCATTTGAGCCTGTTTTAGTGACTCGGGACTCGTCAATAGATAGCGTCTCAAGATTGATTATGCTCAGTCTACGGGCACAGTCTGTCCCCGAGTTCACTAAGGGAGGTGCAAAAGGTTTTCCATGCCCTGGCATTTTGGAACTTTACAACTTGTGATAATTTGTGAGCTTGATGCTTGAGAGCTTGATACATCTTGATAGGCGTGGAAGATTTTCTTTTGAATTGAGTCAATGACAAGATATATGTGTTTTTGCATCATAAATTTCCTGCATCCTGGATTCGGTCGCCAACTGCCACACGCCCTGCATTCACCAACATGTCCTTTCTGCAAGGGATAATTTCCTCTGAAATCGCCCGCCATTTGCGAATGAAAATGGGCGTGTTGCAGTGCAGTTTGCGCAGTTTGCTCCACTTCTTGAAGATGTTTAGAAAGTTTAGAAGATTGTTAGCTCCATTTTTAAGCTCCATTTTTTCTCACGAGTCCTTGAGAATCCTTGAGACCAATGTGCCTTGGACAAGAGAGAGGTTTCTTTGAGAACCGACCGCTCCCAGGATTGGGATGCTTCAATCTTGCAGCAGCACTACAAGGAGAATCCTTGAGCCATGCCGGTCACAGTGGGGTCGCTACAATCGAAGTGTCTTGAGCAAATTCTCTGGAGAAGCTGGAGATTCCAGGCATTTGCTTTCAGCTTTCCATAGCCACATGGCCTGAGATCCCATGATGACTCGTCATAGCTCTGATCCATCGCCAGATGCACAGAATGTTGCTGTGTACTTTGCGACGCTCTGTCTCAATGCTGATCTCTTCGTTTTGGTAATTTGTTTTGAGCTTAGAGTAGTGCATATTAGCTTAGAGTAGAGCTTAGAGTAGAGCTTAGAGTATTGCTTAGAGTAGTGCTTATTGCTGATGCTTAGAGTGCCGAGAGATGCCGAGAGTATTGCATGGTGGCGGAAGTGAATCAGCCGAAAGAGGAGAGGGATGACGGGCTGCGATGGGCGCCGACTGCGGCGCAAAGTGAATTCTGTTCGTCTCTTCATCAGTCTCTCTACCTGATCTACCCAATTCTACCCATAGTCATCAATTAACCTGTCTGTTTATCTATGTCGATCTAGATTCAAGTTCCAATTATATACCTATCCATCCAACTATCTATCTATCTATCTATCTATCTATCCATCTATCCATCTGTCCACTCTATCTGTCTATCTGTCTATCTGTCTATCTATCTGTCTATTTGTTTGTTTGTCTATCTGTCTATCCGTCTATCCATCCATGCATCCATCCATGCATCCATCTATCCAATCTGTCCATTCTATCTGTCTATCTGTCTATCAATCTATCCATCTATCCATCTGTCCATTCTATCTGTCTATCTGTCTATCTGTCCATTCTATCTGTCTATCTGTCTATCTGTCTATCTGCCTATCTGTCTATCTGTCTATCTATCTGTCTATCTGTCTATTTGTCTGTCTGTCTATCTGTCTATCCATCTATCCATTCTATATTTCTATCTATCTGTCTATCTGTCTATCTGTCAATCCGTCTATCTCTCCGTCCATCTGTCTCTCTTTCTCTATCTAAACTATCTATTTGCCTCCTAATCCTGTTGATCTCTACCTGTCTCTGTCGAAACATCAAGAATTTTGACTTCCAAATCTGCTTCGCGCCACAGCGGTGTACAATTCTTGCACGTCAACGTCGCGAGGTCATCACTTTTTAGTTTGCAAACCTTCGCGTATCGTCGCGTCGTTTGCAATTTTTGCGCCGCGCTTTCGCCGCAGACTTCCACCCCTGTCCTTTACGTGAAAAAATAACGTTGTATCTAACGGGATTTCCAGCTGTCATGCATGCTGCATGCACATCTTTTTCTTGACATCTCCTCTTTGGGACTACCTGCTGCAACTTTCAATGAGTCGGACGGTTGACTTAGAGACTTCTTTCATTTGTGTTCGGTGCATATCTGTTTATATATATATAAATAACAAATATATATACATGTATACTTCTTTCAATGTATATATTGTATCAAGTTTTATGCCGTGCATAGCCGATTCCTGTCCGGCTTCCTTTGGGAGTGGCCTTCATAGAGATCTGATTTTGTGTTGCAGTACTCCCAGCAGGAAATTAGATGTTTGAATATATTTGAATGCATTTGTGAGGTGATGAATTGTACGTATTAGGAATATTATGGAGTATTTTGATAATTTAAGATATTCATTATTTTTGAAACATATATATATATATATATATTAGAACATTTACTTAATATAGTTTTGAACAATCAATTGATGGTATCGTACTACGTTTACCTTGCCATGGCAGCGCCAGGAGAAGTTTGCAAGCCACATTCATGAGCACGAGACGCTAAGCTCAGAAAGAAATCTCGGGGCTTAGAATGGGACTTCGCAGAAGCTAAGAGCTCCAAAGGACTCCAAAATCAAAGAATTTTCGCAAATCAAAAGAAGCTAAGTAGCTAAAGAAAAAATAAGTAAGATTATACAAAAGTCATTAAAGTCCTTTCATCTCTTTTTCTTCCTGAAATTTCTGTCCTGAGGTCTGTGGAGTTGGCGGGCATCGAACGGAAGACCTCCATTACACTGGAGCAATGCCTTTCCAGCAGCTTGTCCCGACTTTTTTTTGCACCTTGCGGACTACTGGTAACTAGTACACTTAATGCTTAGATATTTACTACTAGTACACTTAATGCCACTGTGGTTGGCATTTGGGGCGCAGGAGGTCCGCAATTTGATTTGGCCACTCAAGCCACTTCCGCCACACCGAAGTGGCCGAAGTGGCTTGAGGTGAGTAGAGGTGTGTTCCAACGTCTATCTACGGAGAGGAATGGGCTTTTAAAAGAGCGGATAGTTTGTAGAAATTGTTTTGAAAGCAATAGAAGAGAACATAAGAAACGACAAGTACTTTAATCATTGAAGAACAGGAAAGAGACTTTGAGAGAGACTACTTGCGAGCAAAAACATGGCAAACACTTTAGTTTCATCTAAGGAGAGAGGACCGCTTTTCAGAGAGAACGCTTTTACAGAAAGATGGTTTACGAATGATAAAGCAAACATCCAAGATTCTGATTTCCTAGAGGATGCCTCTACAGTTTGAAGAGCGAAGTGGGTACACAGAAAGGTTTTTTCTCCCGAACAACCGCCTCCTGTTTGATGGTTCGTTTGTGCTCGTTTGGGAGCAGTGTTGGGCACATGTTAGGAGTATTTAGCGCAAGTAAAAAACAACTTGGGCCAATTGTGTGGCCATGTTGGCACTATGTGGACCCATTTGGAAAATTTTGTAGAGATCCAACGAACCATGAAACGACCACCTCTTGTTTCATGGTTCGTTTGTGTCTGGGAGTGGTGTTGGGTGCATGTAGGGGTTACTCCGGGGACACTCGAGGACATTGTGAAGGAATGCAATGGCGCAGGAGCTATGCAAGGCCTGTGTCGAGGCCTGACTGGGGCCAACTTAGGCCATGTGCCGCTCAGCCACTTCATGGTCCCCGGCCACTTCAGAGCGGCTGGGCGCCCCGGCGGGG